>BMAU01018786.1:460000-802500 GCA_019973935.1 Trichonephila clavipes
ATAGAGGTGGTGGAATCCTGGTTTGGGCAGGGATCTCGCTCGGTGGCCACACTGACCTGCATGTGTTCCATGGAGGAACCGTAACTGGTCTTAGATATCGGGATGAGATCCTTGATCCATATGTCCGCCCATACGCTGCTGCTATTGGTAACGACTTCATTCTGATGGATGATAATGCACGACCTCACCGAGCTGGGATTGTTGAGGAGTATCTGGAGGATCATGGTTTGGAACGAATGGAATGGCCAGCTAGATCTCCAGACCTGAATCCGATAGAACATCTTTGGGATTATCTTGGTAGAGAGGTTGCTGCTTTAAATCCTCCTCCAAGGTCGTTACATGAGCTGAAACAAGGCTTACTCTGTGTCTGGTCTTCGCTTCCTATTCCGGTGTCCGACAACTTAATAAACAGCATGGGAAATCGATGCCGCCAATGCATTAAAGTTAAGGGTGGACACATTCCTTATTAGAACCCATTTTTGTATTGTTTTTATGCCATTTTACCACATAACACTGTGATGTGCTGTTTTCTCCAAGAATGGACTTTTCCGCAGAGATTGTTTTTTTTGTTATAAATCGTTTTTGCAATACACTTATACAAATTTCTATGACGCATTCAATAAAAAACTATTTAATGCACATATCCTCCAAATTTTTGTTTCTACATTCATTCATTTGCAAATTAGACACAAAAACCCGGTTGTACCTTAACTTTTTGAGGCCAGTGTATATATGTATGTATATAATGAGATTTATATAGAATAATTTAAAGTATGAATTATAAGTGATGAAAGTAAAAGAATTTTTTTTAAAAAAAGTATTTACGCTTTTATTTCTTAAATTCACAAATAAGGAGAAGAAATGAAATATCTTAGAAATTGATAAACCATTAAATGTTGCTATATTAAGAATATCGTATAAGATAGAAAACATGAAAGAAGAAACATGTGGAGATAGCTTATAGTCCAGTAATACATTAAAAGCTGCTGTTTTCCTTCGCTATAAATTTTAATCCCATTACGTAGTATGTTTTCTTCACCGCTCATAAAGTATAACTGCTAAAAAAGTGCATTTACAGAGACAGAGTTGAGTAAATCCAGAAGCAGAATATAGTGTTTTAATGGCATAACATTTGCAGGCATGCTTTTGAATGGAGTAATTCTACGGAGTCTTTTCCAGAAAGAATTGTCAGCAAATAAGCCGTATATTTACATATGTAATCTTCTTAAGATTTAAGACTCCTTGAGAAAAAGAAAGATATCAAATTTAAAGTAATAGGATATTCATTTCTTTGAACAAACTTACCATTCGTTAATTTTATTTTTCTTCATCTTACGATGTATTACTGTGTATAAAGCAACGAATGGAATATTTGAAAGAGAAATGAAGCCTTTATGCATAGAATTCTTTAAATAATTAGAATTTTTACGTGATTTTTAAATTAATAAAAGTAAGTGAATCTATGCATAATGTTTTCGAAATATTGCGAATATCACCAATTCCCTTATTTTTTTTTCAATGTGAATTCTGCGAGATTATATTCACTAAAATGTTAGCTGAAAATGGTCATTGTTAATTGGATGTTAAATTAAAGGCATATTTTATTCAGTAAAAAAATTTTATAAATGTTCAGAATTCCTATCTTTTTTAGAATTTGAAATATGAATTTGAGTTTAGATAATGTATCATAAAGATTTAAAATAAAATATTATTCAAAATAATAGCACTTTTCAAATGCTATTATATTAAACAATAATTTATCTTAACATATCTTTAAGTTTTCAATAATGAATTTTAAATTAAATTTTGTATTAAATATACTTTTCCCTTCTCTGTATCTTTTTTCACATAAATACAATTTAAACTAAATCTTGTAATAATCATTATATTTTGTTTAATAAATGTTTCAGTAGACTAAAATGGCTATAAAATAATGTACATCGAAGTTCAGAACCTATTTAAAAAATTTTGCATAATATTTATTTACAAAATATTATAGAAATATCTGTAAGATTTAAAAACTGAAGCAGTGGTTTGCTTAAATTGTGTTTCAAAGTAAATAAAATAAATAAATGCTCCATGCTTGCAAATGTTTTAAAACTCAAATAAGTAAAGAATATTAAAAGAACTTGCTATAAATTTAGACAAGCAGGTGTTTATATTCCATTATTTTATTATCTTGTGCTACAAATAGTATAAATTTAGAAACATTTATTTTTAGTTTACGTAAATTTGCTTCATATCCAATATTTATTAAAGGAATCTTCTTTATAATAATGAAACCGTCTGAAAATTAAGTTTTAAGCATTATATTTGTATTAACAAAGATAATTTAATTTAAGTAACTATAAAAAACTAAACTAAAAATCACAAGTTCTTGATAAGATATTCCAAATTTCCAAATCCTGGGTGTTTTTAGAAATGAAATTTAATTCTTTAGCGTACTAAAAACAATTATATCACATCCTAAGATATAATCCCTAATAATAACTTCAAAATCCGAGATTGCTGAAAATAGTTTTTTTTTATCATCAAAGTAATTTAGTTTTAGAGTAATACACAAAACATGTTTTTGCTTTATTTTTATCTAAAACCACATATTTCCTTTTAAACAATTCGAAAGAACTTTTGAAAATTAACTTATGTCCGTGAAAACAGAATTATTAGAGAAAAAGATTTCGTAAGAAAATTACCTCCAACTAATACTGATGAAAGAAAAATATAAAAAAGAACTAATTAAAATGCATTTCTTGTAAGATATTTTTCCAAAGCTTATTTGTTTGGTTGATTAAAAAAATGTGAAATAAATTTTTTTCGAATTGTGTGGGAATACATTTCACTCAAAATCACAATGAAAAATTATTTAAAATATTATGATCTCCATTATCTTTTTCAATGTCAACTATTTTTCCTTTCCATTTAAGGGATTGACTACGAGCAGAACTAAACCGTGGTTTTACAAAAGCGTAAAATTAAATATACTTCTTTTATATTTAGTGTCAGTTGAAGCAGAATATACCTATAACGTTGTTTTAAAAACATTATTTCAATCAAAATTATTTAAATGCAACTTTTCGGCAAAAAAAAAAAATTGAGGAAAAAATAAAATGTTTCCAAGACATTCTCTTTTTTATGAAAAATGCTTCTATAATAATAATATTTTACCTATATTATATTACCTATTTTTTAAATAATGTGAATTTTTCAAATGTTTTGTTCATTTTCTGTAAAGACGTCTTAGCAATGTGAAGGCAAAATGTTTTTATTATGGAAGCATTTTTATTAAAAAGAATATTTTTTTAAAACTATATCATTCTTTCTACATTTTTTATCCAAAAAATTGCATTTAAATTCTTTGTATTTTAATGTTATTCTTAAAACAATTTTTATGTATGTTCTAACACAACTGTCACTGAATATCAAAAAATTCCTTTATATGCTTTTGCAGAATCACGGTACCAAACGTAGAACATTATAACAATCACTTACAATAGTGTGATGTGTAACAATACATCATTTGCTGAAAATTAGTACAGTAGAACCTGTTTTTGTGCAGTTGATAGGGATCGCATAAAAAAATATTCGTAAAATCTTATATGTAACAAACAAATTCGTTTAAATACTACAGAATTTTTTTATGCGATGGAGAGGGACCGCTTAAAAAAAGTCTCACTTAGAAAATACGCTAATCATTTACGAAATTTATGAGAAAGTACTTCCATGACAAATTAAATAAATTACGCATGGAAACATTTTTGAAACATTTAGTTTCGCATTGTATCCATGTGGAAGTTTTCCAAATGCACGCACACATTATTCACTGCTACTCATAGTAATCCAAAGCACTCATCTTCTTGCAATGAATTATTTCAAAATCGCGTTCGTCGCTTGAAGATGCAACCAATTGATTTATTTTTTGGCACAATAAAGTAAGAGATAAGTTTTTGCGATGAGGGTCGGTTAGTCAGGTGCTTGTAGCTGTCACGATAACCAAATATGCATGAACGAAGCTCTTTTTGAAATTCCATACTCCTTTCGGAATTGGTTTCTATTTTAAGAAAATGCTTTTCCAATTTTTTGGAAAGCTGAATCTCTGCATATATTTTATCCACTCTCAAAAAAATCCTGTTTTTTTTTTTTGTCTGTCTTCATAGTCTTTCAAATTATTGATGTCACTGTCATTGAAAGTTTCGTCTTCAATCAAGCGCGGGCTTCTGGCGCTTTGAGAGACAGCAACTGGACGTGCATTGTCGGGAGACTGTTTATAAAAAATTAAGAGAGCGTCTTGAAGTGAAGATATGTACATTGCAGTGTCGTAACATACACCCCCAACCCCGGGACTCTAGGAGGCCCAAGGCATGACTGACGCCTTGTACATATTTACCTAATTTATTAAATATTAAAGGCAAAACCTAACTTTTTGCAGATGGGTGGACCCTAGCATTCGCAGTTACACCACTGGTAAATTGATAAAAAGCATTACAATTGCGCCAAAGCCGTTGAAATTCACCTACTGCGTAAAAAAATCGCACAGAAAAAAAAGCAAATTGCATAAAAAGTGGACCGCACAAAAACAGATTCTACTGTATAAAGCTTTTTTTAACGTATACTAAATGTTTGTTAATTAAGTTTAGCTCACAATTAGTTTTATGAACATTAAAATAACATATATACTTTTATTAAAGGGAATTATTTTCAGTTTACGTTCAGTTAAAACGTTTTACGTCATAATATTCTCTAATATTTTAAAATTAATTTTTAAGAGACTATTTTGTGTCTGTGTTAGTCTTAGAATATTTGCTACCATTTCGCTTATTGTTAGCAAAATGCTTCAATATTTCCTTGTGCCATTTACAACATACTGAAGTATTTACAACAAGACTATATACTATTTCGAAACTATTACTTAGTTTGAGTTAACACTGTAAGTATATCATTAACTTTTCTTGAGTGCTCTGAAGAAAACACGAGCGGAAGACACAGCACCTTCTTATTTATTCTCCCCGATGTTCCAAGGCACTGTTTGCATAAGACTTTAAGACGCTACTTAGCGAAAACACAAGCTGCCACAACTTCACAAAAGCTGCCTTAAATACTTTACCACAGCACTGCATCTTCACTATAAATTAGTGCATTTAAAATTTCAGAGACGTCGCAGCAAGGTGTGACAGGGTGGCGGCAAACGTGTAATTTGATTTTTGTGTTTTCTTTTCTGCAGGGCGGCTCAGCGGTTGAACTTGTCATCCAAGAAAAGGCGACGTCAACATCACCACCCGGATGCAGAACCCCCACCGTTCCTGACGAATTTTGCAGAGATTTTACGGGTATCACCACCCTCCGTGCCACCTTCCCTCTTGCGTTCCGTTGGCAGGAAGGAGAACTTCTCCATCGGAAAGGTAGGATTTCTTTCCTTTTTCTTGCCGTTAACATTCTGGGATTTTCCCATTTATGCAATATTGAATTTTCTGAAATGTGACTTGTAAAATGTGTTTCTGAAGTATTGATGCATTAATCGGCGTTTTTGGCGGTGGAAATGTTTATAAGAGAAACCAAATACCGGATACAAGCTAAAAATGTTGCTCAAAAATTATGTGTAAACACCAATAGTTTATCTTATTTGTTATTATTTGATTATTAATTGACTGCATTGATCTGTGGTAAAATAATTTGGCAGTGGGGAAATCTCTAAATTCCTATGCAATTTTAATAGTTATTCAGTTAGAGAGAACCCCTAAATAAACAATCCCTATTATGCAAAATAATTAACAGATTTTGCATTAAATTAACAACAATGAACTTTATAAAATTCGATATTTTTCATTTTAATGTTAATGAACGTAAAAGAATATTGAAAGTGTGGTAAGTATTATACTCTATAAAGAATCTGACATCTATAGCTTCATCAAACGAATTAAATGGGCAGACCACGTTGTCAGAATAGACGAAGACCACACTATTAAAAAGTCTTTAATGCCCAACCAATTGGCACACGGAGAAAACTAAACTAACCTCAGTGTAGCGCAACAGCCCATTTGGAGGGTCAAGGCCTACTGGACCCATATCAGTTTTTGTGACGTTGGGCCCTGAGGTGCATGAGCAGTTGTTCAGGTCGGGTTGTCAATCTAACACGAAACCTCCTAGTATTTAGCTCCCGAGCAAGCTTGGTATTTATTTATCGACCCACTGAAGGGATGGAAGGCTGAATCATCCTTGCCCAGCCTGGGATTGAACCCCGGACCTGAAACGTGGAAACAAGATACGTTACCACTCGGCCATTGGGCTTCTGCACACGGAGAAAAGGAAGGCCAAACCTAAGATTGATTGATGGCCTAGAAAAAGATTTTCTAGTTTTGAGAGGTATACATTGGAGAACACCGGCAGGTACAAGGCTGGCCTGTAAAAGGCTTCTTGAGAAGTCCAAGGCCCACCCTAGTCTGTCGAGCCACTGAAGAAGGGAAGGTGTAAAGCATTGAGGGCCATCTAGTATTTGTCTGTTGGAGAATTTAAGTTCTATATTAGGAAAAGATAATTTTTAAGCATATCTTTACGTTAATTTAGACACAGTTTACGTTGACTACGGTAGCTTAAAAATCATGATCGCAAACTCATGGCCAGTATTACCGAGTCACAGGTTCGAAACCTAGTGCCACTGAAAACCCACCGAGTAGAGAGGTTGATGCACGTTAAAGCTTTCGAGGCAAAAATGCCTCTTGTTAAAATGTTATGGAAGTTATGATAGTGAGGTGTCGTTTCAGATGCCGTTATGATCACTCTACCGTTTTTTATAATTACGAGATCCGAAGCCAGCTAGCCCTTGTGTTGATTTACAGTGTGACGTAGACTAAAATAAAATCATTATGGTATCCGACTACGTTCGGAACCGGGATTTTGCAAAAGCGTATAAATAGATACTATTTGTGATATTTAGTGTCACTCAGATTAGAAAACGTATATAAAATTGTTTCAAGGATATTATTACAATAAAAAATACAATATTTTGACAAAAAATGAACATAAAATGATCAATTTTCACAACATTCTCCTTTTATGAAAAATGCTTCTATTATAACAATATTTTGCCTGTATATAGCTCAAACCTCTGTACAGAGGCTGAACTAGAATTCTTGAAACATATGACTTAGAAGTGGATTTATCCTTATTTTATTACAACAGAGGAGAGAAGTTTTAAGAAATAAAACGCCTATAATCATTTCAATGGGTGGTAACTCTGAAAATAACGTGAATTTTTCAAAAACCCTAATTCAGACTCTCTGGGGAAGTCTTTACTTTATATAAGCAAAATATTATTATAGAGGCATTTTTTATAAAAGGAGAGCGTTTTGAGAAAAAAGGTTATTCTAAGTTAATTTTTTGCCAATATATTGTATTTAAATAACATGTTTTCGTCATAATGTTCTTAAAACAATTTTATACATGTATTTTAATCTAAGTGACACTAAATATCATGAAAATTATTCATTTATGCGCTTTTTAAAAATCACGGTTCGGAACGTAGTCGGACACCTTAAACCCCTGTCAACTTCATTATTGTATCAGCAGTTATATGTTATATGGTTATAGAGATTAACTAGACAGTTGAAAGAAAAACTTTAGAACAGAGGTTTCATTATTTGCAATTTACATACATGAAAGCCTATAATTTGTCAAACTTTTTATCCAACACAAAATATGCTGTTTTTTACAAAACTTGAATAATTAAGATAAAGATCTGATCATAAAAATTAATGACGTAATTGAATCAATAAAGAAGCTTCCCCGATTTCGTAAATGAGTTAAGTATTCTAGTCTAAAAATTTTGTTATTTAGAATGTAAAACATCTTTTTGATCTACCAATGCTAACTGTGTTATTATGAAAATATGATAGATGTGGACACTTTTGCAAATTTTGGATATACATACGAATTACGCATAGTACACTTTTTAGAATTAAAGATAACCGAACCACTGTTGTAAATAAAAAATATGAAAACAAATGCTTCCAAGGATTCTAAAATCAGCAGACCTTAAGAAACATTATTTAAATTATGAAAATTTATGTGTTCTAGATTTGGGCACGTTGTTTAATCATAGGTGTGTGAAGACCCCCCTGGGTCTCACCCTGGACACAAACATTAATTTGAGGCAAAGAATCACTAAAAGTCATTTGTATAATAATAATAACTTGTATTTATTATCTTGATTCAAATATCAGAAACTCTAATAACATGTAATATTTCTATGTTACGTCAAACAAAAGGGATTTACCTTTAATATTAAATTAAATTACTAATTATGAAATTAATCAATAATTATGCTCAAGATCAAATAAGGTCTACCGAAATAGGAGGTCCGAGAAATACACCTTACTCGAATTATTAGCTTTCATTAACTTTAGCTAATTTTACTAAACTAACGCTTATTTTAAGCGTACATAAATTATAGTTACCGCTTGGTATATCAGCTTTCTAGTTCTTCCGCAGAATAACAGCAATACGGCTTCACTAACGTAATCTCATGGAATCCTCTAAATGGGAGACTACTGCTTCTGGCTCAATAGCCTTCATTCTTGCTAGCTTACAACGCTCTACTTAAATACCCTATCTACTTTGCATATCCCGTTCACCTTTTGGAGTTGATTGGAAATATACGCGAATATATAATCCCCAAAAAGACACCTAAGAATATTAGTGGAAAGGTTCCGTACAGATTCGTCACAGGTGCATCTAGAGTAATATAGAACCTCAAACTAAAACTGATTCGCACAACTTTCAAACAGCAAAAGCAACTATTATCTTCAACGTAGATAAACTTTGCATAACACATAGGATCCAAACTTATGATTTATTACTTTTCGTTCAAATTTTTCTACGAAAATCCATCTTTCCCCTACACACAGACCTTCCATGTGATTTATTATGTAGTGTATGAACTCCGTTAAATTTTAAAGATAATTTATATCCTCGATCAAAATAAAGTACTTTTTTTTAACTAAGTTTTATGCTAAAAATTTTTACCCTTTTGAAAAAATAGTCTGTAAAATAATATTTTAGTAATACAAATTATTAAGTTTCGGTTGTTATACAGTGCAAACGAAAATTCATCAGTACTACCACATTTCTTTTTTTTTAAAAAAAATTAGTACCCTAGAGTTTTTGAATGTAACAATGTTACAGAATTTAGCACATGTTTTCGTGAGGCAAGAAAAATGGTCCTATTTGAATACAACTAAGATATTGAAAAAATTAAAATTGTTTGTGTAGTTGTTACTAATGCCACCTTCTCGGCATGTGCCAGATCAAGGCCCATGAAATTCCTCATGGCAACGGACTAGATTGTACACCGGTCGTTATCCGTAGCTTTGACCACCATGCAGGTGACAGTACGTCTTGGCTCGGTTTCACGCCAATTTTGAGAGACAACACCCTTTGAGGTGGACAGTTACAACCCACCAACCTCACGAAAGGAATTTGGGGCTCGACGGCTATTTAGAGTACCCCTATTCGGCAAAGGCACTATATATTTACAAACACCCATGCCATCTCTAAGATTCAACCCACACCCTACGGCACAGCAGTCAGCGTCGCTAACCACTATACCGGTTGAGCGACATGAATCGTTTAAGAGTAGTATTAAAAATTTCAAAACTGTTAATATAGGTTTGTAAAAGTAGGATTATAATTTCGTTCTGATGCTAATGAAGACCCACCGTATAAAGGGCGTGATGCATGTTAAATATGCCATGGCTCAGAACGCTCATGTTGGCGTCGTTTGAAAATTAGGAGAGTGGGGTACCCAGTTCATTGTTCATTTCACCTTGGTTTCAAATTATGAGGTTTCTGTGAATAGCTTCGTGTTGTTTAGTGTACAATGTTAATAAACATTCACTCACACACTTAACATGTTATGAAACAGAACAAAACTTTTTACCTATTAAGTTTTTGCTTGTCCCCACTCGATACGGAACATGAAATTTTCTTATTACTATAAACTCCAAACAAGCAAATGTTTACTTGCTATATTTACTCTTATGATTGGAATGAAATGGCTACTGGAACTTCGCTCACTTATCAAGAACTGTTCTCTAATGCAAGATCTAAACTAAATTTAATGTGGCATGTTCCACCTACACATCAATGGTACATAGGAATATCCCCTGGGTCTATACTGTAAATTAAGGTATCCGACTATATACCCTAAAATGATGATTTTTTTCAAAAATTGACAAATTTTGTTTATGATTTATTTTATAGGCCATCGTAAAAGCTCAATAAAAATACCAAGTTTTTTATTTTCCATTCACTAGAACAAAAATTACAAGTGTTTTAGTAAAAGCAGATGCCATAACTTTACACAAGATGACAAACTTTAAAATGCGTTTTACTCGAAATGTGTTTTTTGCGAAAAGTTCAAACGGGGACAGCGATTGCTCAAAACGTTTTGAAAATAATTTGCTGAAATTTTTTGAGTATGTTATGTATAACAGAAGTGTTTTGATCTTCAGATTTATCAATCGCTGCTTTATTTTAAAACTTACAGTCCTTTATGTGGATATAATCACTTTCTTTTTAAGCAATTTCGTATAATCACTAAGATAAAGTGCTCTAGGTTTTGTAAAAAGTGAAATATCTCTTATCCTGAAGGTCATTTCAAACACGAATAATAAAGTAACACATCAAAATTGAAAAATTGAGAATTTTCTCAAAAAATTTTTTTACAGAGCGGGCCCCGTTTATGTAATTTTTAGTACATTTTTACCAGTTTTTTCCCATTTTAATAATAAATTTTTTTTCTGCTTTCAATTTTAAGAATTTTTCCTTAAAATATACTAAATAAATCTAAAAATCACAAAAAAATCCTCATATTTCCATTTTTTCAAAAAAAAGTTGCCGCAAGTAGTCGGATACCTTAAATGTGACCATGACTTCCAGACTGCTCTGGGTAGACTAACAAATGACTACTTGAAATGTTCTTTCCTTAGAAAGTGGCAAAAAAATCAACACCACTTGTAAGAAATTCTATGACCATCCAGCATCCTCGGATCACTTTCTGAGATGCATGGGACTTTTTAAGGGGGACTTAACCTCCGATCCACTTGGTGTTATAAATTTTTTGGCAATCAACAACCTTCTACAGCTGGTCTGACGTACGTCAGATCGTTCGAGAATAAGAAACAACTCCTCCTCTGATATTCTTAACCATTTGATCGGAACATCCGTCTCTCAGACGGGGATTATTTGCTTTAATGCCTGTAGATAACGCTGTGGTGGGATTTTCGAGGTAGGCTGCCTTGACATCTTCAGTTGGACTCTATCCAGTGAGAGGATCAAGTGGTGGTGGTGGGGGGTACTTGGTGATTTTTTTTCAACTCACTGTATGTGCTTTTTTTCTTATGTATGACCGTCTATCAGTATCTATATCCCTATAGTTTTTTCGTTCTTGGTATTGTTTTTACTTATTTTTTCATGAATGTAAATAATTTCTAATCAGTTTTTATAAAAATACTAGTCCCAATTCTTGTGATAAAAATATATTAATATGGTGTCCCTCATAAAGACTCTGTAAAATCCGGCGTACAATGCGCACCCATACTTCCAAGCTACATTTTTTTATTTTAAGGTATATTCGCCGTATAACGCGCACTCCATTTTTTACGAAGGAGCCTGAATGCTATTATGTTTTGAAGTCATTTATTCGAGATATTATCCCAAGATTATTAAAAAAAATAATATGCATCTAGAACTACAGCACTTAATGTTCCTTAGAAATGTTATTTATTTTAAATAAACAATATTCCGATCAAAGAATTCTTAATTTTTTTTCTAGGCTCATCTTATTTTTTTATTTTTAAAGCTCTCATTTTTATACCCGGCGTATAACGCGCACCAATAAACTTCGATCATATTTTTTGTGTTAAAAGTGCTTGTTATACGCCTAATTTTACGGTAAATATTAAAAATTCTACTCAATTTCTTAAGGCTGTCTTCGGTAAATGTACGAGAGCTTGAACCAAAGGCGAAGCACATTTCAGACAGAAAAAAAGGCCTCAATTTCCATGGAAATTTGCAATATTTAACATCTGTTAACAATATAGTGTTTTCAAAAATATCAAAATATTCCATGAATACTTAATTTTTCGTTTTAATACCTGAAGGCATATATATATATATATATATAGCTCATTTAACATTATGATATAGGAGAAAAGAAAAAACGCGAAACACATTTTATACCAGAAAAAATTTCATCAACTCAGTTAAAAATGGGAAGTATGATAAAAAAAATGCATCAACTCAGTTAAAAATGGGAAGTATGATAAAAAAAATGCTGCTCTCTAAAGGATAGTGAAGCTAGAATATCATATTAATGTTTCATTTCTTTTACATCTGAAAAAATGTTCCAAATTCGGGTCCTATTCTTTAACATTAACCGAAGACAGCCTTAAGCGATAAGGACATTTAAAACAGTCCTTAAGGTAATAAAATTCTAAAAAATTTGCGTACCCGTCTGTGAAACGGATGTTTCTAAAAGCGGCAAAAAAAATTGTGGTTCGGGTTAAATGTACAATTACCGGACTTTCACTATTTCTTTCACGTTCTTTTTGTGAACGACCCCCTCTGGCAGGAGCGGATTATCGGAAGAATTCCTCATCCGCCTTCCTTTCTGATAAAATTCAAAGGGGCGGACACCTGAGACTTGTAAAACGCGCGGAAGGAAGTGAAATACCCTTCATTTTAATTGCAATCACTTGCTTTGTGTCACGCCTCACCGGGTTCTAGGTAGTCCTTCGGGAGGGAAGCATACTCATTAACATGATATGCGCCACAAACACCACGAATTCGAACGATTTCTGAATTTATCGGATAATTGGTAAATGAAAATAAATATTTCCTCCTTAAATATTTATTACGGATTATTGGAAGTCCAAAGATAACTAAGGAGACTTGTTTTAATTGGAGGAGTTAGCAAGGAAGTCTGGACTCTTTAAGATCTCCTGCTGGTTAGACTCAGATTAATGGATACTAAATTATGTGCAAGCGTAAATAATTAAGTCAAGTTAAGTGAATATAAACTACTCTTGATTCGGTAAATTTACTAAGTTAAAATGGGTAGATAATTACAAGTAAACATAAAAATAGTAACTTCAGCATTATTGCGTTAAAATGTACTTTTGTGATAAAAGCTCGTATTTGTAGTTCAGTTAGTTTCAAAATTAAGGAAATTTTGACGTGTGCACCAAAAATATAAGCTACAATTAAGAGAAAACATATTCATTGTTTGAATGCTCTAAATAATAAAATTTTTATGTATTGAATTCAAAATATTACTTTGTTATAATTATATAAGGTGTGACAATTAAATTCACGGACAGTGTATGCCCTAGCCGTTAGGATTGGTGTGAAGGAGAGTGAGAATGGAATATAGTTGACCTTAATCTCTCCGGGGCTGGTAGCACATTATTCCATCTCTTTATCTTGGTCAGTTTGATTTTTATTCATGTTTGAGAAAGACTTTGTTGTGTCGAAGTGTTGTGATCATCATAATCGTAAATATCGAGCTTTTAAATAATTCCTCGTGAAATTTGAAAAAATTCCAACTGCAAGTTTTAAATTACTAAAGGAGTGTTTGCAGGTCATTGCACGTCAAATTTTGAATGACGCAAATGATTTTAGGAAGATCGGGAGGTTCAAGTGTAGTATGGGGGGGGGGCACTTGGCGCAGTCCTTTATTTTGGTGACTAAAAGTGGTCGCCACGGTACTTTTTTCGGTATTATTTATTACTTATTTTAGAATGAATTCGATATCTCACCATGACATTTAGATAAAAATCGAAAAATCCGAAGAAAAATCGCCAAATCCAAAGTCCCCCTCCCCCTATACTACACTTGAACCAGATCGGGATATTGCTGAAGATGATTAACGTTCTTGTCGATCTGTGACATAAAGAACAGGTGATCATCGTTTTAGTTCGATAGTAATGGCATCATCAGGATTGAATGGGTGCCTCGAGACCAAACAGTAAGACACCAGAACTGTATTGATGTCCTGAGAAAGTTTAGAGAAACAATGAGGAAGAAAAAACAAGTTCTGCAGAGTAACAACACGGGGATTTTGCACCAAGACAACGCCTCGGTGCATACATTGTTATCTCTCTCTGTAAAACAGTTATTGGCAGACAAACGCATTACTGGGCTCGAGCATCCACCTTACTCACCAGACCTCGCACCATACGACTTCTACCTGTTTCTTAAAGTAAAAAATGCATTGGAACACATTTTCAGTCTGTAGGACAGATGAAGATAAAGACGGCACACTTTCTGGAGATAGTGACACCACACACACACACACACACACAAATGAGCCACAGCACTGCTTTGAACGGCAGAAAACTCGTATGCAAGTATATACTGATAGGGAAGGGGAGTATACTGAAGGGGATTAAAAGGTATTTTGTTCATTGTTTTCAATAAAGCTAATTTTTAAGACTAGTCCAGTTATTTAAGTGTCACAGAAGTATGCATACTGCCTTACGATTTCTCGTTTTACTTATAATAATGTTTGTTGTTAAGTACTATATACTTCCGTGTATAAGCCAAGAAGTTTGGGACTTTGTCAACATGAAAGTAAATGGGTCTGCTTATGTACGGATCCGCTAATCTCAGTGAAATGGTTGCTTTGGAAATCAGCTTTTAACGTTTACCATTAGCCATGCACAAGAGACTTAGATCTGTTAACTATTAGAATATTCTAAATTAAAACTTTATACTGAAAGGAAAAAACAAGTCTCATAAATCCATCAAAGCCAGTGTCTTTCAGAGTAGTTCGAAAAATTCACATCACTCATTGGGATACCTGAATGCATATAACCATCATGCAGCGAGTTTTTTCTTCAGAGAGTGAAGCGTAGGTGGACGATCACATGCCGTATACGAATTTCTTTTCTCTCTTATTTTCCAAATAAAAAAATATTGAGCAGAAAGTATAACCAGCACAGACAATAAATGAATGAAATAAATGGATTAGCTTATGATATAACACGAAAGAAAAAAAAACTATCGTCGTTGGTGTTCGGTGTTTTACTTAACAACAATTTTATCGCCCATCCGGTATAGTGGTTAGCGACGCCTACTGCTGTGCCGTAGGGCCTTAGTTTGAATCCCGGAGAAGGCATGGATGTTTGTAAATGTATAGTGCCTTTGTGGCAGGGGGTACTCCAAATACCCCGTCGAACCATAAGTCCTCTCGTAAAGTTGGTGGAAGGGGAAGAGAGGTGGGAGGCCCTAACCCCCAGAGTATTCTCTCCCAAATTTTTAAATATCCTGGTTGGTGGGTCAGGCCCCCGCCCTTCCCAATAAGCTAAAATCATAAACTGTGCCCCAACGAGCTGAAATCCTACTGTCACTTACATGGTACTCAAGGCTACGGTAACAACTGGCGTACATATGACCCCTTGCCATGACGAATTTCGTCAGTCTAGATCTGGCGTAGTCGAGAGCAGTTGGCATAAGAAGCAACAACAACAACAACTTTAATAAGAAAATACAGTGAAATTCGTTTAACACCAAAACGAAATCTCTGACACCACTGGCATCGCAAACAGCAATGACGTGGAGTCAGTGGAATACACGCTACAGGGAGCCTGGCTCTGAGTTGTTCTTAAAGTAACCGATTTCTAACAGTTTGCCTTGTCACTGTGGTACCAACTGCATCTCGAATTTCGGCCACAGACGCAGTACGATGCGGGACAGCCGTACGCCGCGAATACGGTGGTCTTTCTTCTCAGTAGTGCCCTGTGGCCTTCCAAACCCCGGTTTTCTTGAGACAGTACCATTGCTCCTAACAATTATGCACAGTGGATGCATTCCGGCCAAGTCTTTCTGAAATATCTACTTCACGTAGCCCTATTACACGACCTTGTTCAAACTCGGTGAGCTATTGATCATGGTTTCTTTGTCTTCTCAAAGGCATTCTTGGCTAGCATCAACTCAATACGTCATGTTTCACAGACAAATAACGCTCACGAACATTACAACACACTTTAAAATCAACCCTGATTTGCAAGTTCTGAGTTGCACTATCAGCGCCACCCTTAAGCACAAAGCGCGAAATTTGAATTGATTCTATCCTTCAGATGTATGAACACGCATCCCAAATTTCCTTTCTCTAACACGAGTCTTTCTTGGTGTTGGGATTTTTTTTACACCAGTGTATTTTTTTTAAAAAAATTAATTAATTTGGCTCGATGATAAAAATTTTATCAAATTACCACAAAGAACTTCACTGAGTTTTCTTTAAAAAGTTATTTAATGCTTTAATTTCTAATTCTTAAATTTGAGTTATAAATTGAATTTTTTCACCAGTTACCTTTTTCAAATTATTTTTAAAATAATTTTTATTTCCATATTTATGCTATCAAAGTAAAACAATAAAAAGAACCGAGTAATTCAGATATTGCATTTTTTTCCGAAATGAAACAAATCAAATATCGATTTACTGTATTTTTAAGTACAACTGATTAATAAAAAAATTCTTTACTACTTCTTTAATGTTATCTTTTACTGAATTTTAATCAAAAATTACATGGGTTTTAAATGTAGTATTGGAGTTAGAATATATTTCTTATACGACTAAATACTCTAAAATTATTTTTTAACGATAGACAACGCATTCTGTCTCGCTACGCATACTCTCACGTCACTTTTCTTTGCACCGAACCGACCCAACCGAACGTGATTTCTCTAACTTTACCACTTCGATTTTCAACTCAATTACGGCATAAAATTTTCAAACTTCGCTTCCGAATGACGGTTTGTTTCAATTTACGGTCGAAGCATTCATTATTAATTAGCGAATTTCATTCCCGCAAAAATAATTACGAGATCTTTTCGTAAAAGCTGTTCCCGGAGTCTCGTAAAACCCCCGAAGTGTACATTTCTCATGATTAATTCTGCTAACAAATTAATTATCCAGGCCTTTTGGCCGTCGGCGGAAAATGGAGTAGTTGTTTCTAAACGCCAGCGCTCGATTTCAAACAAGCGGCGTGCATCAGTCCCTATGCTAGGCACTACCAAACATCAATTAACTTTGAATATTTAATACTGTGCACGGGTGTTTGTAGGTTAGCCCCTTTTTGACTTCTTTCACAATCAGCGGTGGTAATTTTTTCCACCAATATAAACATGTGGAATTCGAATACACGTTTCAAAAAGGAAATGGTGAAATCTCCATTGGGTATATAGCTTACAGGCTGTTAACTGTTTAGATTTGTAATCTTAAATTCTGCCGCTGAATATTGATTGTTGGAAATTTTTCAGACGTTGGTTTGTTTTGGTGCAGTTTTTTCAGATAGAAATTATTTTCTGCTAAAGCAAATAGTACTTCCTGGACTGTAAGGCTGCAATGCGACCAAAGTTTCCTGGATATTCTTTTCTCTGCGTGTTTATGAGCTTATTTTTTAATTTTGAAATTTTTCGAAAAGAGTTAAAATAATGCTGGGAATAAAGACAAACTTGAGAAATCCAAATTTTTAGCGTAGGCTGTATTCCTTTCCAGGTCTTGTATCTTGTAATTTTATCATGAAGATGACCCATTTTAACTTTGGGAATGCTCTTGTAAGAGGAGCCTTATCAGAAATAATTCAACTAACTTTCGTGTTTTTCAGTTCCAAGAATTGGCTAAGGAAAGTTCTAGAAGTTTACACTTAAATGATAATTGGATGAACCAATGGAGTGATTTCACCAAATGTAATGATCATATTTCGGTTTTGACGTCAGTAAATTGAAATATAACTATTACATCTTCCGAAATTACCGGAATATGATAGTTATATTGTTATATTCCTCATCTCATCCAAATACAATTACCTTAAAATCCGGCCTATAACGCGCACCGGTGTATAACACGCACATATACTACTTTAGAGTAGCATTTTTTAATTTATAGGTATATTCGCTTTATAACGGGCACCCCCTTTTCACGAAAAAATCTGAAATGCTGGTATACAATATTGTTATGTTTTGAAGTCATTTATACGAGGTATATTATCCCAGACTTTTGAAAAAATAGTATATTTTTAGAGAACCATAACTTTTAGTTCTTAAAGCATGTCATTTTTTTTAAATAAACAGTATTTCGATTTGTGTAGAAGTAAATTTCTTTTTATGCTCTTCTATTTTGCTATTTTTAAAGCTATCGTTTTTATACTCGGCGTATAACGCGCACCCTTAAATTTCGATCTTATTTTTTGTGTTAAAAGTATGTTTTATACGCCGGATTTTACGGTAATCAATGTGCAAGGGTGCCCTTCTCCTTGATTATCAGCGTGAGCTAGAGGTGTAGGAATAAAGGAAGAACTAGGAGCTGTCATGATCTTAATAGGACTTAACTTAAACTTTTAACAGATTAGATAATAATAATATATGTGAAAGAATCTACGCGGTGACTAAACACACAATATATATATATATATATATATATACAAGGGCTGTTCAGAAAGTATCGAGACTGAATTTATTATGCAAATACATACATACATAAACATTTTTTGAGTCAATCTCCTTCGAAATATGCTTCATTCGCAGTAACACACTTGGCCCAACGATGTTTTCAGTCCTGGAAACATTTCTGGAACTCAGACTTTGGGATGGCCTGAAGCTGCTATGTTGAATTCTGTTTTATGGTTTCAATATCCTGAAACCGGTGTCCTTTTAAGGTGTTCTTGATCTTGGGAAAGAGGAAAAAATCAGGAGGTGTCATATCCGGCGAGTAGGGAGGATGTGCTACTTGGATTGTTCCGTGTTTTATCAGGAACTGCGCACAAGATTGGCGGTGCGCGCTGGGGCTCCGTCATGATGAAGCATCCAGCGAGAGGACGCCCACAACATCGGTCGTTTTCTGCGAACAGCCTCTCTTAATCTCCTCATGACGTCCAAGTAGAATTTCTTGTTCTCTGTCTGGTCCTGGGGAACGTACTCATGATGAACAATTCCATCTGCATCGAAAAACACAATCAACATGACTTTGATCTTTGATCGCACCTGCCGTGCTTTCTTTGGCCGAGTTCCATTGTGACGACTGCTGCTTTGTTTCGGGATCGTATCCGTAAACCCACGACTCATCCCCAGTGATGATGAGCTTCATGAACTCCGGATTGTCACTTGCACTTTGAAACAAATCAGATGATGTTGCCAGTCGTTGGAATTGCTGATCCTCAGTGAGGAGACGTGGCACAAACTTTGCGGACACTCGGCGCATTTTCAAGTCCTTTCTCAAAATTTCATCACATGATCCTACAGAAATGTGACACTCCTGTGCAATTTCTCGGACTGTTAAACGATGGTCAGAGCGCACCACAGCCGTCACTTGTGCAATCTTGTCCTCATTGGGAGAGGTGGACGGGCGTTCAGAACGGGAATCACTGTTCACTGATTGACAACCCTCCTTGAATCGCCGGAACCACTCGAAAACCCGAGCACGACTCATCGCCTCATCTCCAAATGCTGTTTTCATCATATCGTAGGTTTCGGTGCCCGTTTTACCGAACTTAAAGCAAAACTTGATACAGATTCGCTGATCCGTGTTTTCACACATCTTTTTTCGACGAACGCACGCAAACACTCCACGTGAAAGAAGTCAATGTGACTGAACGGCGCGCTGTACAGACTTGCCGATTTTTGTGAGACAAGGTAAAATATGCGCGCACATGATGAGCACAGTCCCTCCGCTAAGGGTTTTCTGGAACAAATAGAATAAATTCAGTATCAATACTTTCTGAACAGCCTTCGTATAATACCGAAATAACGTAACCCGGACCACTATCAATAACTAATTCGCCTAAACTCAATTCCAATAGTATCACAGATCCAAATATTAAATAGTCACTCCTACCTTAATATTGATTGACTGATCCCATCTTACTGGAAGTTGCGTATTTACTGTAGAGCAATGGTATGCACCTTGACCTAATGGCTCTATGTCAGGATATATTTCTGTTAACTGTCACTTAATCTTTCTAAAACCTCTTCACGCTTGAATCACGATTATCATAACATTCCTCAAATTGCCACACAGCTTACTCTAGCTTCTGATATTTAAAAGCTTAATAATTTGCATCTTTTTTTACGTTTCTCTTCTTGGTTTGGTTGGAAAAGAGTTGCCATTAATTTTGGCCCCAAAGAACCCAAAGGACATGTTAATGAAAAGACGCGTGAGCCCGTCACAAATTTAGAGTAATAATCAATGTATACGTTTTACATTAGTTTAAATCAAGTTGCTAGAAAAACTTTTGTTAAACCTTACAAATAATTCATTTTACTTTAAATAAGTTACTATCTACTTTACTTTAGTTGACCATTTGACTCAATATTCCTTATATTCATTATGGATTTTATTTTTATTATTATTTAAAATCATAATTAATTAAACTGAGAAAATTAAAGTTTGAAACTGGAATTCATTAAACAGCTATGAAATCGAGTCCTAATTCCATCAAAGATTTATATAAAATTTCATTTGTAAAATAAAGGAATGTACTTCAAGTTGAAATTTTATTGGGTCTTAATGTACCAGCTGGCACTTCATAGAAGATATATAAATGTGATATATTTTTAAAGTATTGTACTTACTATTTAGCTATGTCTTAAGCTACTACGCTGATGTTCCATAATTCTTGTGAAACATTAATGTGAACTTATTAGATGCCAAATAGTGAAAAAGATTTTTTCCGACCATTTATCAACGGCTTGAATGTAAGAAATTTGTTACTGATTTCAAGTTATCCCAGATTCTAATAGGACATGGAAATTTTTTAAGAGCTATTTATCTAGATTTAATTTAATTGGGAGTGAGATACATATATATATATATATATATATATATATATATATATTTGCTCTTGTGGTCAGGATGCTGAAACTGTGGAACATGTATTGTTGTATTGTAAACTATATTTCTGTAAAAGGGAGAATTTTAAAAAGGAGTTGAAACGTTTAGGTATTTCCTGGCCACCTGTTTTGTCTTTGTTGGTCAATTGTACTGAAAGCCTAAATGTCTTAAGAAAATTTGTTTATTGTTTAGATTTTTAAAGTTTAATTGGTACCTCCCCTTGTTTATATTTCTGTATTTCCACTCTTCCTTTTTATTTTATGTTTTTGTTTTAAATGGTTATATTTCCAAATTTGTTTTAAATGATATAATTGTGTTATCACTTACGTCTGTAAGCCTCATGTTATGCAATGTGGAGCATGAGGAGTTTTGTAAATAAATTAAATAAAAAATAGTGAAATTTGTTACTCAAAACTTAAATTCATTGTTTCATATTTAAAAATTATTATGTGGCATATTTATAATAGTTTTCATTCAGAATAACGTTTTTATTACGCAAAAGTGAAAGAAAAATGTTGCTATAATTATATATTTGACTTAAATTTGTCATTAAAATTAAGAATTAGAAACATTACAATTGATAAAAAAAATTTAGGTACAGTCCTTGCAATAGTAAATACATATGTTCATTTGGGTGGGACGAAAATGCATTCTTCATAATTTCAAAACTTACCTACGCTGAAAAGATGTTCTCTATGGAGAAAGTAAAAAAAATTAAAAAAATTAAATTTTATGTCAAGTTTTAAGGGGAGCCACGAAGGGAATGAAGTATAGGTATTTGAGGTTTTTTTTATGATTGAAAGTCAAAATAATTTTGTTAAAGAAAAACAGGCATTTTAATACTTTTTAGCACTTATTGCGATGAGAGGACATCTATGAAATAGTTACAAGTAAAAAAGGCCGACACATTTAACAGTTTTTTAATTGTATTAAATTTTTTGAAAGCCTGCTTTCGAAATTGCAATGCGTGATAAGGCGGAAGACGGATAAACGCTTAGATCGAATAGATTCGACGGGGTGTAGGGAAAGAGCTAGGGTTATGAAATACTGCAGTGTACATTTGTACTGTTTACCACTCACTTATCAGTAATTGTTACATTTGGCTATTAATGCAATAGAAAAATAATTATGAATCTAAGATCACATCTAACCAAAGTTAGAACTTTTTTTTCCAAAATTCAAACCCTTTGTAGCAATATTAAATTTTGTGAAATTACTTTTTAAAATTATTTTTTCTCTTAATCTCCAAACTATAGAACATCTTTTCCGCATAGGTAGCTTCCGAATAATAATATAGTTTTTTTCTCCGTATAACCACAATCCACCCTTATGTTCCTACCTAAACGTTTCCGCTTACTCGTATCCATTATGTAGTCTAGATGCAATTATTTTCTCTTTACCGTGACTTGAAAAACATTGAAATCGATCAAAGACTTTTGACCCGTGTTTCAGTCCTATACCGGTTCGATAGTTATGATTGATAACTTTAGAGACTGGCGCAAACAACTATTTATCATCCACACCAAACTTGCTCTACAAGAGGGGGCGTCTTAATGGTTATAAAACAGGATGTTATCGAATAGTAAGAATTTCGTTTGTTGGAAAGGCTCCTATAAAAATATATTTTACAGCGAAAAGGTTGAACTTAATGTTTTCGGAATTAGATTAGTTAAAAATATCTTTGATTTTACATGGGAAAGAAAATTAAATCGAAACAGATTGATCTGATCTTTTCAAATAACTTTGATGGGATAAGATTCTGTTCAAGTAAAAATAATTTTTAGAAAGATTGCTGGAAATTTTTAAAATGACAACTCAATGAAAATAAATTTAAAAAGTCCAGAATATTTTTGTTTGGATCGCAAAAGTAATCAAAGAACCGGAAAAATTATCATAAATTGATGAAATTGCATCTAAACATAAATCAATGAAATAATATTTGAATCAAAATGAAATAAGAGGAAATATATAAGTATGGAAAGAGTTATGAAAAAATATGGAATTTGAACCTTTTTTTTATCATTTACTATTAAAAACTACGCTAACTGAATACCTTTCTTTTAATACACTCTTGTGTCACAAGAAGTTGATTTCACTCTAACAAAAATCGATGAATTATTTGAGTTACTATTATTTATCGCATGAAGAAAAGAAACACCTCTTCTCTGATGAGGCAGGGACATTATCTAGATTCTCTCCAATACAAGTACGCCGAGAATCATGACCACAGTTGGGGCTTTACAAAATAAAAAGGTTTATTTTTCTCTTGTCCGAAGTCAGGGAGGGAATTCCAAGTTTGTCGCATATAAAATACTCAAACTAAAATTAGCCAACCGAAACACTGGTAAAATGTTATAGGTGGATGGTGTTTTCGATTGTGTATTGGATATGTGAATTTGGCTGGTCAAGTTGTGCAATGCTCCGCCACTTTATCCCTCGTGTGTGGCAGTACAAGCTTGATCACATCAATGACTATTGCGCAGAAAACAACTGCGGAAAAGAGTTCTTAAAGGCCAAAATGTCATACAGGATCCGTTGATTATATGCCTGAATAGCATCAACAACATCTTCAACTCCAGCTTACAGAGGGTTTCGGTTCCTTTCTTATCATGTGTCGTATGTTCCGCCCATTCATGGAGCTTAGCTAAAGTTGTCACACTTATATTGTCATGTAAATCGTCTCTTTACTCCCTCCATCTGTTCCTCGTCGCCAGATCCATTTGAAGTAACACATATGGTTTCTAGTAGACTGGCATCGCATAATTTTCAAATTAGAGTCCAGTTTCGACAGAACCATTAAAATGAAAATGAATATTGAATAACGCGTAGACTAGAGTAAGCCACTGCTTCTAAGCAAATTTTGTTTTATTGAGACATGGGGTTATTATTTCTAGTATAATGGAATAGCCTATGAAAACACTATGCCATCAACTATTTTACAAATCTTGAGTTTGATTTTAACATCCCATCAATATATTGATAACATTCTGAAATCTTTTTCATTAAAGAAATATTACATGCTATTCTAAAGCCATATATTGATATAACAATGCCAGGTACATCTTTTGACACAGATCTCTAGATTATCTCTTCGATGGTTAAAAATATACCATAATAATTAAGAGTATTAAGAGTTTGGCTTATTTGACACATACACTCACATAGTAAATGCATGTATAACACGAAATGTAAACCTCTAAATTCAGAGATCACAGAACAAAATGCTTGGAAAAGTCTATTTCGGAACGAGATTAGGACAGTAAAGTTCTCGAATTTCCAACTGTAACATTTAGATTGTAATTGCAGCCATGGAGCATATTCTGAGGATCCTAATAATGATAATCCTTTTAAAACGAATGTTTTTCGTGTACATTTATATTTGAATGCATACAGATATTTTCTCTGCAGGGTACTCCGTTCTTAAACTGCATTTATAGCTAACGGCTCTGTATTAACAGTATGATATTAGTCTAAATTTATTGAATAAAATAATACAATATAATTAGATCTGATAACTTAGCAATTTATTTAGTATTCATTCCCGAAAAATTCTTACCCAAACATATCTGTGAAAACTTTTTTTTCAATAACATGGAAGACTCAAAAATTGAAAATACAGTGAAAATCATTCAGCACAAAACTGAGGAGACTGAAGTATTTTTCTTGTTAAAGGATATTGAGAGAAAAAAACGTATATTCCACAAGGTTAAAGTTATTAGAGTACATTTTATTTACACAGTTATGTGTATATATGCATGCATTTAATAAGAACCGATCAAAATTTACGTAATTCTTTCTCACTTTTTCTTAATTATTGTTGATGAAGTAGGTTATCAATACCAAAATCTTTACAGATTTCCATTTTCGCCTATTCTTTTATTATTATTATTATTATTATTTAAGAAACTCCTCATTTTAAGTAAAATGGAAGTTTGGTCTCCCCCTAAGCTCTTTTCCATTATGATTGCAAAAAAAATTTCTAAAATAAAAAATAATAATGCTTACCAAACTCACGGATTTTTACTCACACTGTGATGTACTCGTCACTGAATTTCAAAGTCTATTGTTGAAAGATGAAAATTTTTGTGCGGCGTGTGTAAGGATTGAGGTTGAAAGTAGCTTAGATAAATAAAATTGGCTCGTGTCACAGGCTATTCCGAGGGTAATTCAAAGCCAAATTAGCCACCTTTCAACGAAACATTGTAAGAGCTATGCCCTTGGGTGCCTTACTCTTAGGTTATCGGTGTGAGCTAGAGGTGTAGGATTAAATGAAGAACCAGAAGCTGCCATAATCTTAATATTACTTAATATCACCTAAACCAATAACAGATTAGGTAATAATATGATATGTGAGAGTATCTACGGTGGCGAAACACACAATATATAATACCGAAATATCGTAACCCGGACCACTATCAATAACTAACTCGCCTAAGCTCAATTCCAATGTAAACACAGATCCGAATATTAAAATTATAACTCCTATCTTAATGTCCAACGAAGTAGCAATCTACCGGATCTTAACTGAAGTTGCGGTTCACTGGCGTTGAATTGTTCCATCTTTACTAAAGGCTCTCTGTCACGGGTAACCTCTCTTGACTGTCACTTAACTTCTCGAAATACACTTCACACTTGCAACACGGACTATCATAACACTCCCCAAATGCCGCACCGCTTACTCTAAACTTCTGTTTTTTAAAAGCTTCCTAATTTGCATCTTTCATTCACGTTTTACTTCTCGGGTTGGTTGGAAGAGAATTGCCATTTATTCTGGCCCCAAAGAATCCAAAAGGACATGCTAATGAAAAAACGCGCGAGCCCGTCACAACACATAAAACCACCTCTCTTTCATTCCCCACCCGTTTTAAATCTAGCCTGGATTTTTGAATTTTGTTCATTCCCGGATGGGAAATCTTTCCATGTTAAGCGATTTTCGTTTCGTGTTAAGAGAAAAAATACATAGTATTTTGTTGGGACCGTTGTATTATTCCGTTTCAAACGATATTTCGTCTTAAGCATTCTCGCGTTAAACGTATTCCACTGTAATATGAAGAACTTAAAAAATGCTTATATATTATGCACAACCAATTTGCTTTGGGAGAAGCTCTAAATCTTTTCTACCCAACTGATCGTCCAGGTTGATTCGGAGCTCTTTTTTTCCCCTCTGCTTCCAATCTGCTAAGCCAGTTTGGAAAGCCACATCGGGAGATAGACGGTGTGCGAACGAAGATGATTAATTACTCAAATGGGGAGGGCGTATTTAATTACACCCCTCACGACGATCAATCCATACCGCGTCGTCACGTCTACCCCTCGCTTATGAAGCAGTCGATCTTTTCGACCAAATCTATCGGACTCTTTATCGTCTTAAGAAGCCATTTCTCAGTCCTTTTGCCTTTCTTTCTTTCACTTGACAATTGGGGTTAGCCTCAACACTCGATGCTCGGAACAGAAGTTAATTAACTGCCTTTCTATTCATTATTTATGCTCAGTCAATTTATCAAGCGGATATTAAAAGAAAATAAATGATTGTAGAATTTTTGATGGGATTAAAGAGATAATTGAATGCACTTTGCTGCTTGTGGATTAAAAACAACTTTGGGTGATACTATACTGAATGTGTAGGTGTATAAATGGTTCTGTGGGTGGAAAATAGAGTCTTATGTTTGTACACGTAATTGTTTGAGTTTTTTAAATTAGAATGTTCGCTTAAA
The DNA here is from genome assembly GCA_019973935.1 of Trichonephila clavipes. Taxonomy (NCBI): domain Eukaryota; kingdom Metazoa; phylum Arthropoda; class Arachnida; order Araneae; family Nephilidae; genus Trichonephila; species Trichonephila clavipes. Next base: position 486,596 of record BMAU01018786.1, read on the forward strand.
TGTGGGTTTTCTTAGATGTATTTTTAAAAAGTATTGCTAATTAATATATTTTGTTCTCTTTATTTTAAAAGTTAATCGTTTTGCAAATTTGCAGTATATAATTCTTACAGCTTATTTATTCTATTTTGTATTATAATTTTATTTTAAAAAGTAACATTTTGAAAGGAACGCTTTCATTTTTCTATTTCAAGCAATTAGGCTGAGTTCTCATGAGCACTACACCTCTCATTAAACGGAAGTCCTTATGTAAATGTTACAAATTTTGTGTAATGAAGGCTTAAAATATTGTAAATAATTTACATCTGGAAGTGCAATACGTTAACATTACTTTCTGTAATATTTGTTTTATGTTAAAATTGTACTGTTTGCATGCAACGCCGTTCCTTACATTATAAAGGCGATTCGATGGAAACTTGGCGTTAGAGCCAAGTTGGCATCATTTTTGGCGGCTATGTTGGCGACTTGTTGACCATTTTTGGTGAGCTGACGACGATATGAATGCGTCTGTAAATTTCTGGAGAAATCTATTAATATCACGATCTATGACATAAGCAGATCTTTCCAGAAAGATCCTTGCAGATTATAAATAGGAGCCGTTTGCTGAAACTGAGACAGTATTACTTCGGCTGTTGATGAGGACGAGATGTTACTTGTGAAGTATTGTTTTGACAGTGTGTGTTGAAGAAAAGACTAGTGATTAAGTTGCTACTATCGAGCGAATGCTTGTGAATAATCTTAATCATTACGTATTTGTATTTTTAGACACTGATGGTTGTGTCCGTGCTCTGTAAAAGGTGTGAAGGACTGCTGGAATTTACTAAGCGAGGTTTATAGCTGTATCCTGTATTTCTAGAATTGTTTTTCTACAATAAATTTCCATCACTTCTGAAGAATTGCCTTACTCTTTGAGACTGATAGCATGAAATCATCGAACCCCAATCTGCGTAACAATATAATGTGGAAGTTTGGAGAATGGGGTTCTGCTGCAGGTGTCTTTCTAGTCCTTTGACCAAAATTCAAAACCTTGAAGGTGACCGTGGCAGCCTAGTGGTTAATGTCATGAACTCATGACCGATGTGTTGCGGTTCGAGTCCTAGTGTAACTGAAGATCCACCGTATAGAGAGGCTAGATGCACATTACATATGTCGAGCTCAAAGTTCTTCCACTGCCCTAGTGTAGTAGTTTCGAGAGTGGTGCCAGCAGGTGTCGCCCTCATCCCTTGACCGAGGCCTAAAATCACGAAGTTCGTCGCCAATATTCCTTTTGTTGCTTTATAGTCAGTCGTTAACCAGGGAGAAGTCGCGCATATTAACGTTAGTGGTAATAACGTTGTTAGTGTGTGCGCGGGTTGATTGAATCGTCCCAATCCTTTTTTTTATAATTATTTCTATTGCACATGATTAAAATCATAATTCCAATGATTAATTTAACTAAGAGGATGTACACTTACCTACTTTAAATGACTTTTCAATTTTTCTTTGATAATTTGAGAAAAAATCCAATCAAACTGAACTAAAGTGTTTCAAATATGTACGTGACTAATAAAGGACAGAAATCAAGATACTTTTCACTAACATTACAGGAATGATATGTGCAGGCAAAACTGTAATATTTTGTTCAAGTTATTATAATTTTATTGTCCTTTGATGATCGAGACAAACAGCATGTTGAAATTTTTTTTTAGCTTGTGTCTTTTTGACACAGCGCAGTGTTTCTTGTGGTACATTTGTGGCTTCATATTTTTCTTGAAGGTTTATAGGCAGAATTTGAACATTTTCTTTTCAACTCAAACGTTTCATGTTCGTCATTTTTCTCAAATTTACTTTCTCTACCATGATTATTATCCACTATTTCACTATATTCTTCACTTGCTTGATCAGTTTCAACTTCATCCAATAGAGGTTGCAGATGCTTATTTCTTTTTTTATATTCTGTGCATTTACATTTATAAACCATAATGAGTCGTGCAACACATCAATCAAAACCACTAAGTTGTTCACAGGGGGAAAATGTAGCCTTTTCATAGGAAATATTTTCGAACAAAAGTGGTCGCACATTGAACTCAGTCACCCTAAATACCTTAAGAGCTCTCAGGACTCTTAACAGATATCCGTACACTCGAAAAAAAACATCCTTCTTCAAACCAATGTAACTCAGCAACAATAATTTGAAATTTTTACCACATGATACTAATATATATTTACATTATTTCTCAAATTTTCAGAGAATTTGAGAAAAATTTTTTTAAATTATAAAGAAATTAAAATCGGACAATTCTTTTAAAAATATTAAATTCAGTATTTTACACCACGCAGGATTCTGAAGTACAAAACTGATCAAAATTTACAAACTTAATTTTACTTGGTATAAAAATGTTCACTTTTGAAATTATACTAACTTTTAAGAAATTTAGAGGAAAAGAAATTTTTTTTGAAATACAATTATAAAGAAAATTTTAAAATTTTCAGAAAAAATGAATTAAAATTGAAGTAAAAAAAATTCTATTAAATTTTTTTTTCTGAAAATTGATCTATAAGTTATGAAGAGTCTTATTTTGAACAAATGTATAAAATTTCAAATTGATATCATTAATAGTTTCTGAGAAATTCTGCGCGCAAGCTAAAATGTTTTGTTTTGCGAAAAATGAAGTTAGAGATTAGAAAGCGATAAGGTTTTCGTTTAAGTTTCACTACTTATTTCTCAATAACTTCGGAAGTTTTCACAGTATCAACACAATTTGGGCAATAAAATGTTCAGAAATATATTAAGACTTTAACATATATTTTTTTTCAAAAAATTGAAAAATTTGCAATTTAAGAGTCCTGTGAGATCTTAAGATTATAAAAAAATGTTTACCATTCCCAAAAAAGAGGGAGATATGCCACAAATACACTTTAGTTCCCAAGAAGACTGTCATATAGGAGGATACTGACAAAGTCATTGGTAAAAAATAAATAGTTTTTCCCAGAATTAAAGCTTTCGTGAGCCTGGGTTGACTCTATGCCCTACGCGATCTCTCCCGGGTTAATATAACTCTCAATTATTCACCCAAAGCCTCGAAGCTCATCGTCAATAGTCCTCATGTAATTTCAAAGTTTTACGTTAAGGAGCAAACAATTAGTTGCAATACACAGAACTATAATTAACTGAAAATTGCTCTAATGTGCTATAACTAATCAACTAAGTGCATTGCATGTGAAACGATTTGCGTTTTATATTCTTTAGAGTTCAATAACCCAATCAAAAATATACCTCGAGATAATGTAAAAATTTAAATGTATGATAAAATAATATAAGAGTATAGCGTATATATATATATATATATAAAAAAATCATCATTTATTAGCATTTCAAGAAGAATTCAAATGAACAAGTCAAGAACAAATTTTTAAATTATTAATTTTGAAGTCTATCCACTGGTTCAGTTTATTAAATAAATTATATAAAAATTATGGAAACACTAATTCTCTCTCACACACAAATCAGTAATAATTTTTACTGGAAAATTAGTTTAAATATTTTATTTTGCGTAGCTATTTATGGCTTACGTTTAATAATTTATTATGTTTACTATTAATCATACAACAAATATAATTTGAGAATTTAGTACTATGTTATTTTACAAAATATAGGTTCGATCCTCCCAAAAAAATTCTGAAAACAAAAAGAAACTGAATAAATATTCGAACCACACGCGCAAATCTGAAATAGAGAAAACTAGTTATTTTCAAAATACATTCTAAATTAAAAGAAAGTGAGATATTTTTAGCTTCATAAATATAATTTTAACAAAAGATGTGCTATGAGAATTTTAACTAAAACATGTTGAACAATTTAAAAATATTTATTCCCCGTAATTCCATCCGTTACCCCTCGTTACATGTGAGAAACATACGTATAGTTATAAAAATGAATTAGACCTCTCGGAGAAATGAAAAACTTTTTATTGCGGAACATGATTTCCATATCATCGAGTTTCATGTCTCCTTCGATAAAAAAACTATTTCTTCACAGTAGAACTCACAAACATAAATTTGATTTCACTTTCTTCATCTATATAGATATATAGATATATATTCTAGTCGTACACCAACACCAAATTCAATCCACTACGATAATAATATCACCACGTAGGCCCAGCTTTGACTCTATCTCTATTTCTTTCTCTTTTTTTTATTTAATCTCATATGTATCTACTGCTCAGTTACAAACCCTGTCACGTATCAGTTTGTTTGACGAGAGGGGAAAATTTGGTGTGGGATGAACACAAAAATAAATTTTGAAAACTAAAAAAAACAAGAAGGGTCAGTCAAAATAGAAATGAAAAGGATTGGCAAGGGGTAAAAGGGAAAAAAATATAAAAGAAGGGGAAAAAATGTCTGAATGTTCAACGAAGTGAGTGTATTAGTTGCCTAACAACTGACGGAGGTTCATGTAATTCAAAACTCCCCACGTGGCTGTGTAAGAGTACTGTCTTGAATCTGAACTGAATCTGATCGAGATATCGAACGCGCAGAAGGGGTGGAAAATGGAAGGGGGGGTCACCTACGTGACATCGGAGAACAATGAGGAGACGAAAATTTTTCCTCGATATTTCTTAGTTTTCGTCAAGTTTTGCTGCGCGTGATGTTTTTATTTCGAAGTTGTGTTAGGATTGCATACCGCATTACTGATTTTGGAAGAAAAAAAATTACTTCTTTTTTTTGTTCAAAAATTCTTTTCGGATATATGTTTGACATTAAAGTTTTCGCTATTATGTTGAGTCAGAGTTTGTATTTTACTGTTTGATACATGGTATATAACGATATATTACTGATGTATCTTTCGTTCTGTTCCTCTTCTGTATTTCAAAATGCACTTTTTCATATATGTTTGTTAGTAAGTCTTAAGATTTATTTTAACGGTATTATAGCGTGTTTAGAGAGGCAAGCTGTAACCGGGTAATATTCGAATTCTACTAATCCTCTAGGGGAAAATATTCTGTAACTATGATTTTAGTTTAAAAACCGCTTTCCGCAGTTATTTGATTTTATGCAATTGTAACTACTATTTCAGAGCCTGTCGTTGAGTATGTGAGGTTGATCGTTAAGCGTGAAATCTAAGTATTAGAAAAGGTGAACACAGCGACTGAGTGGTCGCGCGTCTTAAGATTAATAGTCGACGTAGAATCTACCAGGAATTGTGAAAGTAAACAACCTTGGAGCTGACCGAGGTATCGGGCTTCAGGAAGGATCATAACAAAGAGATTCAACTCCAGATAAGTGCATTTCAACAATCTAGTATATCCGATAAAAGGTTAGGATTTCAAATTGCTTCCAGAGTTAAGTTATAAAATTGTATGTTTCAAAAAGTGTTAAAGATAGAATAAAAGTAGCTATTTTTAAGATCACAAGTCTGCTTCTTCCTCGAACCCTCTTACATTCGCGACCTTCAGGCCGAGACAAAGCTTATTTAGAATAGCATTTCGTGTAAAACATTAGTCCAAATATTTGTATTGAGAAAACAACCTTAACAAAATTCTTAAAATTTTTAACGCAATCTTTAGTTAAAGCACATCAAGTATGTATATAGCTTAGTTTTATTTTCATTAACTTAAGTAGCTTCAATTTGTGTTAATACAAAGTTAGTTAATAATAGTTTTTCAGTTATGTTTAGATAATAGTTACTTTTATTCAACTAAATAATTCGTACTTTTAATTTTAAAAAAATCATAAAAGAAAACTTCAGATTTTTTTTTCAGGTATTTAAGATTTTCGAATTAGGCATAGAATTGTCTAAACAACGTTGGCAATTATAAAAAAAAACAAGGAATTTAAATGGTTTTTAAAAATATTAGTGTTTTGAAAAAATATTTAATTTATAAAAAAGTACACAGTTTATTTATTTGCTGTACTCTTGTTACAGAACTATTTTAAAAAAAACTGATCTACTAGACTTTCTCATTAATTTCTTCTCGAACTGCCTTTCGTTTTATAGCCCATGTTTACATTGAAAGGGAAAATCCGTGGGGAAAAAGTGTTTTTATTCCCCGTGCCTGCTTAATTCATTTCTATTAGAGCTTTCCCTCTCGGGAGCCAGGTAGGGATTTTAAGAAAAAATTTTAACATACGCTAGACGTGAATTTTCCCCCTTCATTTTCGACACAGTATTAGATTTCCTATAAATAGGAGTTGCGAATTGAATATTAAGTACATGAGAATCAAATTTCTAAGAACATATGAGGATGAACGTTTACTAGAAACATTTCATATAAGCAGGGAGGTGAAGATTAAAGATTATAGATTCTCTTCGAACACGTAGATTCTCACCTTACGGCCGGGTTATATTTTTAGTTCTAATATTAAACTGGTTCCAGCATCAAATGGTTTTCTATTACATGTATGTGTTTGACTCGTTTTATTTCCGAGATATTTATAGCTAAAACTGATCGAAATTCGTGTAAATTGGAAAACGCATATTTACAAATGTTCTATGTAGTAAAAAATATAATGCATTTTATCTATTTCCTAAACTTTTAAGGTGTGAATAATGAAAGAAATTTCTTTTAAATATATTGATAACGTCAGATTCGTTATTTTCACATAGCTACATTTTTTCATGATTTTTTTTTTGTTCCATTTAATCGAAAATCATACAAGTCATCTATATATAAATATATATCTCATTCAAATTTTCAATCGTTAATTAAATTAAATTCTTTCTGTTCATCCATTCAAGTTAAAAAAAAAATTTGTAAACTTGTAGTGGTAAAACTTGATGTTAATACAGTTTTTTCAAATATTAATTCATTAATTATATTTAATTATTGAATAAATAGTAACAAACAAAATTAATAGCTCAACACCATATATGAAAGGAAAATCGCTAGTTGTTTCCCTGTAGCGCAATGGATAGCACGTTGGACTTCTAATCCAAAGGTCGTGGGTTTGAATCCCACCTGGGATGGCCTAATTTCAGAGAATGTGATTTCTTTCTTCTATACTATTTTATTGGAATAATTAAGTTGAATTAATAACTAAATAATAACAAACAAAAATAATAGTCCAACATTCTATATAGGAAGAAAAATGAAAAATTGCAAGGAAAATCGCCTTCTATTTTGTCACTTAATATTGTGATTCTGACATATGTATATACATATTTGTATTAATTGTAATTATTTACTAAAATAACAAATTTTCTTTGTTGACCTAAGTAGGAATTGACTTGATTTTTTTGCATTACTTTTTTTTCGCCTGTTTCAAGGAGTTCATGTTCCTTTTACGAACTTTTTCATGCAAATGATTAAAGAGAAAATGCATTTTCAATTTTTTTTTTGTAAAGATGCTTCTAAAAACAGTTATGAAGAGATATAGACGTAAATTTTCTTTCTTTTAACAATGAATAATGGCCATGATAGCCAAGTGGTTGTAGTCACGAAATCCTAGCTGGCGTTGACTAGTCGCGGGTTCATGCCCTACTATCATTGAAGTGCCCTAGTACCATTGTCCTAGTACCTGCGCCTACCCGTTGGCGTGGTGTAAAAGTTTGGAGATGAAGTGCCCTCTTAAGTTTCGTCCTTGCCGCTTGACCAAGGTTCATAATTATGAAATCCTTCACCAATGACTTTTTATTGCTATCTAATGCATTTTTAATAATAAAAAAAATTAAACACTCCCCCCAAAAAAAACATATAGGGTTGTGAATCCATATTAAATCAATCAAATCTCTATGTCCTCTCGTGAACATGGTGTGGAAGTTAAGAAAAATAGCTTTCTGGATCCAGGTAAAAGGACTTTAATAAACAACAGAGCATGAAATATTCTTTCTCGCGTTAGTTTATAAAAGGGGGTGGGGCTACAATTTTTTGGCAGAAACTAAGTTTCAGAATCTATTTATATCAATAAAATTTCCATTTCTTCGTGTTAGAAAAACTTAACAGCTGTTTGTTCCGTTGAAACTTCTTGGCTAACTACGACATTTCGATTTGTTTGATTTTTGAAATTATTCCTTTGTCATACTTGAATATCTATTATCATTCTCAAGTTCATTTTAAGCGCAATTTGTGTTCATTATTTTTCTCTTTCAGGTTTTAAATGACTTTTTTCTTATTAAGGTAACATTATTCATCACAAAAACAAAATTCTCTCAACTATTCTAGATCTCGTTTTGTGAAATTATGTGTTTGAACAAATAATATTTTATTTGTTTACTCGTAAATACTATTTAAAAATTTACGATTATTCTAAAATTACTTAATAATTTTACCTTTAATAAACTCATAGAATAATTTAACTTTAACTTAAAGCAGGTATAAGCATATTTTTAAATTTGAAAGTAATTTTAAATAGCATTCTTAAAGACATCAATGTATATAATTAATGCAATTCCTTTACAATAATTATAAAATGAGAAATGATGATTTGCATGCTCATTTTAATACAAATTGTTTTAAAACTCTAATGTTATTTAGTCCCTGTTTTGAAAATATTTGACGCGCATATGTTTATTTTTCTGGAATCAAAATTTTAAAATGCTCAGTTACGTATAAACTTTAAACGAATTTTAAATAATTCATTTATAAATTCAAGGAGTTCACTTTATTTTTTTTTTTCATAATTCATCGCTAAGATTACTTGGTTCTTGAATAATTCATAGGATACAATCCCATAAGAACGGGAGGAATAATGTTATAACATTAAAATCATTTTAACTAGTTTAATTCTGTCTAAAAAAGAGAGAAAACGAAACAAATCACTAAGCTGTAATTAAAAGAAAGTCTGAGAATTTATTCAAACAACGGAATGGAAGATTTTAGCAATTTTTCATACACAAAAAAATTACCAACCGTTTTATAAGGGCCTTGCATACTAAACTTGATTATGTATTCTCTCAACATCTGAAAACTATTTATTAAAAAAATTCCCTCGCTGTAAGCATTTGAATTCCGTATTTTTTTCCCTCTATCCTTCTTTTGAATGTTAAAACATGTGACAGACAGAAGAGAGGGGAAAATAAATTTGAAATATTTCATCTTCTAAACTACATCTGTAATTAAAGCTCAAAAGTGCGAATAAGAGCATTGCCATCTACTTTGTTTCATTCTTTTACAAAATGAATTTCTTCTCTCAAATTGAGGCAATTATGCAAATTTTGTCGCCGAATAAAGCGGATCACTCTTTTATCTTGCTTATTATTCAGAACGATAACAAAAGATTAATCTTGTGAAAATGGCTGAAACATTCTTAAAATAAAAGGGAATTTTAAAAGAAAAATCCCTTTGTCGGGTCGAAAGGGAAAAAAATTCGCAAATGTGCAGTACTAGGAACATTGGAGATGCTATTGAAAGCATTATCGCCTTTTTAAGCTTTTCGATTGTATTGTTTCCGTATATTTTTATTGACGTACCACTTCTGTTTTTAATTCAAGGCTTTAATCCTGGATATTTATTTTAAATAGATATTTCTGCTTTATTTGTTCTGAACATAAAAACGGTTAATCTATTATCAGAAAAAGAAAGATATTATTCTTTTAAATTTGCATGATTTTAATGCAAAAGAAATAAAGACATATCTCTCTCTTCAGAAATGTGATCTTTTTTTTATGGAATTAAAACAGTAATTTTCGATTAAAAAAATTGCATTCATTAGCATTATTTTCGCACCTTATCAGATTTGCTTAAATATATTCGCATAAAAAAAATACTTCGGTTTTGCTTTTTATATTTCGTTCAATTCCTTTAGCTCTGTAAACGTACAACTGGAAACAGTCGATAATTTGAAAACAATTTTCTTTCGGTAGGAAAAAAAATAGTTTTTAATCATGCTGTATTTTACTAATTTTTTTAAAAAATTTAATCTCTGAATAAAATTCTGCTTGAAAAAGTTCGTTTTTAATTTGCATGATTGTCTTTGTTGATAAAAATTCAATTCCCACTTTTTGTGTACAGAAATTTTACACTTTTTTTTTCTTTTGGTCTTGCACATGAATAAAATATTGATATTATAAGGTAGTATTTACACTTATTTACTTTGTGATACTAATTTAAATGTACTACAAACACGTAATACTAGGCAAGAAAAAGGAAACGCAATGAAATTAATAAAAACTCATTCATACTTAACTTTCAAAATAAATTAAAAGCAATAAAACAAGCTGAAGGTTTGAAACTGTAATTGAAATTCGTATTATTTGTCTTAAAGTTTTCTTATCAAACAGTTTTAATTTTTTTAAACATAAATGTCGATTTGCTGTCCTTTGTTTGATATAGAAACAAGTAGAAATAGAGCAGAATTTATTAAATACTATTTTTTTAAAAGTCTAACAAAATAGCTTCTAAATTTTTGAGAGCTTCTGCTGATATCTGCATGTATGTATTGTATAAAATTTGTATGGGAGAAAAACAGCCAACGACTCATTTATCTAAATAATAACATATTTATTAATGAACAAAGACGAACAGATGACTATACAAAGACTAATCAATTGACATATATGCATACAAAAATACTATAGCAGATTATTTACAATCGTGTGAAACGCATTCGTTATAAACAATATATACAACGTTCTAGAAACGGCTCTCAAGAACGGTTCATACAGATAAATCTCTCTTTGTCTTTCTTTTAGAAATCACCACACATGTAGATTCTGATATCAACTAAGTTCTCTTCTGAGCTCATGGTAAATTCCAAAAGAATTGATCCTAAAGCCTTCTCGATCATTCCTTGGTCATATCGTGTTTTTCGCCAAATATGTGCATGCATTTGAAAATACATTCTAACTTTTAATGGTTACATATATCACACTTAATTTTTTAAAACCTCCGTATTAAAATGCATTTATTATTTAATTATGCTTGTTTAATTGTAACTGTGTAATTAGTCTCAACTATAACATGAAACATATATTTCGCAATAGTTTCCGCTGCAAATACCATATAATATTTTTTAAAAAAAAGGCTGAACTTACCAAACTAAACATTCCCTACACTTTTCGGTCATTGAAACCAGTAAAACGCAATGGCGCTTATTTACGACTATCAGCGCTTCTCATCTCGGATTAAAGTAGGTTTGGCCAACATAAATGGTTTCACGAATGACTTTGATGTAGTGTAACGATACTGCAGGTCGCTCTTTAGATAAACATGTCTTTTAAGTAATGTAATTAAAATGAATTAAGCTGCATTATTATACTATTATTAAATATAATTAACATAATAACATTATAAATAATGAAACACTTTTTTCTATTTTTTCTTTAAATTAATTTTTTTAATTTATATTTGTATTCGAAATAACACATGTGTGTGTGTTAACTGGTTTTCTAAATCTGGCATCAGATAATGAATCTCATAATGAATTTCTCATCAATTTCATTTCTGAAAAAAATGCTTCACAAACATATGTGGATACTACTTACAACTTTTGGACTTACAAAGTCTGTTTCATTTCACTGTTACTCTTTATAACTTAATTTACAGATTTTCAGGTACGCGCGCGCTGTTCGCATCAACGCGAAATGGGGTTGAAAATATTTAAAACGTTTTGTCACATTTTGCTATTTTTGAGAAACGCTTATCAAATATGTGTACAAGTTATTTCATTAACATATTTCAAGAAACTTTTAGATTGGCTTTTGATAAATCACGATAAATTCAACTGATTTTCAATTTTTTTTCAAATAAATTATAATTTTTACTGTTTCTAATGCAGTTTAATTTTTTACTCTAGCTAAATTATAAGTATTATGGCAATCTAATGTATGTTGCTAGTATGTATTACTTAAAGGTAAAAGTGCTTAATTTAAATCGCAATTTCTCAAAAGTGTAAATTACAGCACACAAGGAACATTTTTTTCAAAATTGTACTCATCTTATAACTTTGAGACTTAGCATACATTTTAATATTATTTAGATAAATATTTCATTGAAAGATTTTCTATGCCAAACAAGTTATTCGAGAAAAAAATAAATATGGGTTAAAATGTACTAAATTGTTTTATAGTTTTGAAATTCTTTTCCCGTTACACTGCACATTTGAATTTTAAAAAAAAATGCTCAAAATTTTAAATGCTTTCTATAAAATAATAATTATCATGCGAAAATGCGCATTAAAAAGTTAGAACAGTGTGAATAGTTTTATTTATTTATTATTGTTGTTATTTAAATTTAGCTTTCCTAACGTTACGAAAATGCTGCGTGAAGTGACCTCCCCCTTAAAAAGAAAAATGTTTTGTGTTACTAATTTTAATAAATTTTATATTTTTTGTATACATATATATGTTACCGTTAAAGTTTATAACTTCGTATTTCATGAAACAACTAGACAAGTTCGTTAAAGTATATAATAGAGGGAAAATTTCATTCCTTACTTAGTTATTCTATCAAAAAAACTAATTCTAGACCATTAAAGAGTGAAAAATAAACTATTTGTGACGGGGCTTTATCGGTATTTCTTCTACTAATCCTCTTGGGATTTCTTTGGGGCCAGAATGGCAATTATTTCCAACCAACCCAAGAAGAGAGCGTGGTTATGCAGATTAGAGAATCGTATATATTGGAACGTTAGTATTCGCGTGGAGCACTAAGTAGCGTTAAGTAAAGCTAAGAGAAGAGAGGTAAATTTCTAGGAGAAAAGTCTTAGTTTATTCTATGAGTTCTGTGAATCGGTCTAATAGTGCCAGTGAAGCTGAGTAATAAGTGTGTCCGAGACCAGAAGAGTATTCCCTTAGCCGAGCAAGTTGGATTGAAGAATATAGTGATGGTTTAAGGACCGTAGCTGTTCGCCAAGGAAATAGCGGTAAGACTGTTCGATTAAGTTTTAAGACTAGAGCGGATTCTAGTAAGTTAATAAATCATCTATAGATATAGATTCAGTGGTTAATTGCGCTATTTGTTAGATTTACGGTTTGCGTCGCATCACTCCTGATCATAAGTCTCTTAGTCTTGTGTTGTTTTATTGTATATAAATTAAGATCTTAATAAACTCATTTCATTATGGCAAAGTTTAGTGGTCCGTCTTTCATTCCCCAAACATAGGTCACGTGGATGGTGATGAGCTGATACCCTCAGCGCGTGGGGTATCAAAAATTTCAAAGTTATTTTATAAATTAATTGATCATAAATAGCTAAAATCTCACGAAAAATACATTTTATCCCTATTATGGATGACTAATTCATAAATAATAAGGAAAAGCAGATGATATAACTTATATTATTGCTCATACTGCTAATATTATTTAAAGAGGCAGGGAAAAAAAGAATATGTTTTGCATCTCTGTTACTGACACAATTCACTTTTTTATCCCTTGAACTTCAAAGATATCATAATGGTGGAATAACAAATAACCACTTGGTACTTTACTCTGTGCTATTTTAGAACTTTTTACTTCTGCTATCAAAGAAGAATTTTTCACGAACAAGAGCAGCACCTTTTTTCCTTTGTCACCTTGCTTATGTAATAAAGATTCAAATCCTCGCATTAAATCTTTTTTATTTACAGGTTAGTCTTCCGTTCTTGCAAAAATCATTGCTTGAAAACAGGTTGCAAAAATATCTGTTACTAATTCAAAAATGTGAAAAACGCTAACATATACACACCGCTTAAATTCTACGTTTCAAAACAACGGAATGAAGCATATACACACATACGTCATTGCAAAGCAGCTACAAGCGTGTCAATGATTAAAATCAACTAGAATCGGTTCAAAGAACTTTCGAGTGTTGTATTTCATACTTTAACGATCAAGTAATCGTTATTCTGTAGAATACCTAGTTACAGTCAAGCCTCTATATTGCGAACTGTTTCCTGTAACCCTGAACATTTGATGATTTTCTTCGTAAAATAACTTCTCTATAGCAAAGTGGATTTTCTATACAACGAACGTTTACTCTTATGATTCAATTTTTGTTCTCCCTTTTTTTTAAAGTATTTCTGAAAAAGATGTCAAGTTATTCTCTCTTTAACACATTTTATGGTGGTCATAAATCTTGAACTGGATTTATTGGATCCTAACTCGCCGAGAGCAATAGTGTTCTGGACGTTTCATCCAAGAAGTGCAACCTTTAATACCCATTGCCCAGTTCACTAGAAACATCTTCGATATCCTCTTTCACCCTCAGTGGAGTTGTCCTGTGTCCCCGTGTTCTAATTATAAAATCATATATGTTTAATATTACGTGTATGCTTTAAATTATAAAGTGTCCTTAAAATGTATTAATTTTAGTTTAAAATTATTTTCTTAATATTGAAAATACAGTGAATTATTCGATATTTTTGTTTTCCTTGCAGTTTTTCTTACTTTCTTTTTTGATGGGTAAGATGTATAAAATAAACATACATTAACCTTAAAAAAAGAGCGAATAATTACTTTTTTTAATGTATAGTGTTTATGAATTTAAAATTTGTTTTACGTGGTTTATAAAGTATATTAAAAGATGAACCTCTATACAACGAATTTTTCATCTAACGAACTTTTTTCTGGGATTTAGCGACTTCATTATATAGAGGTCCGACTGTAAATAGTAATCAATAATTGTATATACTTTAACTGACTTGTCCTGTTAGTTTATGAAATAACGGATTTCACTAACGGTAGCATATACTACATATATACAAAGCCGCGCATCGAACAAGAGAAACAAAAGTTTCAATAGAAATATAAAATCTCCCAGCGAGCCGTACAGTTAAACGTTTCGGACCGCGTATAGGTCAGGTCTGGACTAAGGAGATACACAAGCAGTCACACAAAAGAGAGAAACGCTTTCACCTCCTTTTCTTTTCCATTGTGCTTTATTTAGTTCACCCGAGTGGCAGCAGAAGGAAAGGGGGAAGTCTCCCCTCCCCCTCCCTCAACATGCAACAAGAGCAATAACAGACTGGCATCAGGTGAGAATGACATTTTAATAAAGCCGATTGTCATTCCACGTTTGACAGTCAGAAGACCGAACAATATCGCCTGGGGTGCTTTTCAAAAGACGCTTGAGAAATCTGAAAGTGTTAAACTGAGAAGAAATTCGGTTAATTTGCAAACTTCGACCATATTTCGAAAGAAACGAAACCTTTTCATCGATTATTGTATTTATTATACAGTGTATGCCCAAGAAGTTCAAGGTGCTGGTTTGTGCTGTGTTATTATTTGTCCTTTTGGAAAAGGGGAATGTATAGGCACTTAAATTAAGACTTTTTGTGGATTCATTTACGTTTCTCAAAAATACAAAGGACGTTGTGATTGTTGACTCCGGACACATTAATGACAAAAAAAAGAATTTAATTTTTTACTAATGACTTTTTATTATATTGTGTTATTGCTTCTAATGCCACGCAATCAGCAGTGTCAGATTTGAGGCCGACGAAATTCATCGTGGTAAGGAACTAGGTTACGTCTGTCGCTATTCGCAGCTTTGAGCACTATGTAGCCATTATATAGTCAATGATTAAGTTCATAAAGCGGAAGTGTACTCCTAAAACAATATTCCATACATGATTGTATCGGATTTGCGCTTGCTTAATTTGTTTCAATGTTCGATACTTTTCAATAACCTTACAACATTCCAATGACTTAAGCTGCTATTACAGTCAGGAATATCTGATTTACGTTTCTTCTATCATTTTATCAAAAAAAACAAAATTTATATTTAATATAAAAGCTTTATATTCAAATAATTAATCTTAACTGGATACTTTACTTTCAATTATAAATGCATATACTGGCTTATATGCGTCTTGCACACGGAATTGTAACATAAAATACACAGAAAGCATAACATTTTCTATTTTCTTATCATACTTTTTTTAAACTTAGCCTCTTTTGTGGTGATTTTTTCGAATATTTAGACTTAAGAATATATATGCTATTTATTTTTTAAAGATAATATTGTGTATTTTCTATTATAATGTGACTTTGCACCTTGTAAAATCAAAGCTCTTCAGGCATGATTGTCTGATTTTAGATATTAATATAGTTCTACTTTAAATTTAAAAAATAACCACTCTACTTCTCCCTTTTTCCATTTTTAAAAATTGAGTTTCAGGCAACCCTTTTATAGCTGCGGACCGGTCAACGTTTGATAATTTTACTGCAGCCTGCTGACAGTGGGACGTTGATTGTTTATATTGTAGATTGCTTTTATTTAATAATTTTAATTTAATCGTTCTTGAATATGCCTTCAAAATAAAAGACAGTTACCAAGAAATAAATATAAAGTGATTTAACATGAAATATGAAGTGATTTTCAGGGGAAGTCGCACAAACCCGAAAGAAATGCATCACGGTAAATAAAATGGAAATAATTTATTGTTCCACAGGTGGCCCGGTACCAATTGATACAAGGACCGGTAACGATCCGAGGGTTGGGGACCACGGTGTTAGTCTATGAATTTTATGTGTATTCTATGTACAATCAAGATTCAAAAATATTTGCCTGCATCCATTTCCATTTTTTTAATTGTAAGGAAAAAGATTTAAGGTAAATCTAAAAAAGGATCATTTTTGGAAATGAAGTATTAAAACAACGTGTAACTTAAATTTGTGCTCTATGAAATACTACCCTATTTTAAAAAAAACCAGTAAAAATAAATTTAAATCATAGTTTTGTTCGTACTTAACGATACCTTTCTAATATATTATTTTAAATATTTTTGTGTTTATGCTAAATAAATTCTACTGAATTAACTCAAAATGGATTGCACTCCATTATTACACCTCATTAACCTATTTGTTAACAAATTTTGCATATTGATTTTTTCTGGAAATTTGAATGCTGATTTTAATACGTGGTAATTAAGCTGAATATCAGCAATGAATATAAGCTAGTAGTATATTATTTGGCAAGATCATTAAACAAATAAGTGATTGAATTGTGTGTGTGTGAGTGTGTGAGTTGTGTGTGTGTGTGTGATTTTTTCCCACACACACACACAAGCAGAGATCTATTTTACTTATCAAAGAACACGACACCAACCAACCATGTAACTTATCTAGCAGATTATTGTCTTAAAAGATAGGTGTTCCTTGGTTCAAGCTTCAGTAATCAAAAACGATCATCAGGAAAATATGAATCTAAGGCAGAGGAGTAAAAACATGGAGAGATCTCAATATCTTTTCGTTAATAAATAATCGGAAATCGAAGAAGAGGCAATATCCTTTCAGATGTCACTCGCATACATCGTCGCTATTAATCCAACTAAACTATAAACAGTATTTTTAAAGCATAATGCAAATCGACGACGGTAAATATTTTAAAAATTACGCCTCTATTAAGCAAAGAGTATTATCAGCAGAAATAAAAAAAAGTCCAATCTTACTCCATCTGATTGATTTGATATACTTTTTTTTAAAGAGATGTCAACGTCTGCTTGTAAATTTATATTTTTATAGTAAGAATATTTTCCCATCGAATTTGTATCTCATTTTATGATAAAGTATGTGTTTCTTTCTTGGAAATATAGGAAATTTTCAATTCTTTGTGCAAGTTTCAAACAATTTTATGCATTTACAAATATTTCGATATTGTTCTGAGTTTTTTATGCCTTAATATTTTTGCTAATGTTTATCTCATAAATAAAGTAGACAGTTTATTTGAAAAAAGAATGAAAACAGTTTTTAGAATTTTTGAACAAAATTTGGCTATATTTATATGTTTGAATTGTAAAACAAATGAAGAAACTTCAATAGAGTGTAAATTATTTCATTTAAAATATCACCATTTGAGAAATAAAAAAAAATCTGAGATATCCTGAAAATTTATTGCCATTTTGGATTTATCTGGCTATTAGCCAATACGAAAATCCACCATCGAATCTCAAAATATATTCTGTCAATGTGTTCTTAAATGTAATAATGTATGCTCACAGGTTAACTATCTAATGGCTTAACTCGAACCATTATAGCTTTAACGGCTTCATATAATTACTGTTATATGCAATGCATCCTTTCAAAAAAAGCATAAGATCGGGCTCATAAATCCAATTTTTGGATTCTATATAATGATTACCATAATTTATTTCACCTTATTCCATTAGTTATATCGCTACTTTATTGCATACCATTTTTTATCATATTCACACAAACGCGGAAAGTTATCAAGTTGAAAGAATATCTTAGATGATAAGCACCATTAAAGCAAGGGAACGAATATAAATGACAGATACTTAAAATAAAAATTATGAGCAAAATTGTTATTCTGCTCTTGTCGAGCGACATGATCTATTACTCATTTTTCTCTTGTTTCCGTTGATGTAAAAAATAAAGCCTTTACGGAACAGTTTTCATCTGGAGTATTCCACATTTTAAAAAACATGGAACAAAGAATACATCTCCCAATCATTGGGTGGCATCTTAAAATATATTAACTTCCATCTTATTTTTTTATTTGCCTAAGATTTAAATAAACACCAATTTCTCAGAGCAATATTTTTTTTCACCTAAGCAACTTATCACTCTAGTTAGAATAAAGTACATATATTCGACACCAAATAAATCGCATTTTTCTTCTTCGAACGTTGCTTAGAGGTAATCTTTTTCGATATAAATTACAAATGAGGATCGTAAACTTTTTATAATGCTCGTTCATCGAAGAAAGCTGCAGCAAAAAATAAATAAATAAATCTCTTTTCGTTGGAATGAAATGAGTTTTAACGGCGGGCAGGAGAAGAGAAATTTTGGAGAAAATATTTTTTTGACTAAATGTTTATTTACCCATTTAAATGATGGCTTCTTTAAATTACACGCTATTTAAGGGTAGGGTGGCTCCTAAATAACAGAGTAGGATATTTGCTTTGACTTTCTATCCACATACGAGAGACTTGATTGTCCTTTAATGGCACTTTGGGTGACAAAAACAGATGCCGAATTCAGATTGCATACTCGTCACGCGTGTCTAAAACAGATACTTTGTTGAAAATTCTCTGATCACAACCAACAGGGGGCATCTTCATATTGATCTTCAGCAGCATGTAGTTCACAGAATATCTAAAAATGCTGTAATGCAAAAGGTAATAAATGGAACAAATCACTGTTCTGATTACTTTCATTAAGTAAACTTAATCCAGCTGGGTGGCGTAGTTCTGAGATACTAAACCTGCGGGCCATATGTGGCCCACTTGACCTTTCTGAGTGGCTCGGTCATGCCCCACTGCACTAACAAATTCAATTATTTAAGAACAATGTATTTAAAATTTGGCGAGAAATTCTATCAATCAAGCAATTCCATCCATCGATTTTGCTATCGATGTGGTGCTGGCAAGAATTTCAGGATAACTTTTTTGTAATAATAACGGTTATTGTTAACAAATAACAGTAGAATGGCGATTATTTTATGGGGGTGAAACTAATTTTCAATTACCCTCATGCCTTCCAAGCGAAAAATATCTAAATAATATTTGTTGTTTCAAGACGATTGGGATCTTGACTGTTTCGTGGAAAGAAAAGAAACATAGATCAAGAACTCGTTTAATTTGTCATAAAAATGCTATATTTAAAAAATATAATTTTGCTCATTACAGTACCACTAAGCACAAATGTTTCAATGCCTCTTTTTTTTTTTTTTTTTGAGGATCTCTTTCCGAGACAACATAAATGCACTTTCTTAAAAAAATCTTTGCGACAGCAACAATGTATTTAGAGGTGGGGTACTTGGGATCACGCATTGATGAAAGGAAATCAAAATTACCCCATAACAGGGTAAAAAAATGCATTAAACCTTTTTTGGGGGGTGAGTAGAGTTTATGATGGTTTTTTTTTAAATATATAGTTTTAAAATGAAATCCAAAATTAATATTTTGATCAGTTTTTGCATTTTAAATGCCTTTGATCTTATGTAGCGCCCCCCTCTTTGTTAATCCTCATTTTACGGCCCGCGTGAAATAGTTGTCATACGTATGCGGCCCGGCTGAAAAAAAGGTTGAGTACCGCCGGCGTAGTTAGTTTGGCGCTGGCCTTGTACGCCTAAGGTTGCGGGTTCGACCTCAGCCCAAGTGGGTGGATTTTCATGATGAAGAAAATCTACAGCGTCCATGTCGTATGATTATATGACATGTGTTAAAGATCTCTGAGTGTCTGTTTGGCCTCGGCACCCTCGTTAAAATTCCTAATTTAGGTTCGCATCCTCAGAGCTCAGGGGCCCCCCTCTGGGGAGGAAACTGGGCTTCAACATTACTTGCGGCGATTGGTATACAGCCAAAATGGTGTCTCACTAAAAAGTGAAACACGCTTCCGGGGAACATACTAGGTCTTCAGTTGTAAATACCAATCCTCAGCCTCATTGGAAAAAAAATAAGTTAACTTTATTGGCGCCATTTGTAATCAGATTGCGCCAAACAATTATTTAAATTTAAGTACCGTAAAACCCGGCGTATGACGCACACCGGAGTAACGCGCACCTTTATTTTCTAGCTGAATTTTTTCATTTTCAGGTATATTCAACAAGTAACGCGCGCCCCCTTTTTTCGAATAATTTATTCGAGGTAGTATCCCAGACTTTGGGAAAAAATTGTATACTTCTAGAACTACTACTCTTTAATTTCATAAGACATGTCATTTCTTTTAAATAAACAGTATTTCAATACATGTAGAAGCAAAAATATTTTCTTATGCTCATCTCTTGTTATTTTTAAAGCTATCGTTTTTATACTCGGCGTATAACGCGCACCCTTAAGTTTCGATCTTGTTTTTGTGTTAAAAGTGACCTCCATCCGCCAGATTTTACGGTACTTCAAATTTATCTTTGATATACTTCAATGTACAAGAGATTTTGACAACTAACCAACTTATAACCTATCGAGTTTCATTAGCATGCATCTCTTGACGTGTTCTTATATAAAGGGTGTTTTTTTAGAGGTATAGAACTTTAAATTGCAATAAAACAACGATGTATTATTCGATTGACGTGAATTTTTTTTATTCGAAAGGTAATCTTGTGGCATTACATTTTAAATATGATTTCTGGCATAGGACTGCCACGGCTGGCTCGGATGTAGTCCAATCTGGACGTCCAATTTTCGATGACTTTTTCAACATTTGTGGCCGTATATCGGCAATAACACGGCGAATGTTGTCTTCCAAATGGTCGAGCGTTTGTGGCTCATCCGCATAGACCAATGACTTTACATAGCCCCACAGAAAATAGTCTAGCGGTGTTAAATCACAAGATCTTGGAGGCCAATTCACAGGTCCAAAACGTGAAATTAGGCGGTCACCAAACGTGTTTTTCAATAAATCGATTGTGGCACGAGCTGTGTGACATGTTGCGCCGTCTTGTTGGAACCACAGCTCCTGGACATCATGATTGTTCAATTCAGGAATGAAAAAGTTAGTAATCATGGCTCTATACCGATCACCATTGACTGTAACGTTGTGGCCTTCGTCGTTTTTGAAGAAGTACGGACCAATGATTCCACCAGCCCATAAAGCGCACCAAACAGTCAGTTTTTCTGGATGTAACGGTGTTTCGACTTACACTTGTGGACTAGCTTCACTCCAAATGCGGCAGTTTTGTTTGTTGACGTAGCCATTCAACCAGAAGAGCGCTTCATCGCTAAACAAAATTCGCTTATGAAAATCGGGAACAACGGCCATCTCGTTTTGGGCCCATTCGACGAATCTACGCCTTGCTTGATGATCGTTTTGATGAATTGCCAAACCAAACTGAGAATAAATCACTTGACAGCTGTTAAATCGGTCGCCATCTTGGAAAGTAATGCCAACTTAAACTTCTATACCTGGAAAAAAACACTCTCTACTTTGGATGTTTACCTTGATATTTGTGATTATGCAATCATTTCAAGAATAATTTTTTTTCAAAAATGCTATGGTTATATACAATTTTTAAAACTCTTTCTTTGTGAATTTATTACATACTGCAAAACTTAAATTGGTTAACTTCTCGTTCATTTATTTGAGAGATGCAGCTCTATTTACTCTTTTTCTGTTTGGATTTTTGTATCTATACTCTGTTATGATTCTTCCTCATTGACCTACCGAGTCACAAAGGAGCAAGGTTTGTTCTATCAATTAAGTTTAACTCCATTTATTCGGTTCTGGGTCCAAAATTACATTTGACTTGTTGGGCACCTTTTTTTTCAATTTTTTCTTTAATTGTATTACATTTCTTCCTTTTAAATATTAAATATGTCGTTTGTCATTTTTACGATTTTTCTATTTTGTTTTTATTCTTGATTCTTTCATGTTTTTGACGTATTTTTTATATTTTTCGTTTACGCATAAATATCGATGCATAAATAGGTAATTGGTGGATTTTATATATTATTTCTGTATTTTACCATTTTGTTCCAAATACTTTAGGAAATATTGATATAAAAATGTTAATAAATTAATTACTTTTGGTGTTCAGTATAATAAATAGCTGTTTCACATTAATTAGTAACAGCTATTAATGTTAGTATTGATAGAAACTGATGAGAGTTTTGTTGGCTACCGCTTTATTTTTATACAACCTGCGTCAAACAAAATTTATGTTTGGAAAAAAAATTAATTTATTTTTAATGTCGTTTTTACAGGACGAAGGTTTATTACGGTGAAGAATTCCAATCTAGAGTCTCGATCAAGTAATAAGGTGACATTTAAATTATAATTACAATGAAACATCCCCAACGTATTATGATTTTTGGTAGAACTAAACCTAATGAACAGCTTCAATTTTACCTGAAGTTTCTGATCTGTTTGCCTGAAGCAGATTTAAATAAGCATATAAATAAGTCAGTTTTCTGTATCTAGCTATACGATTACTAATCAATCAAATGAATTTTTTCAATTGACCTCACAAATAAATATTCATTACATTACAAACTTTTTTCAAATTTTCAATGATATTTACTTTTATAAAATTATGTGAAATAGATGATGATAATGAGAAAGAGGTACTCAAAATGCATTGAATTTAAAATTATATTTATCATTTTCATCAGTATCGGTCTACTTACGAGTTAAGTTTCAATGTGATGCAGAAAATCGACAGCGGCCATGTCGTATGATTATACGCCTTGTAAAAGATTCCTGGGGGGGAGCCCTAGACAGAATTAAATCCTAGTACAGGCTCGCATCGTCATAGCTCAGGTGCCTCCCTCTAGGGAGGAAACTGAGCGTTAAAATTAGCTGCGGTGATTGGTATCCTCCTATATGGTGCCGCACTAAAAAGAGAGACCTGCTATCGGTGAATGTACTAGGTAGATTGATGAACTCTGTTAATAACTGTTCATAATCTGCCATTAGAAATATAAAAAAAGTTTAAATGTAAGAATATATAATTCATTTAAGATTGTTTCCAGTCATTTCCCCCACTCTTTCACATTCTTAAAGGGGGTCACCTATGTGATAGTTTCAAAAAATCAAAAAAAAATTTTCATTAATTGCTTCCTTAATAAGTCTGGAATACGGTGGCAAAGGGATTTTTTAAAATTGGAAGTCGTTATGAAGAAGCAGCTGTTCGTAGCGCTAAGTTAGGATTTTCATTATTTTAATCGGACTTGGAACTTTTTAAACGCGTTTTTCTCAAAACTGTGTTTTTCAAACTTTCCTCTGTCATATCTCAAGAACGATTTGACCGAATGACTTCAGACTTATAGGGTAGACTCAGCACATATATAAGCACCAAATGAACTACGATTATTCTAAAATTCAAAATATTTCTGTTTTTTATAACAAAAGGATGACAAAAAAAAACCCTTGGAATTTCTCGACACTTTTTCTTCAGAAATCTACCAAAAATCCAATTTTTGATATTTTCAATTGAGTGTAGTTCATTTGGTGCGTTTAAGCTAACAGATTAAAACCCTGTTATATTTTTATTTCAGATAAGCCAATCAGTCGGAATCGAGGAGTAATTGAACGTTCATTTTTTCGAGGCGGGTGTGTTCAGAGCGCTATAACTCACGTTCTATTGAATATTTTTGGTTAAACATTTATATACATAGTCTTAAAATATATATATAAATAAATGATAAAAAAATTCTATCTTTTTACTGGTTGTCAAAAAAAATTCCCTAAGAATGCTTAAAAAACAGGCCGTCACAAGGTGAACCCCTTTAAACTTACATTTCCGCGTATTCAGAAAAAATCAAACGGATCCAAGTGGAGAATGATTCCATTGGACTTATGATACTGATGCGATTTGAAGCTTCTTAAAGGAAGCTTCTTTCTGGCCCCCTAGGTCAAGTGACGAATATCTATTTTCAGGAGTCACAAAAAAGAGCCGGGTATCTCTAACAAGAAACCAGTCCCCTCTCTTCTCATTACCAGCTAGGAAAAGCTCGTCGCGTGTGCTGTGATGGCTTTTTTTATGTGACCATCTCATTTCTTGCTGCAACGGCATCAACTACCGAAAAATTGAGAGGAGAGAAAAAAAGATGCACAAAAACTACAGGACATAGAGTAGAGAGAGGGAAAAATTCGCTTTTTCTGATGCTTCCATTTATTTCTCAACCCATTACTTGATCTTGCAGAGAAAATAATATAAAAAAGAATATAAATAAATTACTGAAATAAGCGTTGTATTAAGGTATCCTCACAAACGAGCAGATTTCCACCCCCACCCCTCATGCGAATGTATTTTCAAGGGAGATATATGATAAAATTAAAAGAAAACAAGTCTTTTTCCTGGGTCCATAAAGCCGTTTTTCTTTTAATGGTTACAGATGTCTCTTCAGACGCAGGAATGTACACTTGGAATGGCGTTGTAGTATCGTTGCAACAACGATAATGTTGCGTGGGATTCTTATTTTGTGAATTTATTGTATGTCGTAGAAAAAGTCTCGGAATTGAGAAAGAGGTTTTTTCTAATCTCTTCAGGTGCTTCCATTTTTCGAACATTCATTTTTTTCTGGCTATGTTTGCTCTCGATTTATGAGAGATATTCAAATGTTATGCTGAAAATTCAGTTGTGCCATTTTACATCCTCTAAATCATCCGGTACTTTGATTTTTTTTCAATTACCATTTTACCTTAATATGTTTACAAAATAAAAGCATTTATTTGTGCAATATATAACTATGTTGTTGTTGCAGGATTTTTAACTAAGAACTGGATTAATTTATGATCAATCCTTATTTAGGAGGACAGCTTAAAATTCAATTGACAAAAATCGGCCAAAATGTCTAATCAAATTGTTTATCCAAAATTATATTCTTTGTATATTTTTTTCTATAATTTAAGCTCCATGTTAAAGAAACAGAGTTATAATAACGTTTATGCTCTTCTTTATTCACATTACAATGAAAAGTATAAAGTTTAAACTCATTTATCTCAGAAAGAAAAAAAATCACTAGTTTTTTTTTATTTCAAATGCTAGGGCTGTTGTACCAAATGCTTTGATTTTTTTTCAATTGTTGCTATTAATGGATGTAACGAACGATGGTATGCGTTTTTAATCAAAGAAATACTCGCTCTTAAGTGGAAGCAGGGTGTCAAAATTACATTGTGGTAATTGTTGTCCACCTATTTGGTGCCTCAATAGAAATCGATGGCAGCTCCCGAAGAGCGCACTATTTCTGCAATGGTAATTATCAATCCACAGCCCCATTAGAAAGGGAGAAAATTGCATATTTGTTATGAAAAAGTTATTTTCTTTTAAATTTTCATACTTTGAAAACTATCTCATGTTCTTTTGTAAACATTTCAAATAAATAATACAGCAAAAACGACTTGAAATAAATTTCTACTTGAATTTTTTCACAATATGCTGTATTACGTTTAAAGAAATAACCAATGGTAATACTTTATTTCGTATGCTTCAACTAGTTCAGTAAAATTAAACTGTACTTATTCATGTGCATGCAAAAAACAACTTGGAACTTCCTCTTTTAGTGATCTAAAGCAGAGAAAACTACAAATACATTACTTTCTTGCGTGTAATGATCATCTTTAAGAAGAAGAAAAGAAAGAGCAAAAGAAACAAAAAAGAACAAATCAATCGTTCCATTCAAAAGCGTCCGAAAGATATAAACAAAGCCTGAAATTGAATTAAGGCTCTTACACGAGCTAAGGAATTTTGCATCCCCGCCAGTTTGTAGCTCTTTTCTTGCAGAGAGATTAGCATAGCCAATTCTGTTAAATCTCCTGAGAACTGAATCTAGTTGTTCTTGTAATTCCATGTCTTTTTTTGTGCTAGGTACCCAAGAATAAATTCCGCACTTTCTCTTTTACATTTGCTGAGAATCTGAGATGAAATACGATAAATTAGAAATTCTACCTTTGTTTCAAGGAATCATTTCCTTCCTTATTTTCGAATACTTTATTGATTATTTTGAAATAAGCTTAAATCTTTTTGTACTGGGAAACTAGTTTGGTAATTGTGTCGAAGAAAGATCTTTCACTCCGAGAATATTTTCCGGTTTTGCTTATATCATCAAGTAAATTGCTTGTTTTGTGAATTGTATCCTGTTACTAGCGGCGATATAAAAATATCAAAAGAAACTAAACACAGTTTAAATATCATTATTTATATTTTGTATTATATATATATATATATATATATATATATATATATATATTAGTGGTATTTTACACAGAAATATTTCAAGAGGGGGGAGGGGGTCGAGGGTCCACCATGTTCGTATCATACTCCAATCCGCCTCCAAACATAGTCTGTTGATTGTATCGAATTTCTGGAAGAAAAAACAGCAAAAATAAATTATTGAAAAAATAATTAGCATTATAATTAAAATAAAATAAATTTTAATAATAACAAATACTCAATTAAATTTGTAAAATTAATTAAATTGGTAAAGTTAATTAAATTAGTATCAGTACACACACAAAAGGGGATCAGGAACCATGGACCTCCCCTTGTGTGAGCCACTGATATATACAACAATTTTCTGGGAGAATATTTTTTCTAGTTGCAATCGTTGAAGAATTCAGGAAGCATCTTAGTATTTTAAAAACCGATATCTATTTAGTTAAAACAAAATTAAAACACACACAACTCAAACCGTTCCGAAACACAACACAAATAAACACGGAGAATCCCATGCGATATCTAAAGCAGAAAAGTGTTTTTTGTTCTCTCCAAAGATCTCAGCTTTTATAATTTTTAACTGGAAGCTCTCTCTTTTAGAATTATACAGTTTCTCCATTAATAACTTCTATAATTGGTCAGAATACGTGAATAATGCAATATTGCATCATCTTTTAAAAAAACGCTAACGTGGCAGTATTTTAGGAGATAAAAATGTGGTTATCAATATATTTCCTGTAAGGCTAAAACTAGAAATTATTATCAGACGAAGTCTTGGAAGACTCCAGACCATTAAATAAAATCCCATGAGAGAAATTTAAGGGAATTATTAACTAAATGCATATATTTGACAAAAAGAATTATTATTTATCTGAATTAAAAACATTTCTACGTTCAAGTAAATCTTCGTTTTAAATTTTTTTTTAGTGTAGAATGGATTAATTACGATTAATATTTCTAGATTTTATCAAAGAATTCATATATATTATGTCATATTAAACCATCAAAAATTGGTTATGAAAAACTATTGTTAAAATCTTTTTAAATATCTCTAATCAGATGAATAACAAAATACTTATCATTTATGTAATATTTTATTCATGAATAACAAAAAAAAATTATTGTAAAAATAAATAATTCTTACTAGATTTTCCTTAATATTCTTTTTGTACGTCTCTTGCTACTTAAATTTTTATCATTTTCAGAAAAGAAAAAAAAAAAAATTTCTCTTCCGGGGTATCTTTTTAAATATGTTTTTGAAATACATGTATATTCCTTTACAAAAATACAGAAAATTAATAAAGCTTAACATAAATATATCCAATTTGCTTAAACTATTTCAGATTTTATTTTTCAAAAAAATGCTATATCTCCTTCATAATCTCAGTTTTTTTTTTAAAAAATATGCATAATTTTCCATCACACTCTGAGGCGATCATATAGGCAGATTAAATTTGAGTAATCGTTTTTCAAATTTTTCCATAAATAATACTTTTTTTAGAACCATGAGAATAAACACGTTTTAAAATAATATAATAAGCCTAAAAACTGTATTTTAAAGGACAAAGGAAAGATTTTTTTGCTCCTGTTTTTAGTTACTAGGATTAGAATGAAAAATGCGAAGCCTAATCCGAAATTCAATCCCTTCACACTTCATAATTTTCGAGAAAAAAGCAGATAGCGCCTTTTAGTAATGGAACAAGAGCCATTTTATAATGCCTAAAGGTTTTTGCATTAGAAACACATTTTCATATACTTATTAGAACAAATACTTTTAAGCATTATATATATGCATGTATATATATATTGAGTTTTTTATTCTTTTATTTTAAACTACAAAAGCTGTTTGTTACCTTTTTATATATTTCATAAAAGATGTACTATATATATGTATGCATATTGTAACGGATCTATGCGGGAATTTTCCACCAATCCTTTTGGGTAAAATTAATCTTTTTAACTGAGAGCTCAGTTGAAAACCTTTCTCGATGAAGAAGACGAGGTTTAGGCAAATGAGTACTTCTATTTAAACGTTGGCATTAGAGTACGCGGGGATAGTCGATGGTTGATAGTTGACGGTTGAAAGTTGATTTAAATTGGGAATAAGATTAAGACCGGAGATCAAAAAGGGAAGCAAGACATCTAAAGATAACTCAAACGTAAGAGTCAAGAGCGCTCCAGTACTCAGATAAGTATTTTATTTATATATTAGTTTACTTAATCCTATGCTATTGCTCTTCCGGGTTTAATATTGAGTGCATTCCCTCTCTTTAATTGTGTTGGTTGATGAAATGAAAGTAGTAATAAAATTGCATCAGTTACCGTGGTTGATCTTTGCTCAAACCCCCAAACACTAACGTCCTCCGGGGCTTTACAATATGACCTTTAACAGAAAAAGCGGAAATTGTCTTAAAGAAAACCATATTATTTACTCTATTTCACTTCCTCCTTATTTAAATTGGATTTTTCTTGAAAAGAAGAAAATATTTCTATCTGCAACATTTTGCGGTGTCCCAAAATAGCGCCCGAACTCTTCACAACCGGATTCCTTGTTGGGAGTATATAAAAAATGCCCAAAAAACTATACCTGTACGATCCATAGTTTACGAGATAAAGACGAAAAACAAAGTATGATGTCACAGCCGATGCAAGAAAAAAATACCACCTAATGGGACACATGAACAGGAGTATTTTCAAATATCTATAAAGGCAGATGTTCAAAGAGTCCATCGTGCATATCAAGGCAGGCTTGAGCGCGCCGTGGAATGGATTAAGCTCACACGTCGTAGCAGCAGCACAGTGTCCACTGAAGTACAAGCAGCATGCATACCAACAACTAAGTCCGTTTGTGTTGTCATTACGTCTCTATACATTAATTCCTTGTGATCTGGTGACCATGGTGGCCATAGACCTATGGCTGAAGTATGCTATACAGCCCAACACGTCATCTCTGAACAGAAATGCGCTGGAGCCTCATCATGAGCCATCATGCATCATCATTTATTCATCATTATTCACCATATTTTTCTTGTAAACTATGGATCTCTCGGGTGAAGTTCTGGACATTTTTATACACTCCCAACGAAGAATCAGGCGGTACAAAGTTTTGGCGCTATTTTTGGGACACCCTGTATATATTTCTTTTCGAGTAATAAATTGTATTAAAAGAATTTTTAAGCTGCAAGAAAGCGAAAAATAACAGAACAGTTATTAAAAGTTACAAACTTGAACAACAGAACTATAACAGAACAGTTTTGAAAAATATCTGAAATGGATATTAAAGATATGAAAGAAATTTGTGTTAATGAACATTTTGGAGCAATAAAATCATTCGAGTTCCAAAACACATATTCGCATTTTTCATTTCGCCGGCTCAAATCTCTCTAAGCAAGGTTTATTGCTGTCAACACACAATATAAACATAAAAAAATATTATAATTGTTAGTTCTCATTGGTTTTTCATCTATTTGTGATGTATTATAAAAAAAAAGACGTAGCTGATAAGAAAAGATCGCAACTGGTTTTGAAAACGTGACGGGAAAAGGTTTCCAGCGGGAATATTCCGTTTGGCGTTGGTTCTATTATTGTTGGCGACTTTATCGCTTCTGCCCGAGAAATGGAAAAGAACCAATAATATTTTTTAAATTCTTTGATTATTTTTACTAATGGTCAATTCTATCGAGCTTGTTAAATAAATAAATAGAATGATTTCAAAAAATACATAATTTGTTGAGAAATATTTCTTGAGACTACAACAAAATTTAAATCTGTATTTATCAAAAATAAAATTTAAAAATACACTTAAAAGAAACATAAAGCTTTTAAAATGTTTGAAATATTTTAAAAACGAGCATTTTATAAAAGTTTTAAGAAACTTCAAAAATTCTGAATTTTTTTAAATTTGTAAAAAAATAACGGCTTGTCACAAAATGCTTTTTTATTTTCAAAATTAACTTAATAATATAATCTGAAAATAAAACAAATCATTTTTACAGTTACTATCTTCAAAAAAAAATTTTTAAGGTACTGTATAGTTTTAATAAATTCAATACGTGAATAGGCTTTATCAGCATGGTTACGCAGAATGTTAATCAAAAAAGAAAAGATTACAAGTTTAATTTACTTTATTTTAAATAATATTGAACCGTTCGTATTTTTAATTAATTTATATATTTTTATCTATAAATTTGTCTAGGAAGAAATTTTAAAACAAGAAAATATATTTTTTTGTTATTTTCTCCTATCCAATATATTAATAGCAATAAAAACATTCTTCTCTCTTTTGTTAATTGAGTTTATATTGTTTTCACTTTGTTTCCAGCATCTTTCTTTAATTAGATTACGAATAATTTATAATACAAAAGGACCCAGAGTTTTCTTCATTTTAATCTATTATCTAAATAATGTACGGCTTTGGTTCGTTGCTTGAATATTACTCCTGAGAAATGAAAAGTATCTTCTTTTTTTTAAAAAAAAAAAGAAGCGATTCATTAAAAAATAACAATGAAAAACCATTTGTTTTTGAAATAGAAAAAGACAAATTATTTACTTCGGAGGTTTAACGTTATTTTCAATGGATATTTTTCAACAAATGTTGAGATTTCCTTAAAAATCCAAAAAGAAAGTCAAAAACTGTTACTTGATTTTTTCCTCTTGTTTCACTGCAGTCAAAATGATCTTCGAAACCAGAAGATAAAATATTTATACTTTATAATATATCGTAGGGGGAGAAATAGTTAAGAAAAAAAGTATGATTATTACAAATTTCCAAGGATTAGAAATAAATTACGTGTGTGTTTTCTGCATATATTCAATTATTCTTTCACGTTGTATTTTGTAATTATTTTTCTTTGAACCAAGAACATTAATATAAGTTTGTCTTTTTCCCTGCAGCAAGTATGTTTTTGTTTTTATTAACTCATTTTTAATTATTTTGTTTATATAAACAAACTTTTAACTGCTTTTCTTATTACTTAATTTCTTAAACTTCTTTTGACTTTATCATACATGTTTTGTACTTTTCCCCGTGAAAGTGACTTAAAAATTAATATGTTGATTACCTCAGGCTTCTTTTTTTAATTACTCCTCTTCAAATACAAATTCACTTTCTTTAAAAAGTGTTTTCTTACTACATATTGATTTTAAGTAACATGTTTTTTATTCAAAATATTGATTAATTTTGCTTAAAAGTTTAATTCTATAATAATATGTAAAAAGCACATAGTAGGAAGAAAATATTATTCAATTTTTAGACAATTTGGGAGTATATAGGGTCCAAAAGTAGTACACACAGCTGCTGCTTCTGTCAGACAAAATGGCTGTATCGCGGTTAACCATCGAATCAAACAAGGCTTGGATGACAGAAGGAGGCAAGTCATTCCATGCTGCTTCAAATCTATGCCACATTTCATCAATCGTAGGGGCAGGAAAGCGATGATGGCCCAGTCCCTCAGCAATCCGTAAGCAGATGTTTTCAATATGTAAGAAATCTGAAAAAAGTGCTAGCCAGGACAGCAGTCAAATTATTTTATGTAGAAATAAATTGGGATACGTCGAACAATATGGGATCTTCCATTGTAATGTTAAATGATGCCGTCTCCAAGACTCCGAAGTTAAAGCATAGCCACCAGCCTTTAAAACTTTAAAATGCAAGGCTGGCTGTTCAGATTATTAACTACGCAAACAACAGGTAAGCGTGTACCCAATGTCAACCTACAACATCACACCAGTTGCAGGGCTTGTATGACGATAACGAATGTAAGCAGGTCATCTGCGTTTCCTCCGGTGCCTCCAAACACTGATATATCCTTACGTTGTTATACATAGAACCCGAACTCGCCTGAAAAGTAGCGAGGCTCTACTCTTGTATCCAATTCAGTAATTAGATGCAATGCTGTCGTCGTGCATACAGTCTATACTGCTAAAAACGACATCATACTGATTATGCAGTTACTTGTCGTGCTGCAAACAAGCCCACTTCCTGTCTCAAGATTTGTGATGACGCTGTGCGATCCTGCAACATGATTGTCCTCTTGGAGGTAAATGGTGGAAGATCCTGCGTGGCATTTAGTTCTTATGACTACTGATTCCGTATCCACATAATAGTCTTTGGATTTCGACCAAAGCGAGCAGCAATAAGATGAGACGATAAGACGCACCTTCAATACGTCATGATTCTGCCGTGATCTTTCGAATAAAAAAAATTCATGTCAATCGAATAAACATCGTTGTTTTATTGCAATTTAAAGTTCTATACCTCTAAAAAACACCCTTTATTACCTTGAGAGACATATGTTTCTGTTTCCTATTTCAATAATTCACTCATACTGAACTTGGCTTATGTCGAAACTTGACTGTTTTGTAATAATATTTTACCTTCTCTTTTAAATTAATTTACTCGCAGTCTGCATTTACACTTTTCACTTCTGTTAAGCAGATTATAACTTTTTTTTACACTAGCTGCTATTTTTCTTAATTCAATTAATTAAATATAACAGAATTTAGTTTTTATGCTGCCTCGTCTGAGTATTTAACTTCTCTAACTCAGAAAAGGTTTAAGTTAAGTAAATATCTCAAGTTAAAATTATGTACATTAAAGTTAGTTACTATATAAAACATCTGTTTTTCTGTAGAATATTGTATTAAAATTGAAACTATTTGTGTCTTTCCTGCTGCACGTTTATGTTTCATTTTCTCACTCTTAAATTGCCATGTACTTAGTATGTTTTACTGCTAAAATAGTTTAATAAAGAGAGAGGAAGAGAAGTAGAATATAAAATATGTTATTTTCCCCTGAAAATCAAAATCTTCTATCCTAACTGTTAAACAATGAATTTTCATCATTACAAAATTTTCTTTTTCGTAAAATATTCGTATACTCGTATATTCTTTTTTTAAAAATGGAACTGCTCGTAAATTTTGAACTCATATCTCGTAAAAAAATGTATGTGTGATGAATAAATATTTACGACCATCGAACCAATTTTAAATTATTAAAAATTTTCAGGTGAAATATACTCACTTTATTTGGATGCAATATTTATATTTGTCGTGTACAGGAACATTTTCGTTCTCAAAATATTTTTATTTCAACATGTCAAAAAAACGAGCCTCAAAATTTCCCAAGTACACTTATTTTAAATGTATAAAATGTGCCAGATAAAATAAATACCCCGAAATGGTTCTGTGTCAGTTTCCTTTAAATCGTAGCATACATTAATGATACCATTTTTGTTCTCAAAGAAAAAAAAACATCTATAAGAGAGCTTTGATTGAAACGGTTACATTTGAATTTTTGTCGTTTTGAGTGAAAGTAAAATGTCTCATCAAGAAGAAAAGTGAAACTGCCACAAAAAAAGCAGGAAAAAGCAAAACACGACTTTCATAATGTGTGAAACGGCTTTTCCGCAAAATATTTTTCCCTCCCCTTTTCCCCACGCGTTAACTGAGCAGTAAGGAATTTCTGCAATTCAAATAAAACCTCGCAATTCTTCCGAAATGAATACGTTAGCATATTTGGGAGGCAGCTTTCGTCGTGATCTCGGACATTTGAATAACATAAGTTTAAAAACACTTTTCTTCGACTGAAATTAAAATCCGAGAAAAAATTTTCCCGAAACCTTCAAAAGCACGTGCTTTCCGGGATACTAATGCATGATCAAGCATATGCTTTCCCCTCGTAGAAAGAGAGTTATAAAAACATAAGCGAAAAAGAAAAGACTCAAAAAGTGTGTGCCGTAATAACTCCTTCTTTCTCTCCTTTTTTTTTTAAAAAAATTTTCTTTTCGGAGAGTATCTAAAAAAAAGGCAAACACAAATAAAATTCGCTTTGCAAAAATTAACCAACTTGTTGTTCATCTTATGCTCGACTTGGGAAAAAATTGAACAGAGCTCATAAATAATGCATTAGAGCATCGCTGTGTAGCATCTCTCACTCTCTCTGCCCCCTTTTTTTACTATTATTTGGTACCCCTTTTTCATTTTGTTTAATATCGCCATCGTCGAGTTTTATGCAACAAAAAATGGCGTCTCTGGTACGGGGAGCGAGCAAAGCACAGCATGGCAGAGATAAAAGACAA
This sequence comes from Trichonephila clavipes, assembly GCA_019973935.1. Classification (NCBI taxonomy): domain Eukaryota; kingdom Metazoa; phylum Arthropoda; class Arachnida; order Araneae; family Nephilidae; genus Trichonephila; species Trichonephila clavipes. Next base: position 521,124 of record BMAU01018786.1, read on the forward strand.
AGAAGAAGGGTAGAAGAAGAGAGTATGAGGGAAACAAAAAAAAATTTCTAAAAATTCACATGTGTGTATCCACACGGAAACTGAAAACGCAACGAATCTTGAGTTACACAACTCAAAATGAATTATGCATGATTAGAAAAGGTTCTCAAAACGCGATGTTCCTCCTCCAAAACAGCAAAGAAAAAGAGGTTAATCACATTCATCGTTCTGTGGTGGAACGGATTTTATGAACGGATTTTTCATTAAGGCTTCGTGTTTCAGGGTTTTTTCCCCCTACTATGTCCTCTAGTACGCTTCCTTGCCCTTCACTAGGGCTAACTAACGCAATTAACACGCTGTTTGCACACAGATTTAGTCTCGTAAGACACCAGGGTAAGTAAATAGTTTTCTTTCAGGATTGGAATCGATACGAATTTTCTATTCTAGTAACGAGGCATGGAATGAATAACGATCATAATTTTTTGGAATGTACACTGTTATATATTTAATTTTCTTCCTCTTTTCTTTTTTTAATTTAAAATCGGATTTCTTTTTAGTGTGTTTGTCGTGAAAATATTCAAATTAATCGAATCTTGCAATCTTTATATTGTTAGTGTAATGAAATAAGCGTACGTTGGCCGATGATAAACATGGGGAAAAACTAAAACTGGTAGAAAATTGTCTGATTTTATAATTTTCAGAATGGTTTACCTAAAATGATGCGAGATATTTTTTCATTATTTATATCTACGATGTGTTACACTTTCCTTTCAAATTTAATTAAGAGAAGCTAGTTTTAATAATCCTTTTTTAATCCTCTTGAATTTTCAAGAGAAAAGATTGTTTAAAGCTAAAAAGGTTTAAACAATCAGGTCAGGTTCAAAATTCTTGCATATTAATTATCATCTCGCTTTTTGTTCTAAATAATATTTTCTATCCAATTTGAAAGACTTTTATTCTGTTGCATTTCGTTTGGGCTCTCTATTTTATTCTTTAATAAGTATCAAATCTTAAGAAAAAAAAATTCGAATTTTTTTTTTATTAATTTTGTAGGCTACATTAGACGACTTTTTGAATATTCTTTCAGATATATACCTATATGGCAACTTGGATAAAATGTTTATACAGAAAATTAATCTTTCTATGGATACATAACGCACATGTAATATTTTGAGATATTCTTTTTCTAGGAATCACGAATAAATAAATGAAAAATTCGAAGTCTAATCCTTTTAACGACGAATCACTAATAAATCTCTCAGTATATTATACAGAATATTGATTTTAATCCTTTAATACGAGATGAAATAAAACGCGTTTCAAAATAGGGTATTAGGAGTTATGATTTAAAGAAAAAATATATAAAATTAGAATTTTTAAGTAAATAGTAACTAATGAAATTAGTACGACTCTGAAAGGATTAACTGACCTAGAAATAATAAATTGTAGCACATTTTTATAGGTATTTTCCATCAAGTTGGGTCCTTTTATAATTACTAGCGAGTAAAAATTGTTTTTAGTCATCGAAAGTTTTAAATACTTTAAACTATAATATTTTAAGTTTATTTGAATTTTATTTAATTATAATATAATTCACTTTCATGTAGATTTTTAAATATTTTATAAAATGCTACACTGTATAGTAATTTCGGTACTTATCCGTTTCGCTGGTGCAGGTGATAAAGTCGCCAAAAGTGATACAACAGATCCAAAAAGGAATATTCCCCTTTTATCACCACATTTTCAAAATGGCATAGTCTTTTCTTATCAGTAACGCCTTTTTCATAATACATAAAAAAATAAATGAAAAGCTATAGTGAGAACTCAAATTTATTAATATTTTTAAAGGTACATTGTGTGTAGTCGCCGATAACGTCAGCTTGGCGAGATTTGAGTTTCAAAAAGAAAAAGGTACCGTAATATCTACTTAATTTTCATTTAAAGTTTGTTTCTATTTTCTTCATTTTTCATATTATTTCTATTGCTTACTAAGTTCCTTCATAAACTTAGAAATTTTTCAGTGTGAACAAACAGGTGAATTAAAATACGAAAAATGTTCGAATGTATGTAAATATTAAATTTTACAATATGAAGTAAAACTTTTTTATTACAAATACCTGAAAAGTTACTTTTAAATAAAAGTAAAATTTCTGTTTTAAACAAACTATTATAAGTTCACCAAATGTGTGAAAATGTTTTTTTAAGTTTATCATTGATAGATAAATATATTTTTCACAATATTGGTAAACTTTTTTGAATTCGAATGTGAAAAATCACAATTCATGAAATGTCCCATTTAATACAGAAATAATTACTTAATAAGTTTATAAGTTCATAATTTATCCGAAACTATCCGAAACTTAACTTATTACAATCTATTGAATGAAACATTAGACAAACAATTAAACTCCTGAATGCAGTTACTTTAATTCGACGCTAATTTGACACCTTCCAACCAGTGAAAAGACAGGGCCATCTTCTCTGTTTCATTACATTTCACAAAGAGAGAGAAGAAATACATTAATGATGACAGCTCATTCTATTGAAAGAGTGAAATATCAATATTGACACAGAACCTCAGTTTACATTCATTAGAGTCGGAAAAGGCAGACAGAAAGAGAGAGAGAGAGAAGAGGAGGAATATATTTCAAATGATCCAATCACAATCCTTCATTTTTCCTTTTTTTTTTAATTTATACCCACTGAGACGTAGGATTTTCTATTTTGTATCCTTATAAAAATATGTCCTTTTTCATTTCCGTCCTTTACGGAACATTTGTTATCTGTCAAGCTGCATCGAAATATTCTTTCATCCATCAGGAGGAATTATTTAATAAGATAAGCGGTTCCTTTTTTTTTTTTTTATTTTTTGGTTATTATTATTCTTATTTTTTCTCTCTCTCTTTTCATCAGTCAAGCACTCTTTTCCGAGGAACGTATAAAGGCACTGGAGCGAAAGCAATTTCACTTTTCAATAGTCGTTTACATAATGCATTGCATCGTTTCCGGAGTCCATAATCCACGTTATGATTCCATGCATAATGCATTGGGCGATCGGGCTCTTTAATTTGTTTTTATGCTGAAAACCGAAAGTGGGATCTTAATCTTCTTACTGGCCCGGCTAACAGGAGTACGTCAACACATTTAATTCTGTGGATAGCATAGAATGAAAAAAAGAAGTCCATTTAAAGAGTCTTTAATATAAAAAGGAACTGAGACACTTGCTGTCTTCGAAATTAGGCTTAAGACTTTTCGACTTCATCATACTCTTCCGAATGAAGATGCGTCATTGCACGTTAGCAAAGATTATAATTCACTTAATGTTGGGTTTTTTTTAAATGTTGTTTATGGGAGTATAACTGCTAATTAAAAGTCATTTAGGATGAGTTTGGAGAAGTTTAGGAAAACTTTGATTTTTCTTATGTAATTATTTTTGGTTTATTGAAATTTTATTCCTAAACTATTTTTAAAAGTTTTTGAATTACAGTACATTAATGTATATGGAACAAAAGAAACAAACTTCTAAACAGTATTTGAATGAAATAGGTTAAAATAAGTCATTCTAAGTTGTGTTTTAACCCTTTCTTGGGCCATTTGTTTCTCTTTCGAATTTCTCGCAGTTTTTTTTTTATGTTTTATTAACAGTTAAACAAAAGCTTTTTAAAAAAATATATTTTATTTTGCCAAATTTTATGTGTACACTTAAGTTTTAGGGGTCAGAAGAATGCTTGGTTTATTGTAATTTTATTCTAAAACTATTTTAAAAGTTTTTGAATTATGGTACATTAATTTGTAAGAAGCAAAAGAAACAAGTTTCTTAACAGTATTTAAATGAAATAGATTAAAATAAGCCATTGCAAGTTGTGTTTTAACCCTTTCGTAGGCCATTCATTTCTTTTGAATTTATGTTTATTAACAATTAAACAATAACATTTAAGGAAATATATTATATTTTACCAAATTTTATGTGTACACTTAAATTTTAGGGGTCGGAAGAATGCTCCCCAAGGAACCATTCATCGTCATAAAGAAAATTAAATTTAATAGTGATTATTTACCATGAAAAGAGGATAAGCATATTGCAATGCACAAGATGACATCACATTCTGTACACATGTAGCGGCTCCTCTTGTCCCTTTCTGCTACATTTCCTACTCGTCAATAGTTGAAAATCATCTTTGGCATATGATTTCTCACACTGGCTAAGCGCACATCACCCGGAACTACACATTTCTTTGCTAGGAAGCTAGTAGGACATCCTTTCTTTTTTCTTGAGGAATATCTGTCTATTAGCTGACGAGCTCATCCTATACGGAATGTTAGCTGGTCTAAACTTCTGTTTCTTTTGTTCATTTGCCCCAATATGAAACTATTTATGATTGCAAAGTCAATAAGAAAATAAAAGATTAGTTGGGAATTAGTATTCCTATCGTTATAATTTCAAGGCCAATATATTATAATGGGTTTTGCACTTCCCACAGGTGTATTTTTAAGGTCATGTAGATGGGAAGTTATCTTCCCAAGGCCCACGAAAGTGTTGAATTATCATCGACCTATGTATAAAGATCTTTATACATCCGCTCTTCAACCTGGATTCCTGGGAACGCTTGGGTTCTCTGAAACTTTGTGACAGAGGTTCCGCAAGGGATCCCTATTAACTTAATCAAAGCGCCAACAGTTTAGTAAAATTTTAATTTTTATGAAAGGTTAAATTTTTAACTCGTACAAATAAACAAAATGCATTTTTAAGGATAAAATAAAATCTTAAATTTCTCAAAAGTACATTCTTTGTGTAGTGTCACAACGGAGAATATTAAGGACTCCTGCAAAGTCAAGAATTAGGAATCGGTTAAATACGTATCTGGAGTCTGTCAGGCTTTGGTCCACTAAAATCCTGGACCCCCTGTGATGCGGGGGTTCAGGGGGTGTACGGTATGCCTCTTGCTTTAAGCTTGAATGGATAAATCAGAAAGCTTACTAATGAAATGAAACTTATCGACACATCAACAGACAACTTAGGCAGGAATAGCTCCTAAATATTAGATTGCAAATTTGGAGAATACACAGAAATTCCTTTCTAACACATTTATAAACATTTTAATATCATTCAGAACAGTGAATTTAAGTTGCAAATATTTCTTAGCATAGGTGGCAACAAACACAAATTTACAGAAGCAAATTAACACAGTATAGGAAATGCGACTGCAGATGGGTTCAATGTACTTAGATTTTGGTAGTTAGTGTAAAAAAAATGCAAACACATACCCCAGTTCAGTGCTTCTCATACTTTAAATATTTGCCACCCAAATTTTCATTCAGACTTTTCATCGCTCCCCTCTCCATACAATAACAATGTATTGAATTCAATAATAATGTACTTTGATGCCAGAGCTACAATACGACTTTAATTATAAACCGTACAAATTATCGAGATAAGTATTAAATTTTGTATATAATTTTATATATGACAAGCCCATGGGATCACTGGTAATTATTAAACTTGTTATTAACTTAGTATTGTTAAATGATCATCCAAGACATTGTGCAGTACTTATACATTTATAGACTGCTGGCCACCGTAAATGCAACACCAAGAAAGACAAGAGATAGCACAACAAAATTTATTTTGTAGATAACATGTTGACCAAGTAACAAAAAAAAAATGATTAAATTTATCGACTTCTGTGAAGTGTTGTTCCTGCCAGAATCAGTAGCCAGAGTAGACGCCATTGTTGGAGATCACCGCTGCCACACGCCTCGGCATTGATTCAAAGAGACTTTGGATGTATTCTTGGGGTACAGCAGACCAAACAGCTTCCGCACGTTACCAGAGTTGATCTGGTGTGGCAGCTGGAGGTGTAATCTGGGTCAATCGTTGAGCAACCATGGACCACATGTTTTCTATCGGCTAAAGATCCGGAGAGCGAGCCGGCCAGGGAAGCAATTTAATCTGGTGATTGATGAAGAACCTTTGGACAATGTATACCACGTGTGGTCGCGCATTATCCTGTTGAAATATGGCTGTGGCCAAGCCCTGAACGTAAGGAAGGACAACTGGCTCCAAATCCTCGAAGATGTAGCGCTGGCTATTTAAAGTACCGGCAATGCGTACTAGAGGAGTACGAGAGTGATATCCAATACCGCCCCATACCATAATACCCGGTGCAGGACCAGTGTGGCGGTGCATAACGCAACTGTTCAGCATCCTCTCTCCACGGTGTCTCTAGACTCGAATCCGACCATCGTGGTGTTGCAGACAGATGCGTGGCTCGTCAGTAAAGACAACTTCATTCCATTCTGCCACCCACATCCTTCTTTTCATCACACCATTGGCGGCGGAGACGTCTGTGGTTCTGCGTCAAGGGTAGACCAAGCAATGGACATCTTGCGGACAGACCACTCTGCTGTTTGTCGAACTGGGATACTTGATCAAATGCTGATCGCTGTTTTCCACGAGACATAACTGATCGTTTTTTGAAAAAACCACAAGAAAAACACAATTGCTGAACTTGAAATCGTCGAAATCTCCAAGCCTTAAATAGCGCTTTCAGGTGGCGCCACAGGCGCGCGTGATGTGTGTCTGTGCTAGAAACTCTAATCATTTGCATATCTCACCTCCGCTAATGCATGTTGTAAATTTCATGTTATTTGTATGCTTCCTTCAGGATGTTGCATTTACGGTGGCCATCAGAGTATTTATAAGTGTACTATATCAGTGTAAATGTGTATTTTGTTTTTTATTGTGTCAGATAGTTTATTTTGTTTCCTTTCAGTAAATTAATAATATTTTTAAATAACATTTAATTTAGACTTTTCGATATGCTCGCGCCCCCATGTAGGGTTATCACGCCTACCTAGGGGGTGAACCACAGTTTAGGAAACGGTGCTCCTGTTATTAAATGTAATATAATTGTAGATGACACCAAGAGCACGAATCAATGACTAAATTACATTATTATTATGTTAGAAATTGTTAGTAAATATTTAAAATTACTGTTTTTTACTAACAACTTTTAACATAACTTTAAGTGAAGATTATTTAAATCTTCACTTAAAGTACCAGTAACATGTTAATCTACTTTAAACATTGTTAAAGGTATCTTCTTCTAAGGGATTGTTTTTTATGGGGCTCCCTGGAAACACCTTGTAGTTTCAAAAGTTTCGTGAATCGACAAAATTTTAGGATTACTGACATAGACCATTTTTGTTATGGAACGTCTCTGTTTCTCGTAATTATTACAAAATGGAAAGAAATCACGTTGGATTTTGTATGTTAAACTTTAAATAATATTCCGTAAAAAAAAGATAAGCATCTTTCAAATTGCATTTTTTTATGGTGAAATAAAAATTACTAGCAGTATTATTCGCCTTTTTCGCTCCAGACATTGAAATAAATTCAAAATCTAATTTAAAGTACCTAACACTTTTGTAAACAATATAATGATTGTTACATCAAAAATATGCACGTGATATAAAATATATTCCAACCATCATAAGACGGGGGAAAAAATTTAAAATTTCTTATGACTCACATTAAGGAAAATAAGAAAATCTGGAAGCTGGCTCTTTACTATTAAAAAGAAAAACATTAGGTCTTTTGAATATCAGAATAATAAAGAATTCAAATGTCGAGAAAATTTTTAAGAATTATATGAGATTTCTGTAAGTAATGCATCGTTATGCATTAATTTTTTTCCTTTGAAATCCTAGACATAAAACGAAATTTTATCTTTTCTAAGATGGCGGAAGATACAATATTATGCAAATCTCACTATTTGTAAGTACTTTTTCACTTAAATTCTTGTTCAATTTATTTCCCTTTTTTCGGATGTACTATTAACATAAAATTTCTTTTCATTTGATTCCTCGTTCTGATTGTTCTAAATTCCAAAAGGGTAATGCATATATTTGTAAATTTTGAAGTACTTGGCTTCTGACGCCAAACGTAATCGAGCCTAAGGAGATAAAAAATTACGGATAAGGAAATACATTAAATTCAACTTTTTTTCCTTTTACAGAAATTGTCCTTTTTAAATAAAGACAATTTTAAAATAAAGAGAGAAAAAGGGAGAGAAAAGAAATGCGACTCATTCACTCAACACGTGATCTGCGAACTATTATACCGACAGACTTGAAAGTTTGTAAACATCTTTCTTTTGTTAAACCCCTACTGCCGATTAAAAGTTATGAGGTTCGCTTCCCAGTGTCATCCTTTTTCACACAGGAGTGTAAGGGAGGGGGCAGGGTAAATTCTCCGCAAGCACTGTCAAGGAAGAGTTTTACAGATAGTAGTGCATAGAAAAAAATCGCATTTCGGAAGGACGGATATATACGTCTAGGATACATAATGCACCCCTTGAACGAGACTTATATATACGCCAGTGGCATTTAAGGCGCTAAGTAGAGATCCGCTAAGAACAGGTTTGGTGGAAAATAACTCCTAAAGTGGTTACGGGGATGTTATAGATTTAAAAAAAACAGTTTTCGTATTATTACACCTACAGTCTTCACATTTTGCAAAAAGGTTTCTTTTGATGAGTAAGAAATCAACTAAGAGCGGGTTTTGAGGAAATAGCTTCCGAAGAGGTGTGAAAAGATTAATATATTTCCATTTTGGAATCGTGTCCTTAAATCAATACAATCAAAAATTTAATACTAGGACTTGGATGTCTTGAAATATTTTTCATATGAGGAAAGATTTTTTACTTAGATATGTAGAATCACAAAAGCGGGAAGCAGAAAACATGCAGTTATCTCTCTTCAAACAATTAAATCTATCCAGCAATGACATTCAATAATTTATCAGAATAGCTGTAAATTTATCTTTAGAGTTGATCTTCCATCCACTCAAAAACTGACAAATTTTTTAGAGTAGGGCAGAGTGCCACTGAGAATTGTAACGCCATAGGTTGCCGATCTCTGGTCTATAGTAAACTCCAGTGCGATAAATGACCCGAAATGAAACTGGACGAATCTAATGCAATCTTAAATGAAAACATAAACTTTGCCAAATAAACATTTTTCAATCCCTACTATTAGCTCACTCTTTCTATATATTTATTTATATATAATATTTATCTTGTTCAAATTTTCAATCACTAATAAAATATACTTCTTATTCATTCAATCAAGTTCAAATAAATTTTTTTAAACTTGTAGTGGATGACACTTGATGTTAATACAGTTTTTTTTTTCAAATATTAATTCATTAATTAAATGTAATTAAATTAATTACTTGTTTCTGATGCCAACTTAGATTCGTCTCTATTGTTGTAGCAATGTAATTGTTAAAACAAAGACAAAAGTTGGCGTAGAAAACCTGTTTTTCAGCCAAACCGGGTGTGCATTGTTACAAAAATGCAGACAAATTATGCTCTTTTTTCCATTTCTACTATTAGTTCACTCTCGCCCTATATATATATATATATATATATATATATATATATATATATATATATATATATATATATATATATATATATTATTCAAATTTTCAATTAATAAAATACTTTCTATTCATCTATTCAAAGTAGAAACTGACTTAATTTTTTTATATTACTTGTTTTCCATATCTATGTGATGTCTTGTTGTGGTCATATACCTATTTTAACGATTGTGCGTGTGTTTATATTTTTTATGCAACTTAATAGAGTGATCTCATAATATGTTCCTTAATTGGTAACACTTATTCCCAGTTCTTAAATTTTTAAGTACATATTTTAAGTGAATTAATTATGATAATTTTCTTTTTCGCTTTTACCTCTTTTTTTATAAAATTTATTGTTTATTTTGTTCTTATTTTTTTTTTATTTTTCCAAACTCTTATATAGTATCTTATTTTTTTTCGGTTTTTTTTCGAAAAAAAATTTTTTTTATGCTCAAATAAGAATTGTTTTGCCTCTCAGTTTATTTTTATTTGTTACCTATATTTTTTCAGGTGTGTTTAGTACTTCCAATCTTAAGAAAAATAAAATATTTATGATTAAAAAAAGAACTCTATTTTCAATTACGTCTTTTATTTTTTTAATCTTCTCCATTGTCCATACAGCAATTATTTTAAATTCCTTCAAACAACATTTTTTTATACACGTGCTTTTAAACACTCATTTTAATCCTAATTGCATCTGTTCTTAAACGGTTACTTAAGAAATAACATTCTTTATACGAAACAAAAACTAAATATAGTTATTTGACGCTTTTATTGCGAACGAAGAGAAGTAGAATAGAAAAAAATAAATAAACTATTATTTTTTTAAATGTAATATTTTGAATAACTCTTTAAAACTATAAGTTATTCTTTTTAATTCTCTTTACATAATTTCAGAATCCACAATAAAAAAAATGGGGGGTTTCAAATTGAATAGCATTTTTATTTTATTTCGTAAAATTACATTTCGGTTTTTGTGTCTAATTTGTGTTTTAATTTTTTATCATTTGTGAATTCAAAAGTTATTACTTCAAAAGTATTTATTTAAGCGGTGTTAAATATATTATTGATGTGCGAAAAATTTTTTTAGAAAAAAGTGAAAATATTAAATGCATTTCTGTATTATTTTTTGCTAGAGTATCAAAACAATCATTTCCCGCTTCTGAATTTTAAATTTGTTTCAGATATGTAAATTTAACTTATAAAAAAATTAAAGATAGATAAAAACATTGTAATATTTAATGAAGTTTTTAAGCTGAAGCATCGTAAAAAAATACTAAATGCTCCTCACCAAAAAAGTTATTACATAAAAGGCTTCAAAATAGTGCTTCAGTAGCCTAGGGGTCCAGATCGTGAACTCTTGTCCAGCATTTGTCGAGTCACAGGTGTGACAGTGGTTCAAAATTACGATGTACGTCGCCAAGTGTTGCTTTAGAGTGTGTTGTTAATACACTTTTACTATCTCCCTCAAAAAATCGTCGATTCTTTTTCTACTCTGAACTAAACCTATCATATTAACATAAAAAAAACTCATCTTGTTGATTTCATACGAGTTGCATTATTTTAATCTCATACTTTGAATCTTTTTTTTTAAATTTTAAGATTTTCAAAACAATTGTTTGGCGCATTTAAGCCAAAATTGGCTCTCGCGCCATAAACACAAACACTCGCTTACTCACATTCATTCTGAGTTGTTTGCATAAATTTAATATATCTTCATGCAATCTTCCATTACGTGTTCATCTAAACAAAAAAATATATTGGAACTACCTTTATTTGTACAGAGGTATAACAAAAATAAAAATTAAAAACCTTGAATACACACTATGCTTTTCATTTTCGCAGCACACTGCCTTCCTTTCAAACTACCCCTATCCTCGAATCGATGCAAAAAACCAAGTAAAACAATTTCTACACTCTGATGTAGTCATCAACAGATAACAAAGTATTCCTGCACTAAAGAAGCCGTTGATGCGATCTCCGACAATCAGAGAAAAGAAGCAGCATGCCTTCGTTTCTATTCACCCAGCGAAAATACACTTAAAATTCAAAAGGCAAATAACAAGGGCACGGCTCCTATGCTCATTGAAAAACATGAAATGTATCCTTCGAGAGAACTGCTAACGAAAAAGGCGGCGAAAGAAACGGAAACCCTGATCCATTTGGCAAGTGAGAACCCAGGATTCTGTTCATGAATAAGATTTAAACGACTTGTTTCTAGCAATATAGATCAAGAGTCAGGTGCTCGAATGGTGACATGAATCTGGAATTCCGATGGTAAACTAAGTATTGGATCACGAATTTGGAATCAAGTTTTTTTTCCCCTTTCTTTTTTCTTTAAGAGGGAACATTTCCATCCCATTGATGGCCCTTATCAAGAGAATAGTTCACCTGGTACTCACTTTTGCTGTGTAACACTTATGTAAAGTTGAAGCACGTATCTTTTTTATTTCAATGTTTTTTCGGTTAGAATATCTGATGGAAATCTGAAAAATTTCACTAAAATATATTTTTGTCGCATTTAGGTATTATAATGCTAAATGGAAATAAAGGGTTCATTGGTTGTAGTATATAGAGAGGCAAATTTTAGAGAACGAAAACTTTTCTTCATTAATAAATATATTCGACAGTTCTCAAAATCGAAAGATATTTTGCAGTTTTTTTTATTGAATACTTTAAATCCTTCATATAATATAATAAAATGAATATAAATGTAAAATTGATGCCTAAGTACTTTAAAAACATTGGAATTGTATTATGATTATTAAAGTACCGTAAAATCCGGCGTTAACACAAAAAATAAGATCGAAATTTACGGGCGCGCGTTATACGCTAGGTATAAAAATGAGAGCTTTAAAAATAAAAAAAGAGATGAGCATAAAAAAATTATTTATCTATATCAGGGATGGCGAACCAGTGGTACGCGTGCCAATCCTGGCACGTGACACAATATTTATGGCACGCCAGTGATCAAAATGGTTTGCATTTTATTTCAAAATTTCAAAGTTTTCTCTGAAGCACACTTTTGTTATTGTCTTGCCTTAGTTTCGTCGTAGACTACACTTGCTTATGATATAAAGTTTGTCTACACATAGCATAGTCAATTTCATTGACGAAACTGTACTTAAAAGTTTATCTGCGTTATATTTACGATTTTTAACTGCTATTTAATATGGCTAGTTCAGCAGAAGAACAAAAAAATGCAAGATAGCAAGTGCAACAGAGAATTGCAAATTTGGTGGATCGAGAAACATGGCATTATATTAATCAAGGCGACAAAGCGATGTTTGTTTTATGTTCTGGAATATGGTATGCAGAACATCGTCTGTAAAACGGTATTTTGAAACAAATCACAAACTCTCTTGGCAAAAATAGTGAACCACAGCAAAAATAATTAATTACTTAGAAACTATTTCGCCGATGACTTCAATTCAGTATGCATTCTACTAAAAGTAACATCTTACAAATCTAATACAAGTTAATTGTCATCCGCACACAATCTGAAACAACAAAAGTCACGGTAATGTTACTTTAATTTGAATTACACGTATAACTAAAACATTAAAAACAGTACAGCGAAAAAGGTATTTTTTCGTAGTAAAAGAGTTTTGTGTTGGTAGTATTTAGTTTTATATTATTTTCCCAAAATTATTTGATGGCACGTCTATACCTCATTAAACATTTCTTTAAAAAAATGGCACGTTGATCCATGAAGGTTCGCCACCCCTGATCTATATAGATCAGAGGTTCCCAAACTTTTTTGTCTCACAGACCCCCTTGCCATGTTTTTCGCTTTGGTGTAGACCCCTATTCACGTAATATTGAATTTTTGCAAATTTACCAACTTAAATGCGTTTATGACCGCTGGTACAGAGCTTATTACTTTAAAAAGATTTTAATTTCTATCTGTAGTGAAGTATAGAGGTTAAAACTTAAGAAACACATATTAATTAATTTAAAATTTAATTAATATACATAAAACTGATTAAAAAACAAATGTTTATAATAAGGATTAGTGGCGCACATAGGAATTTTTCAAGGAGGGAGGGGTCCAGGGTCGCGTCGAAAGTCCACTATTCTCGTATCATACCCCAATACGCCACCCAACATATTCTTTTGATTTTGTCGATTGTCGGGAACAAAAAACAGCAAAAAACAATTTATTAAATAAATAATTAGCTCTAGTTAATGAAATTAATTATTAAAAACCAATATTTAATAGAATTTTACGTACTGTATGCATATGATTATTATAAATCGAAAAAAAAATCTAGGGCTATGAGGGGGAGAGTCCAGACCCAGGGACTTCTCCCCCTTGTGTGTGCTACTGATAGGGCTGAATCTGGTGATTCAATAACAGATTTTCAACATTTATCATCAATCATATCAGTTTCAACCCTAAACTTCCTTGGTTAGTAGTATCCAGTCGACTCCACTTCGCTTAAACTCCTCACTAGGAAAAGCAATTAAAAAATTTCTCACAACACTCCATAATTCGAGATAAATAACATACGTCTTTTTAAAGCCAAAATTGTGTGTGCTAACATCTATGTCTAAACTTTACTTTTCTCTGTTACTGCCTCTTCTGATTAGTTCCTTATGCAATATGACATTTTAATTTCAATGTGACCTTATGAATTCATTATCTTTTGTAGTAATTACCAAGTAAATACATTCTCAAACCTAATTTCAAAGTATAAATAAAGATAATTTAAATGTTGAACGTAGGTTAAAACTTCGTTTTCCTGGCAAATTGTATGTGGCCAATTGAGAAACTAGGAAACTTTGTGACATCCAATATTATACTTCGTTAGCTTAATTCTGGCAAGAAACGCTGGAATGATGGTCTTGGTTTTAATAAAATTTATGTTGTCACCTTGTAACTGCAAATTAGCCTCATTAAATTTAGTCAATAGATATGTTAAATAGGTAAAATCTGGTTTCCATTTCATTAAATTTTCTTTTAAAATTAAAGTCACGATCTGGTTTAATGAAAACTACTATCGTAGACCCTCATAGACCCCCCAAGTTATTTTTTTACTGTCGTGGACCCCTTGCAGGTCGCCGTAGACCCCCGGGGTTTATATAGACCACTTTGGGAATCACTGATATAGATCGAAATATTGTTTGTTAAAAAGAAATGCTATTCTTAATGAATTTAAAGGGTTACATTTCTATAATTATACTATTTTTTAAAAAAAACTTGGGATAATACCTCGGAAAAATTGCTTAAAAACACAAGATAATTGCACCTGTATATTTCAGGTTTCTTTGTAAAAAAAGGGTGCGCGTTATGCGGTGAATATACCTAAAAATTAAAAAAGGTAACTTGAAAGTATAGGTGCGCATTATATATATATATATACGCCGGAATTAACGGTAATTATAAAACTATATTCTTGGTTGCATTTTACTATTCAATTCTTAATTCCCAAAATAAGACTTAATATTTGGAATCGCTTGTTTTAGAAATCGCTTTGTATGCATTTATTTAATAGAAAGAAAATAAAGACATCTTTTAGATAAATCTTTATCAGTTAACGGGTCTAGAAAGCACCCAGACATTAACCGAGACACACTATCCTAAAATTGTTTTCTTTGACCTGGTCAAGTCGATTTGCAGAGGCTGTGATTTGTTTCATTCGTCAGCAAATTCTGAAGAAGCTTTCTATAGTGAACACAAATTGCGGTCATACGTCGAAACATCCGAAAACGATTTGCTGACTTCATACAAAGTGCTGAATGACCAATCAGGGAAGAATTACCGACTAATCAGCCAACTCCTTCGACAAAGAAAATGCTACGTTTCGCGGAAAAGTTTCTCCGAATAAAAAAAAGTACCGCCCAGTCTTTATTGGGATCTTTTTTTGTTGTTATTTGTTTTTTTCTAAAACGTCTATATAACTAAATCTAGAGCGACACAATCAGGAGTTTGTGCTAAGTTTATCGATAAGGAATATCACAGAAAATAGGTGCACATACACTGAAAATATTATTCTTACTCGTTTTTTTTTTTTAAAATTCAACTACCATTTTCGATTTGATTAAGGTTATATATTTCGTTAATGGATGAGTATCATTCACAAAAGAAACATGAGGACAAATGGTGATGCAGTTAATAATTTTGAGCCTCGGTCGAATGAAGATGACGATTTAGATTTCTCTACATCATGTCAACATGAATACTTTGATAACCCACAACACGACAGATCGTCAGTCGAATATGCCCTTGCTTGGAACCTTCTTCATTATCTCTCTCTCTCTCTCTCTCTCTCTCTCTATATATATATATATAAAGGAGAAAAGCGACTCACTCACTCACTGACTGACTAATCACGATATCTCCGGAACTATTAAACCTACAAACTTGAAATTTGGTAGGTAGGTTCCCTTCATGGTGTAGACGTCAGCTAAGAACTGATTTTGCAAAGTTGGAATCCCAAGGGGCGTTACGAGGGTTTAAGGGGCGTTATAGATAATTATTTCCTTTACTAAACTATTAGATGTAAAGTCGTGAAACTTGGTACACAGATTTCTTTCATAAAGTAGAGATTCCCTACATAATGATTTTTACAAAAATCGACCTAAGGGGCGTTGAGGGCGCTTAAGGGGCGTTATACATAATTATTTCCATTTTTAAACTATTAGACGTACAGTCTTGAAATTTGGTAAGCGGATTCCTTTCATAGAGTACAGATCCCCTACAGAATGGGTTTTGTGAAAATCGACTCCCAAGTGGCGTTGTAGAGAATTAAGTGGCGTTATATAGGCAATTAACTCCTTTTTTAAACTATTAGACGTAAAATCTCGAAATTTCGTCAGCTGATTCCATTCATTGAGTAGAGATCCACTATAAGATGGGTTTTGGGAAAATCGTTTCCTAAGTGGCGTTGCGAGGGCTTAAGGGGCGTTATACATAATTATTTCCATTTTTAAACTATTAGACGTACAGTCTTGAAATTTGGTAAGCGGATTCCTTTCATGGTGTAGAGATCCGCTACAAAATAATTTTGGGGAAAATTGATCCCCAAGGGTCACTGAGGGGGATTAAGGGGCGTAATAGATAAATATTTCCGCGTTTCAACTAATAGAACCACCTGCTTGAATATTAGAAGGTATGTTCCGTTCATGGAATAAAGTTCCTTTTACAAAGATTTTTGCGAACACGGACCCCCAAAGGAGTGGGTTGCGAGGGATTAAGGCGTGTTATAGAAAAATTCCTGTTTTTGAATTTAACTCATTTACTTGAAATTTGTTGAGCACTTTTCTTTAGTTGAATAGAGTTCCACTAAGAATGGAATGGATTTTACGGAAATCAACTCCAGGGGAAGCGGGGAAAGTTATTGGGGCGTATTGATAGACAAAATTCCCGTTTTTGAACTTCTAAGACTATAATAATAAAATTTGGTTTGCATGTCTCTTTTGTTGAATTGGAATCCGCTAAGAATGCTGTCAACGAGGTATTGATGATAAAAATTCCGTTTTTGCTCTGTTAGATTTAGACTTGAAATTCAGCACGCATGTTTGTTTTATGGAGTAGAGATCCACTGAAAGTTGCCTTGGTGGAAATCCACTTGATTCTTAGGTTAAGTGAGCGAAAAAAGTCTTTCTACTTCAATTTTAGACATAAATAGAAATTAGATATTATAATTTATGTTCTTTTTATATCAAGGGGTGATAGTGTAACAGCTATAAATATATTTTTCAATACAATCGAATTCTTAATGCTAGATATCAATAATTAATATATATGTAAACAGTATACATATATGCAACATCGTGAAATACCCAGTGAAGCGGGTGGGTAACGGCTAGTATATATATATATATATATATATATATATATATATATATATATATATAAGCTTAAATATTCTTCTTTAATACTAACTCCCACACACAATGCTTATTTTATTTTTTCGTAAATTAGAAAAGCTTCATTTTTTTGTTGTTGTTTATACTTTCCGAAGGAACTGTGTTGTTAACTTTTATTTTGACTATTTAATCATGATTTCATGTTTTCTATCGGTTCCATACATTATAGTGACCCCCCCTACATTCATTTTTCAAAACTCTTTATTTATACTCACTATTAACTGAAGTGAATATGGTTTAGTTTTGTGTATAATGCGGAGAGGAAATTTAATTGCTGTAGTTCTACTTCAGTATTTATTATACTCAGTGGGAGAATTTCCACTCTCTACTTCGGGCTTGAAGCACTTCTTTAGGTACTCGGGGAAAATTTTCAATTCGTATATTCTTTTTAGTCAGTTGAATGAAGATTTTTATGGACTTAACTATGATCAGTTATAAACACATGATCGCATAATATTCTCTGTGTGCAATCTTGTTTGATTTTATGAATGTATGCATTGAGCTTTTATTACTCATTACATTTTATATCCATCATTTCCTATTAATAATCGGTTTTATAAACTAAAAGTTCGTGATACAAAGTTTAACCCAATCGTTAAGAGAGAGTGTTGAATCTACAATAGCACAGCAGCCGTCAAGATAATCTTGTGGTCAGCCACGAACTCAAAGTGTCAAGTGCCATTGAAGATCCACTGTTAGATTTTCTCATTACGTTAAAACTGTCAAGGCTTAAAATACACCCGTTGACGTCGTGGGGAAATTTCTATAGTGGGGTGACGATTCAGGTGTAATCTTCGTGTTTTGACCGTGGTTCTGTCGCCAATAGTCCTCATGTTGTTTCTGAGCACGACACTAATAAGACTATTACTCAATCAACCAACAGAACTCTAAGGTTAATAAGGAGGGCTTTAAATATTAAATCAATTTAAACATGATAAAGAAAGCCTATGATTGGTCAAAAAATGCATTTACAGGTTAGTTATATGTTAGTAACGGGAAAATAAATTTAACTGTACATAGTAAGTTTTTAATAAAATTTCTGGGTTTGAAGTAATTCCAGTATGCGTGCCAGTCATCACTTTAGAAAAAAAAATCACATATTTTTAATTTTAATCACTCTCGCATATTAAACAAGATATTCAACAATGGTCTACATAATTAAGAATAATTTTTCTGCACTTAATTAAAAATAAGTAGAATGAGAGGCCGGGTTCTTTTAAGAAAACTGAGAAATGAGCATATCTTTCCTCAAATATATTTTATTTATTAGTATCCTTTCCCAAGAAATTCCAAAAAAGATGCCAAATTTGGGATCGCAAACACTAATTTTACATCATTCTAAAATTCTAGTGAATAAACTATTGTTAAACGCAACTAAAGCAATTCACGACCGTAATTATTTTTATCACTCGGACAAAACAATTACGTACAACTTTCACCACTTCAAAGACATTACGTTTCCGCAGCATGTGAATTCTATGTTTAAAAATCAGAATCACAAAGCGTAACATTAAGAGATGTTAAAGACCATTGATGTAACAACGGGAAAGAATGATAGGTATGTTGACAGCCTTTTACCATTATTCTTTATCCGTACTTAACTGAACAAGTTTGTTGGACGAAAACTTCCTTTGGATTTCAAATAATTACACTCAATACATCACGATTTCGTTTAATCTGTGGTGATTTTAATGGTGTGTTGGTTTCAATGTTCATTTAATCGTAAACTATTTTTAATCGAGGTTTTGTTGGGAAGTTAACTCTTTGAAACTTACTTCAAAGCTTAAACAGGAGGGATATTTATCAATTATAATTATTTGAATGTTTCTGATGCTTATAAAAATTTATATAGAAGGAATAAGTGTACGAATGTTGCATAAATTAGGAAATGTTATTATTTAGAAATTAAAAAACACATCAGGATTTACGACCTCAAGGAACCTAAATAATTTTTCTCGAAGGATTTATTATTCCCTGATAAACGCGGGTATGGCATTCCGAGGATACCCAAGTGATCCGAATTTCTACAGATCATGGGATTACAACCAGAGTAAATGACTCAACTAAAACTAAAGTCTGATAGTATGGTGGTAATACAATTTTATTTAAAATAACGGCATACTGAAACTAAATAAAACAAAGTAAAAACGGTACTTATCTAAGTGAGAAGAGGATGGAGGGAGACCTGGGGGAGTGAATATTCTCCGCTCGTGGCGGAGTGGTGCTGGCAACACTAAATCTAAGGTAAAGGGAAAAAAGCAAGCGCCGAGAAATAGCGTGCAAGTGCTTTTAAAGCTGACCGCATTACTTCCGAAAGAATCCGCTGCGAATTTATTACTGTACCAATCGACCACTCTGATTTGCCCAACGGCAAACTCGCAGTCCGCGTAATAATACAACCTTGTCACCAGAGTGTGCAATGAACTGGGGACGCGTCCACATTCTTTACTAATCCTTAGTTTCCTGTCAACAGGGCAGATGCAAAATTAAAATTGTATCTCAGGGACCAGGCCGGCCTCCCATCACATGCAATTTTTTTCTACACACTAATTTATATCCAATACTGGCCTTTTTTCTTGCTTTCTTCCCTTACCTTGAGTCTAGATCCCAGCTATATATCTGTAACGATCGTTCAACAAGACGGGATTTTCAACTCGATGAACCAAAGTGATTTTCCCCGTTGGATTAAGTGCTTTTGGTTACCGCTGGTGATGTGTCCCAAGGATACCCTAAATAATTTTTATTATTTTCTATTATATTATAATTTTCAACTAATACTTACACTTCATTATTAATTTTCAACACAACTTACATTAATTGATGTACCATCAGATGATGTACCATCAGACGTACCATCAGATTCTAAAGTGGAGATCAACAACAGCAGAAAATGCATCCCTCTCGAGTAAAAGAGATTTCAGATGAATTACGATAAACTATAGAAATAAATTCTATTTTCAAATAAAAATTCCGGATTTGCCAGAAGGTTATATAAAAAGCCTTTATTAAGGACTATTTATTGCAGTTCTTGTATATAACCTTAATGATCTGATTAAACAGGATTTATTTTTGTAAAATGGATAGCTTACAGTTAATTAGAACAATTTGTTTATACATTATATTATAATATATATTATATTTAAGGAGCTAATTGTGCACTTAGGAATATAATGTTCGTGAACAACTGTAATAATATTCATAATAATTCAGTACATCCATTCTCGAGAACATCCAAAATTCTCTTTCAACTACAGTGTGGATTGGATTCGGCCATGTTACTCTAAAAACCATACAACGCAAGTTTCTTACTTGATGGTTATAATTAAAATCATAACGTCAGTTATATATTGATCCATTTACATGCCATTTGAGAGCAAAAATAACACTTGTAGTCAGTCTTAAGAGATCTGGGACGAGTTTGCTTTAAATTTCTGGAGTTATAACGTTAAGTCTTAACCTTACTATCAGAGTTTATGTGCCACGAAAGTCATTCAGGGAAACACGGGTCATAGGTTGTGTTTTGCTTCAAGTTAACTACCCAATTGAGAGTGAAATCAATTTTTATTTAAATTCTCTTTTTAAGGCTCATCAAACTGCATAACCCAGTGTTACGTGAGCTTTTTCCAATGTGTCTCTTTTTTCCTTTTTTTCCCCCACTGATAAGATCTTCGTTCAAATTTCTATTTTTGAGTAATGATATACAAAAAAGAATACTACCGTAGTTTAAAGAAAATATTAATTTAAAGCAATAAAGAAAACGTTTCTGATACAATATATATTACAAAAAAACTAAGCATATTCATTATTTCATTAATAGTTACTTTCTTAGAAACCTAAAATAATAAATTGGATTTGAAATTTTCTTTTACCAATCAAACATTACATACCTTGGGATAACCCCCCCCCTCGGTGAACATCTCTGATTATCAGCGTGAGCTAGAGGTGTAGGATAAACGGAATAACTAGAAGGAAACATTATCTTAATATAACTTTATTAAGATATTTAACCTAATCCTTTAACAAATTAGATTATAATAATATATGTGAGAGAATCTACGGTGGCAAAACACACAATATATATTTTAATATAGTGCCGAATTAACCTAACCCGGACCACTATCAATAACTTACTCGCCTAAACTCACTTCCAATACTATCGCAGATCCTAATATTAAATAATCAATCCTACCTTACTGTAGTTTGAAGTAACGATCACAACAATCTTAGATGAAGCCTTGTAATTACTCGAGGACAATGGTATGCACCTTGACTCAATGGATCTCTATCACGTATGATTTCTGTTCGTCCCCCGTAACGTTTTCCAAAACTTCTTCCCGCATGCACCACGGATTATGTTTACATTCCTCAAATTGCCACTCCGATATTTAAAAGCTTCCTAATTTGCATCTTTCTTTCACGCTTCACTTCTTGGATTTGGTTGGAAAAGAGTTGCCATTAATTCTGGCCCCAAAGGCCATGCTAAAGAAAAGACGCGTGAGCCCGTCACAACCGTTAGCTTAAAATAGTCTCTAAAGGCCAATCTAAAGTTATCCAGAAAGAAACAAACGATGTACAATTTTATTATTAAATAATTATTTTAGTAATTAGTAACACAATTTTTTTTCTAAACTTTAAGTCTAGTTTTTAAAAAATATATTAATGTAAATGCATGAATCGTTAAATAATGAATCATTGCTTTGCATCAGTGAGTGATACTCACAACCTGCGGCTTGTAGCCCGACGGCCTTTTTTGAGTGGCCCGGTCAAAGCACTAAGAAATTCAATTATTAGAGAACAATGTACGAAGCATTTAACAGGAAATTCTAACAATCAAGCAATCAAATGTATCAATTTTGCTATCCATTTATTTTTTTAATAGTACAATGTAAGCAAGAAGCTTGATCATAGATGAAAGAAAATAGAATTTTAAGATTTTGATAATTTTGTTTCTGAATGTTGCTTTGGTCCTATAGTGTGATTTTTCCATTATTCGCATCTTGCGGCCCGCATAAAATAAGTGTCATATGTATGCGGACCACGTGAAATACCAATCATGTGTATGTGGCCCGGCGGGTAAAAAGGTTGAGTTCCCCTGCTTTACATGCTCCTGTTCCTTTTCTGTAATTCCATTTCTGATCTCTGAAACATAAGTCTAATCCTGGTTCATTAAGATTTATGTTACATATTAAATTGCCTGACACTTAACTGTTAAAAAGCCTTCTGTTGACTCCAATAAATGATATAATGAAAGAGTGTTTGTGTGTACAGATTTTGATATCTCAAACAACGAAGGAAGACTTGAACCCATATTTAAACAATTCCAATTTTTTTTATCTACAAGAGAAAAATCGCGAGCGAGAGATAAAAAAAAAGATAGCGTCTTTCAGCGACAAACGACAAAAGCAGAAATCGCTTGAGGCATCCGCTGCAAGATCAAATAATGCACAACCTGGTGACTTCGAATTCGCATCAAAAATATTCTGCCGTTTTATTTTTACACCAAGCCTGTGAAAGGAAAAGGAAATAAGAAAGAAAAGAAGAAATAAAAAGAAAAACAACGAATCAACAAAATATAATTTTTCAAAATCCATTTCCGTTTTTGAAATCCACAGCAAAGGAAAATAGTTCTCATATATTTCTAGTCTTTGGTGAGCTATGACAAAAGAGATGGGTGGAATAGGAAAGTGGGAATACAGTGGATCTCTCGCAAAAATGCAATTTGGGTTTGTTACAGAAGAAAAAAAAGACAAAAGCTATCTAGGATTATTGTTTTTTCTGAAATCTAATGCTAATGTGCAGCACAGTTTTATATTCAAATATATTCACGATTTTGATTTGATGTCATTGCAAATATTCGAGGTAATCTATGTGATGTTCGATTTTCATAAAATGGTTCATGTTACAGTGTTTATTTAGGAAATTATTTACGTATGAATTACACTATTAAAGCATTAAGCAGAATGAAGAACATAAAACGGATATCTCTTTATTTGTGTACTTGTTTTTAATTTCAATTTAGTTAAAATTGGAAAGTAAATCATCAGTTTTCTGTCCATTAAGGTATCCGACTACGTTCGGAACCGTGATTTTGCAAAAACGTATAAATGGATAATATTTATGATATATAGTGTCCCTTAGATTAGAAAATATATATAAAATTTTTTCAAAGACATTTTGACAAAAAAAATATTTAAATACAATATTTTGGCAAAAAATTAACTTAGAACAATCTTTTTTCAAAATGTTCTCCTTTTGTCAAAAATGCTTCTATTATAATATTTGCCTATTTATAGATCAGACCTCTCTACAGAGGCTGAACTAGAATTTTTGAAATATATTACTTTAGAAGTGGGTTTATGCATGTTTTACTACGACAGAAGGGAGACATTTTAAGAAAAAAAACACCGATAATTATTTCAATTGGTTGTAACTCTGAAAATAATGTGAATTTTTCAAAAATTCTAGTTGAACCTCTGTAGAGAGGTCTGAGCTATATACAGGCAAAATATTATAACAGAACCGTTTTTCACAAAAAGAGGACATTTGGAAAAAAGATTATTCTAAGTTAATTTTTTGCCAAAATATTGTATATAAATAAATTTTTTTTATCAAAATGTCCTTAAAACAATTTTATACATGTATTCTAATCTAAGTGACACTAGATATCATGAAAATTATCCATTTATACGTTTTTTTTTTAAATCATGGTTCCGAACGTAGTCGGATATACTTTAAAATTTTATTCTCTTTATTTCATTTTCTTATTCATCTTGTATTATTCCATCATTATATTATTAAAATAAACAAGCAACCCATCTCTAATCAATAAATAATGCTAGAATTTCTCATGAGAATTAGTAAACCCTTGTACGGCTAAGGGAAACATTGTTCCTCATTTTAAAATCAGGAATTGGCTTGCTTAATTATAGCCTTCCTTCCTTCCTCAATGGTTCGACAGCCCGGGGTCTGCCTTGACCTTCTCAAGGAGCCTTTTCCTGGCCAGTGTTCTTCAATTTTTAACTCTCAAAACCAGGAAGTCTTACTCCAGGCCATCAATCCGTCTTAAATTTGGCCTGTCTTTTCTCCGTTGGCCAATTGGTTGGGCATTAAAGACTTTTTAGTGGTGTGGTCTTCGTCCACTCTGACAACGTGGCCTGCCCATTTAATTCGTTGTATTTTGATGAAGTAAATGAAGTCTGGTTCTTCATATGAGTGATAGAGCTCGAAATTTAATCTTCTACACCACGTTTTCTTTTCCTGGATTCCTCCAAAAATAAATCTTAAAATCTTCCTTTCATAGAAACTTATCATGTTCGAGACATGGACCAAGTTTCACATGCCTATGTTAATACTGGTCTTAAAAGTCTTTCATACAATAGAACCCTTGATTAAATTCGATTTCTTATATTTTCGTATACCATTAAATTATAACCTTACCTACATTTTTTTATGCAGACTGTACATGTGTCAAACGCAATTACATAAACGGGAACGTTTGAAAAAAATGCTATGTAAAATCAAATTGGCGCCAATAATAAAACATTCGCAAACTGTATTGTTATTTTTATTATTTATTTCAGTTTATTGGGTCGTGTAATAAACCGTGAGCCATTTTAAATATAAGGCACTAACTAACGTAAATAACTAAAGTTAGCAGCGTATACAAATACTTACTTTAAGCAACCTTATGGTCCTGTAAGGGTAAATAAATCTTTTTCTTCTGTGAAGGTTTATTTATTTAAAAGCATTTATACTAATTTCTATTTACCCCTTAAATGTCGATTAAAAGTTACGCGATGCGTTCCCCATTGCGTGTGTGCTGTGTACAGGGGGAAAAGAACTGGCACAAGTAAGTAAATTTTTCTGATATTAGTAAATCCTCTCCAAACACTATCAAGGTTATTTTATTGCATTCCAAAGCCTTCGGAATAGTTATAGCGGTGCCAAGAAAAGAATCGTATTTAGGTAGGACTTATTTATACGTCCGGTGCACTCAATGCATTGATTGAGTCAGACGGATATATACGCCGGTGGCAGTTAAGGGATTAATAACATCCAGGAAATTGCGAACCAATCTAAACGTATTTTCTGTTATTTTAAATTAAACAACAGAGAGAAAGAGATTTACGTTATACGTTTAAATACGTCTCACAATAACGTGTCACAATTAAAGTCATTCATGGGACAAGGTAAAATATTTGGATAGATAGCATTATTCAGTTGTTTTTTATTCATATTTCCGCATAATGTGTTTCAGAATCATATTTATAATTAAATATCATTTTCTTTCTCTTTTATTTACCTGTGTCCTCAAATTATGTTTCAAATTCCGTATAATAATTATATTCGTCAAACCCTTCTCAATAAATTATAAGAAGAGTTAGTGTGTATACGAACTAAATAAAAATGAATCTACCTGTTTTTTTTATTTTTATACAATTATCAAAAATGCTTCTTGAACTATAGAATATTTTACTCCTATATTTTTAATCTTTTTGCAATCAATTTTTTGAAGTTCTTCTGCACATAAATATCACTGGAATTGATTTGAACACTAATTATACGACAATAAACACTTTTTTCTTCTTTTTCATTTCCTTTTCACACAAATGTCTCTTACCTTAAACAACATTATATACTTTCTTATCAATAATACCACCGTTTCGAATATTTATTGAACCAAATCAAATTTTTAAATCACATACTGCTATTTAATTCTTCATACTTCTTAAGTATTATTTATCAAAGTAATCACTATAACGAATAATTATTTTGAATAATTGTGTAATTATTTCCTATTGAATACTTTTTACCATTATGTTTTTAAGACTCAAAATCTCAATATTTAAAGAATATTTTAAATTTTAAATAGGCTCCGACTCTTAGTAATTGTAACTACTGTAGCCTATTGGTTATAGTTACGAACTCGTATCCAGCGTCCCATGAGTTCGAGAACTAGTACCACTGAAGATCCGCAGTGTAGAGGACCTAATGAACTTTAAATCTGTCGAGGCTCAAAGTCCTCTCATTATTATGGCAAGGGTAGTTTGAAGAGAGGGTATCTGTTCAGGAGTCATTCTCCTCACTTGACTGTGGTTCAACAATACGAGATCCGTCGCCAATAGTCCTTGTGTTGCTTTATAGCGCCACGTTAACAAAGACTCTCTCACTCAACTTTGTTGTTAGTTAGATTTAATCCTTTTTATAAAAATCTATATCCAAAATCAAAGTTTAAAATACTTAAAAAAAATTTTTTGAGTAACAAAACGGTTTGGATTCCGTACACTTCTAAAAAATTCTGAAAATGATAACTTTTTAAAAAATATTTAGTTTTGTGCTTCTTTATTTGTGGCCATGATAGCCTAGTGGTCAAGGTCACGGACTCGAGGTGGCATATCATGAGTTCGAGCGTAGTATTGCTAAAGACCCACCGTGGAGAGAAAGCCAATGCACTTGCCCATGGTTCAAAATTACGAGGTTCGTCTCCCTCGTACAGCTTTATAATGCAATGTAAATATAACTCTCACTCTCTCTCGCTGTTTCCTTATTATTGTTCTTTTTTATTTATTTTGAAAAACTAAGGTATAATAAGCTGTTCTGAACTGTTTTGAAAGAAACAAAAAAAATGAAATGTAGTATTTTTTATATGACGGAGCGTTAACACCGTAAGTGCTACAGGCGTATATATCCGTCTCGCTCAGCAAATGCATTAACTACCCCGGACGAATATATACGTCTTTTCGAAGTACGGTCTTTTCTTTGCTCTGCTATCAGTAAAATTATTCCGAAGGCTTTGGAAGGCAATAAAATGCACTTGAGAGGGTTTGTAAAGGATTTACTTATTTCAGAGAAGGATTTGCTTATTTATTCCTTTCTTTTTCCTTCAATACACTGCATATGCAAGCCTATGTGAAAGACGGTGGCACTGGAGAGCAAATCTTGTTACTTTTAATCGACAGTAAGGTGTTAAAAGAACTGTTTTATTTGGTCCTACATGAGTAAATTTACTTTTGTCACTCATACACTTTATATTTCTGCCAATAATAATCCAATCTTTCTAGTTCTGTATCATCCAAATCGTAATTGGAAATAAAAATCTGTAGTTAAATTACCAAGAAACTACTAAATGATTAATTTCTCATTATTCATGGACCTGTAACGTCTGTTCCTTTTAATTTTTAAAAAGAAAACCGTGACTTTAAAATCCATTCAGATAAACGAAACGTAAAATTCGTTCAACTATCGATTATTCATCGGAAGGAAAGTAAGTAACCACGAATATGATTCGTCGAATCGGTATCAGTAAGTTAACTGAGTCAGCTTCATAACCCAACCATTCGTGCCGTGCTTAATGAAACTTACTAAATCCGTACAAGCGAATGGAATGTTTCGTGAAACTAGTAATTAGCTGAAGACTCAGCTGTTGGCGGTAATGAAAGAATTTTCCGGGGTCTCCTGTGATGACCAGGTTCACTTTTTAGACCTCATTCACCAGTGCTGCCAAAAGCAAAAAAGTAAAAACTAAAGAAAATGAAAAATAAGAGTAAGTATGTTTGATGGCCTCCGAGGAAAACGATTAATTTAAAGTCAGAAGTTGTTCGTGACAAAGACGAATGGGGAATTTCTTTTCTTCTCTCGCTCTCTCTCTCCATTTTTTTTATTTCCATTATCATTTCTGGAAGATAGACAATAAGAAAAAAATGTGCTTGAATGAATGGAGGTGTGAAATTGGTAGAATTATCCGAGCTCGAAATTGTCTGTTCGAAAGTGACTTCTGGCGTTTGTCTGTAACTCCGGATGAAAAGGCTTAAGAACGTATTCTATAACTTATTGTGGAAATAATGATCGGAATCTACTATATAAATTCCCGTCATAATCTCTGATAAATGCCTCGGAAATTAGGTCTTACAAAAATGAATAGTGAAAAGAATCTTCTGTATGAACTGTATATATCAGCACTAATGTAATGAGAAACATGTATTAGATATTACGTGGAACTTACGACACATACATGCTGACAAGACAGTAGAGAAATTCTTATTCCCGATTAAGGTGTATAATTCGTAATAAAATCTACCTGAGAGACTGAAATAATTTAAATACTAAGTACAAAATATCACTACAAATTTGTAAATTTAAAAAGATGGATGCTGCAGTATTATAAACATCACTGATTGAAGCATTTTAACTTAAATAACAGTGGGGCTTAGACAATTTTATGATTAGCCAACTTTCTCCCTTTTTGCTAACATTACTGAGCAAATTCCTATATACACCGCTGTTTGTAAAAAACACCATGAAAGAATCATCACAATTAAATTAACTTTGCAGCAAATCTCAAGTATAGGATGTTACGTAAAATAGTAAAGTTTCAGAGCCACCACGCATGCGAGGCGTGCGTTGCGCCCTCTGAACTAATTCTGAAAGCGTATAAATAGAGTGCCGTAGCGGGACGTTGAAAATAGTTAAAAGATTATTTGTTAGTGGTGAACGTTTAGCGAGACCTAAGTATGCCTCCACGACGAAATAAGGAGAAATTCCAACAACTTACAGAGTTTGAACGGGGACTTCGAGAAGGAGGATTTTTTCTATCGCGCAATAGGAGATCGTGTGCAGAGGAACAGTTCCACAGTGATGCGAGTTTGGAAGCAATGGACCGACGAGCACCGAACAACTCGAAAGAATGCAGTGGATGACGGAAGGTGACGTCAACGCACGATGATCGACTCCTGCTCTACATGGCGATGAATGACCATGCAGCTTCCTCCAGTCAGTTGGCAGCACGTTGGCTTACTGCTGCAGGTGTACTAATATCGGTTTCGTCAATTCGTAGACTTCTGCTGCACAGTGGATTGCGTGCAAGGGTGCCTTTATACAGGATCCTCCTCACGGAAAACCATCGAGGGCTGCGTCTGCAATGGGCTCATGAGCACAGAGCCTGGCTAGCTGATTGGCACCAAGTTGTCTTTTCTGATGAATCACGCTTCAATTTGTAGGACCAATGATGGCCGCATTCGTGTTAGACGCTATTCTGGTGAACGCTGCCTTCCAAAGGGCATTATCGAACGATATATTGGCCTAACACCCAGGGTGCGATTTCGTATCATGGACGATCCAATTTGCCACGAATTAAAGGTAATCTGAATAGCAACAGGTACGTCGGTGAAGTGCAACAGCCCGAAGTCGTTCCCTTGCTTTAAGACATCCCTGGAGCTATCTTTCAACAGGATAATGCACGCCCACATGTTGCAAAGACTGTTAAGAGACTTCTGTTCAGCCCAACACATGCAACTTCTTCCTTGGCCTGCTTATTCGCCGGATATGTCGCCTATTGACCACGTGTGGGATTTGGTTGATCGGTGTCTCGCTCGTGATCCGCGTCTTGCAGCTACAAAAAACGAACTTTTGCTACGCATACAAGCAATATGGAATTCTCTTCCACAAGCAGACATTCAAGGTGTGTTTAACTCTATGCCACGTCGTATAGCAGCATTTATTGCAGCGCGTGGTGGCTACACCAAATACTGATTTCGGACACTTAACATTGTATTTTTACTTTAAAAATTTCGTCATTTATTTGTACTAATACAAATCGTTTGTGCATTAAATTTCATTTAATTCTGAGGATTCCTTCAGGATGTTCCACTTTTTACAAACAGCTGTTTAGATACAGTATGGCGTCTCGCTCCCACGGAACATAGGGAAAAACAATGAAATGACATTATTATTTACCTTCTATATATTGAAATGCAAATGCTTTTGTAATAATGAACTTCTGTATGTATCTGAAAGATTCATTTTATCTAGATGTATTACATATGCTATAGAATAATACTAATTCTAGTGAACCTTATAGTTCTATTCCTTCAAAACAAAATTTAAGCTATTTATATTAGATAAAAGGAGCGAAAATTGAAGTAGAAAACATAAAAAAAAACTTACATTAAATTTCCATCTATCACCATTTTTTGCACTGAACTAGAAGATATGACAAGAACTTTTAGTTTAAGTTAAAGTTAAAAGTATGGGGAATGGAGCTCTGAGGATATTTTTAAGACGCTTGTAATGAATAAAAATCTATCAATTTCTTTCCGCAAGTCTTGATAGGATATATTCTGAATGTTTTAATCTTGGGTGCTTAAAATGAGAATAGTATTTTTTCATCATTCAAGATCCCATAAAATATAATGAAAGAAAGGACAATCTTTTGTACATTCTAAGCTGCTTGTTTTACTAAAAGTTTCGATAAAACTTTCGGATATTGATATATGTTAATACGTCTTTTCCTTGAATCTCAATTATCGATGTCACGAATAACTAGGTGCCGTGATCATGCTATTTTGCCGATAGAAATGGCCGATAAACTCTTCAAAAGTAAAACAGATATAGTTTTAGAAAAAGAAATCGATATATCCTCTTAATGTTTTTTCTCTTCGACTTAGTTCCAGCATTGACAAATTCTTATTATTCTTTTGTTGAACTGGACTTTAGATTAAAATTTTGCAATCTCGTATTATATGAAAAATACTTACACATTAGCATAGTTGAAATTATATAATAAAACTGAAAACATTACTAAAATGTTGGTTTTGCATTATTATTAATTGAAACAAATCAAAACAAAACTTAATTCATAAAACAACAAATACAAAATAGTACATAATGAAATTTTAAAAAAAACATTCCTCATTTCTTATGTTTCTGTAAATAAGCTTTTGAAAAACATATCTCGTCCAGTGTTTCATCGTTCAAACGGCATCTTATTTTCATTACAAATTGTCCTACCGAAGAAACTGCTCCTTCAGTCTCTACACTAGTAGGCTTTATCGTCATTAAATAGGAGTATGTTCTTTCCAAGTAGTCACCACGTCTCTTTCCATTTTCAAAAAGTGACATTTCTTTTTAAATTTTTGATGACAGTGTCTCATATCATTTCGGCTGTATTTGAACTTATCCCCTTTGATAACTTTTAGATCTGGGGTTTATAATCACAGAACATAAATTGATTCAAAAATTTAAATATAAAACAATTTCAGATGGTTGTGCTAAAGTACGTTAAAAAAACGATTAACGTTTTATTGTTTCTCCAGTTTTCGAAAATCGTGCTAATAAACTATCCTTATTGTTCTAATATACTTACCAAACCACTTTTTCACTCATCAATTTTAATAGTAAACTGAATATTAAATGCAAAAAACTAAAATGCGTCTAGTAGTCTAGTATTCAGAGTTTAAAATTGTTCCGTTAGATTATTTTTCAATACATTTATCAATGCGGAAAAAATTAATTGCACAAAAAAAATTCTGCGTACATATTTCATAATATACATATGTACTGTAAAATCCGTTGTATAACGCGCACCTATACTTTCAAGTTGAATGTTTTGATTTTTAGGCATATTCGCCGTACAACGCGCACCTCCTATAAACGAAGAAATCTGAAATATTAATATACGTTACTTTTATGTTTTGAAGTAATTTATTCGAGGTATTATCCCAGACTTTTGAAAAAATAGTATATTCTAGAGGTGTCCAACCCAAATAACCTTGCGGGCCACTTCGGAAAAACATTATAATCTCGCGGGCCGCACATAAAAATATGTACCTTTATATCAGATTTGGAAACAAAAAAAAACATTTATTGGGATGAAAATTTAAAGCAGAATGAACTATTATTATTGTTTTCATTATTTTTCACGTATACAGACATATATAATAATGCAATGATCAAATAATGTTTAGAATATTACAGTGTTCCTTTTGAATTGATCTTTCGTTACTCATTGTTAACATTTGATTGCACTGTCATTCGCAAACGATTAAGTATACATTGCCCTTTATCTTAACCGTCCTGAACATTTTTTTAAACTTTAAATAACATCTCTGTGATTGCCTCTTGCTTTTTGAACACTCCAAACAGAAAAGGAGGAGGAGAAATGAAAGTCGCACACACAGAGAATCATGTACTATCCATAGTAAAGGATATGCACATAATGCAATTCGGAATTTATAAAAAAAGTAATTTATTATAGTAAAATCAAATGTAACTGTTTGATAAAATCTAAATTTATTTTAATGTAAATGACATTTCTACTATCAAAAAGGATTTATTTTTAAACAAGAATAGGTAACAGGCAAATACATTGTAGATATTATATGTGTATATATATATACTATATAATTTCCCCTCGAATAAATTTCAAAATGAAAAAACTTTAAAAACCCGATATTTAAATTTTTTTTAAAAAAGAGTCGGTGGGCTGCGTGTTAGACACGCCTGTTCTAGAGCTACAACTCTTTTAGTTCATAAGGCAAATCGTTTCTTTTAAATAAACAGTGTTAAGATACATGTAGAAGTATTTTTTTTTATCCTTATCTCTTTTGTTATTTTTAAAGCTATCGTTTTTAAACCCGGCGTATAACGCGCACCTTTAAGTTTCGATCTTATTTTTTTATGTTCGAAGTGCGCGTTATACGCCAGATTTTACGGTATATATATATATGAATATATTTAGTATGAAAGAAATTAACAACAGATTATTGGCATTTGGTAAACAATTAAATATTTCTAGCAATAAAATTAAATATCCCCATATATTTCTGACTCCTAAATTTCATAAGAATCCAATCAAATTCCGCAGGTTAACAAATGGGTTCAATACTTATATATCAAAATCGGGAAGAATTTTACAGACCATATTACAAGATACAATAGACAAATTTAAGGATACTTCTATTATAAAAAACAGCCATGATGTTATAAAGAAAGTTGATCAACAAGAGGTATTTTCTGTGAATGGGTTCGATTTCGAAGATTTATTTAACTCCATTAAAATAGAAGATATAATTCAGGTACTTTCAGATGCATATGAGAAATATGATTTGAATAATTACATTAGTTTTGAAAAGTTCAATACACTTATTCGTTTTGTAATACAGGAGAACTTCATTATTTTTTATAACAAACTTTACAAACAAATCAAAGGATTGCCTCAGGGTGGCCCAGCCAGTAATAGTCTCGCTAACCTCTATTTACACCACTATGAATCAATTCGAAGAAAGGAACCCTTTTGCCTCTTATTAAGATACATAGATGATTTAATTGTTATAGGTCATGATAGGGAATTTAAACCTAGCATTAATTTTTATCCGGAATACCTAAAATTAATACAGACGAATTTTAACTCAAAGGTGAATTTTTAGATTTAGATTTAACTATTATTGACAACAAATTATATAGCAATATATATGATAAAAGGGAAGCTTTTAAATTCAATGTCATAAAGGTACCAAACTTCAATAGTTATGTCTACATATATCAGTATTTAGAAATATATAATTTTAAATTTTCTGATGAGAAATAATAATTTAACTACGCACAATATTGATAAATTCAAAAATATCCAGAAATTTATATTATGTTGCATACAAAATGATTATCCCATCAACTTCCTGAGAAAATATATAGATCAGAAATATTTCTTAAAAATATATTTTTAAACTCGTAAATGCACAAATCCACCACACAACATTAGGTTCACAAAGTCAGCTTGTTAGTGGTCCAGCTGTGAAGAATTTGTGCATTCCACACACAGGATACATTTTAATACACACTTAGACCAATATTTACACGACTACACTTTAAAATTATTTATGACCAATTAAACATTTATATATATATGTCCAATCACACATTTATGACCAATCAAAGGCTTATGACCAATCAAGCAAGTTTTTTACATGCGGTCTGGTTTGCATCTAATGCCAAGTGGTCAAACTCTAGTGTTGGATCAAGAATCGTTTCGAATGACATGGCATTGGTTAGATGTTATGAGCAAAATATGAAGTGGTAATTGATATATTAAATATGAAAAGTCGTGCTATAAGATAAGAATCGTATTCTTGATAGGATACTCTTTGGTGAGATTTTAATGATTTACTCTATTCATTTGTGAGTATACTGTGTTTTTAATTTGAACATTCAGTTTTTAGAAATTTTTAATTTGAACTTTCGGATTTTTTAGTTTGAACTTTCGAATTTTTTAGTTCGAACTTTCGAATTTTTTAGATTGAACTTTCAGATTTTTTAGCTTGAACTTTCGGATTTTTTAGTTTGAACTTTTTGATTTTACATATTTTTTAATTTGAACTTTCGGATCTCAGATATTTATTTTTTCTACCTATACAACTATTTTAAAGATGGGTGCATCATCTTAAACGTTTGATGGTTCACTTATATTATGCACTAAATTGTTTTTAAATTTTAATATTTTAATATTGTAATATCATTCAGAATGCGATGGCGAATAGTTTTATTTTTCAAGTATAATGGTATAATTTTAACTTTTTAATTTTTAATTTTTAAAATTTTTTTGAAATTTGGATATTTTCCAATTAACTTACCAAGTTGCAATAGGGGGAAGGTTGGAGCCATCCAACTAGTTTAACCCCACTTATCGGTAGTAAGTCCGAGATCGCACTTGGATATTTTATAAATTTTTATATTATTTTATAATTTTTTAATTTTGTTTGAAAACGATGGAATATTATCTTTTATATTCACCATTGATATTTTGAAATGTTTTAGTATAAGAGATTCATACATTTCAATTTTTCAATTGATATTTGTGATTGTTTTTATATATTTAAATATATATATATATATATATATATATATATATATATATATATATATATATATATATATATATATATATATAAAGTAAAGGGTGTTTTTTTAGAGGTATAGAACTTTAAATTGCAATAAAACAACGATGTATTATTCGATTGACATGAATTATTTTTATTCGAAAGATAATCTGGTGGCATTACATTTTAAATATGATTTCTGGCATATGACTGCCAAGGCTGGCTTGGATGTAGTCCAATCTGGACGTCCAATTTTCGATGACTTTTTCCAACATTTGTGGCCGTATATCGGCAATAACACGGCGAATGTTGTCTTCCAAATGGTCAAGCGTTTGTGGCTTATCCACATAGACCAATGACTTTACATAGCCCCACAGAAAATAGTCTAGCGGTGTTAAACCACAAGATCTTGGAGGCCAATTCCCAGGTCCAAAACGTGAAATTAGGCGGTCACCAAACGTGTCTTTCAATAAATCGATTGTGGCACGAGCTGTGTGACATGTTGCGCCGTCTTGTTGGAACCACAGCTCCTGCACATCATGATTGTTCAATTCAGGAATGAAAAAGTTAGTAATCATGGCTCTATACCGAACACCATTAACTGAAACGTTGTGGCCTTCGTCGTTTTTGAAGAAGTACGGACCAATGATTCCACCAGCCCATCAAGCGCATCAAACAGTCATTTTTTCTGGATGTAACGGTGTTTCGACATACACTTGTGGATTAGTTTCACTCCAAATGCGGCAGTTTTGTTTGTTCACGTAGCCATTCAACCAGAAGTGCGCTTCATAGCTAAACAAAATTCGCTTATGAAAATCGGGAACAACGGCAATCTTGTTTTGGGCCCATTCGACGAATCTACGCCTTGCTTGATGATCGTTTTGATGAATTGACAAACCAAACTGAGAAAAAATCACTTGACAGCTGTTAAATCGGTCGCCATCTTGAAAAGTAATGCCAACTTAAACTTCTATACCTGGAAAAAAACACTCTTTATATATATATATATATATATATATATATATATATATATATATATATATATATATATATATATATATATATATATATATATATATATATATATATATATATACGTACACTGCTGGACAATTGCTAAGGACGGATAACACTATCATCCATAGCAACCACAAAATAAAAGGAAGCAAAATGTGGAAAATTAGAATAAGTGCGGGATTATTAATAAGAAGTATGAGTATGCAAATTTTTTTCCACATCTGTTCATCACGTGATAGCGTTCATAAGAGCTTTAAAGGTTTTGACGCGTGTGGACAGTTGTTGTTTCAAGTCAAATTTTTACAGGAAAGATTTAATAGACGAACTTAAAATTTTTGGCATGTCTTCCCGACATCACATAGATGATTTTATGCGTGGCCAAATTATTGGAAAGATCGAAGAAGGACAAAAAATAACAGATGTTGCCAGAGAGTTCGACATCGCTCACAGTGTTGTTTCACGGCTGTGGAAGTCATTTAAAACTACTGGAATGTGTAGTAGACGGCACGCGGGAGGTCGTGTTAGAAGTACGACGCCTGCAGAAGACAGATATATCGTCCTATCAGAAAAAAGGAACAGGCGCACCACAGCTCAGAAGGTGGAAAATCAGTTTCTTGCTGCCTCAGGAAAGCAGATCTCCCGAAAAACTGTTGCCAGACGTTTGAGGGGAGGAGGACTATACGCACGCAGACCTGTTGTGTGTGTCCCATTGACCAGACAGCACCGTACTGCCCGTTTGCAATGGTGTCGTGAGCATCACAATGGACAATTGGACTGAACAGGACTGGGCATGCGTACTATTCTCAGATGAGAGTAGGTTCAGTCTGTCATCGGATTGTAGACGCCAACTGATCTGGCGCGAGAGTGGTACTGCTTATCGTCCAGAAAATATCCAGGAAAATGACCGATATCCGACATGCAGTATCATGGTGTGGGCCGGCATCATGATCAATGGCCGCACGCGCCTACATGTGGTTGCGAATGGGACTATGACGGGCCAACGATACATTGATGAAGTTCTACTTCCTCATGTTCGTCTTTTCCGTGGTGCTGTCGGTGATAAATTTGTTTTTATGGACGACAACGCAACATGTCATCGAACACTCGCTGTTCAGGATTGTCTAGACAGCGAGGGTATTCAACGTCTCGTATGGCCAGAGCGTTCTCCAGATCTAAACCCCATTGAAAATGTGTGGGATGCTTTGGGGAGGCAAGTTGCTGGTCGAAACTATCCTCCGACAAACAAGAACACCCTCATCTGTGCACTCACAGAGGAATGGGATAAGTTGCCTCAACAGCTGCTGGATAATGTTATGCAAAGTATGGTACGACGTGTAGAATGTTGCATCACACTCCACGGTGGACATATCCCGTACTGTACCTTTCTTTAAGGTGCCTGCTGACTTTTAGATGCATTGTTCCATTTCTTCGTACGCGGATCAAATCAACATTTTTTTTCTTTCAGATGTTTCACAGCTTTTGTACTTTCCAGAACAATAAATATTCTTTATTCTAATGTCTGAACAGTGTGGCAACTATATTTTATCCTACTAGGCCTCATGTCTCGCTTAATGTTATGCTACATAGCAATTTGTGATCCGTCCTTAGCAATTGTCCAGCAGTGTATATATATATATATAAAGTATATATATGTATATAAGTATATATATATATATGTATAAAGTATATATATATAGATATGTATAAAGTATATATATAGATATGTATAAAGTATATATATATATATATATATGTATAAAGTATATATATATAAAGTATATATATATGTATAAAGTATATATATATAAAGTATATATATATATATAAAGTATATATATATATATATGTATAAAGTATATATATATATGTATAAAGTATATATATATATAAAGTATATATATATATATGTATAAAGTATATATATATATAAAGTATATATATATATAAAGTATATATGTATGTATATTTCCTGGGGGTCAAAGTCTTAGAAAATTTTAGTGAGAGAAAAAATTTTAAAATGTAATTCAGACAAAAATTAAATCCCGTGGTCAGTTATTTTGATCCCGGGATTTTGGGATTCGAAAAAACTCTGAAATCCCGGGGCTGTAAACCGTTCTTTAGATCTCTTTAAAAAAACGTAAAATTCTGCTATACATAATAATTTATTTCTCATAAAACTCAATACTCTATAATTAACACCAAGAGAAGAAAAACCATTCTTCTGTATTCATATTTCTGCTTTTGTTAATTGTGTTATTAAAAGTCAGTGTAGTGTAAGCTCTTTATTTGATTCTTGGTGGCTCTCCGTAATGAATGGAAAATGACGTTCCGGGAATGTTCAAAAGGAATGCCGGAGCGACAAATTGAAGTGGAATTCCGAGTTGTCTTTAAGAATTGTGCGAAATTTTGCAACGCTCCGAAGCAATGACTGAATTCTAACGGAGTATTTTAATTACTTATAAAGCCACTGTGCTAGTGCTTTGAGGGAAAATGTTTTGTAGTTATTTGTATCTAAAAGATGTCGGAAAGTTTTCAGAATGAGTTGAATTCCTTAAAAGACATTTCGTTTTAAGAATTTTCAAAAAATTTTATGTTTGCCTCATCGATTGCTTGCAAATACGAGCAAATCAAATAGAATTTATTGTTAAAA
The DNA here is from genome assembly GCA_019973935.1 of Trichonephila clavipes. Taxonomy (NCBI): domain Eukaryota; kingdom Metazoa; phylum Arthropoda; class Arachnida; order Araneae; family Nephilidae; genus Trichonephila; species Trichonephila clavipes. The sequence goes on from BMAU01018786.1 coordinate 559,720, forward strand.
ATCCCTTCGGCATTAATTTAGATGTACTGTTTTTGTCTCAAACATAGACGGTATACTTGTTATTAATGAACAAACGTAAAATTTTTACATTTTATTATGTTAATATACTTGTTCCTTTTAATGTTATAAATTTCGAACAAATAGATAGAGTTAAACAAAGAATAATACGAGTACATGATAGAGTTAAACAAAGGAATAATACGAGTACAAGTACGTTTTATATTCTTTTTAAGTATGAGGAAAAAGCTGGTCAAATTTTTCAATCAGACGAATACGCGGAGATACAGATTGGAAATTCTTGCCGTATAGATGCAAATACCATATTATACTCAAAATATAAAAATGCTTCTTGAATGCTGTATCATGAAAGGCTATACGTGTAACCACATTGTAATCATCGTAATATTGTATACAAAGGCTATCATATCATCAATACTAACATTTGTACTAAGATATGGTAGGATGAAAACGTGTGACAAACCTATACGGAACTTTCTCACTAACCTTCTGAGACGTCTTTTTAGGGAAAAATTTAATTCCCCTACCTATTTCCAATCAGCTCCAAAGAGAGGACAGGATTCCTTGTTATGATGCAGATTAGATAAAGTATTTAAGTCAAACGGAATAGTAAAGTAAAAAGCAGTAGGAGAGAGAGATTGAAGCAGAAAGGTAGAATAGTGAAGTTAGAGATTTATTATTGAAGATTTCTAGGTGGATAAATTAATCTCAGGAAGAGTTGAGATTCAGTGTGGTAAATATTGATTTATATTTAAAGTCTCATTAAAGCTTTATATTAGGAGTGAGATTAAAGTTAAATGTTCAATAGGAATATTATTGAATATAATTCTGGGATCTCTTATCGTGGTAATCTCTGCGTGATCGATATTCTAATTGTTAATTAATTGGATCATTAAATATTTAAGTTAATTTAAAGGAAAGTCCCTTTAAAACCTCATATAACTATTTTGATATATTTGTTAATAAAAGTCTTTGATTCTATTTGGGAAAGATAACCAAATAAAGTTATTTATAAAAATGGCTACTGGCTCTTACCTGACTCCAAATCATTCTCGTTCTCAAAGCTTCACAAACGCTCATTCAAAATCTTTCACTTATCTACCATGATAATCGCCATCTCTTAAAAAATTTATTATTAAATAAGACACTAGCTTAGTTCCTAGCATTTGGCACTTTCTGTAGAAAATTTCCCTTACTAAAAAGCTGTTCAGACGTAAATGACTGCAGGGAATGATAACTAACATATTTGTTTCGAGCGCGTTATGTGTTTTCTGCTAAAACGTGGAAAAAATTATTTTTCAACTTATGGTTATCAGACGAAAAACTTTACATATTCGTTAATGTAATTGTAGCAAGTGAGTTTCTTCATTTTTCGCTCTGGATGTGTATCTGGATCATAATAATGTGCTATTTTCCATAGTTTTTAGCTCTTATCCTCTTATATCTTTCTTTAGTTATAACTAAAAGAACAATATGGAAGAAGAGTAGCTCTTCCGAATGCGAATGCAATTGGCACTTTCATATACCAACCAAGCGTTTAAATTTGGAATTTGTTAACTTGGAAAGGTACTCGTTTATATCATATGTAATCTCAATAAACGACTGTTCAACATAAATGCAATACATTAATGAAAACAGAAACCTCTGAGACTGATTTTATAGAAGAATAGAAGTATCTTCAGGCATGCATAACAGAGACAAAACATTATCCAACCACACTGCAACTACAAATGTTTTATCATTCGATATGCTATTCGAATATTTTGCTTTCTATTCGAATATTTTGCAAAATTATATATATAAATTTAATAATCTCTACTATGGATACTGAGATGACTCGAACATTAAAGATGAAATAATCAGTTTTTGGAATCTTAAAAAGATGGATGCTGTAATATTATAAATGACGTTGATTCACAGAACACAGCTTTTAATGTTATATAAAAATCAGGTTTAACCAACTTTATGCCTAGCCAAGCTTCTCCCTTTCTGTTTATGATAATGAACGAATTCCTATTGAAAAATAGAGCTCTAGAGTAAATAGTCAACTATACTAAATGAAAAAACAAAATTCTATATATAATCTCAAGTATCAGTTATCTAAATCAAAATTCCGAATACTCTGTACGCGTCTTATTTCCTCTCGCATTAAAAGAATTAAAGCCTATATTGTGACAAATTTATTAGTAATTTCTCGTTAAAAGAATTAAACCTTGAATTTTTGACTGATTTATTGGTGAGTCATAATAAAAGAATATTATAACTTACACGTGCTTTACTAAGCGGCTGAAACTTTTCTCTAAAACAGGAATGTAATTTGTATATAAAACTTATATTTCCTTTTTCTCACTTGTACACGAGATAGTGTTTTTTACATTACGTTTTTTCCTGTTTATCCTTATGTATTTAAATATAGAAAACGACTAACTCGGTCTCTTGTATTTTTGCACTTGAGCAAACAGCACGCTCAAAATAAATCCCCTGGTGTTAAAATTAAGTAAACGATGATGTGATCAATATCAAAAAGTTTTATTTACTGTCACGACTGCAATTCACAAAATAAATACCATCTCATCCGATATTACGTAGATATACATTATATTTCCTCCTACTTCAAAACTAAATAAAATTTTCTTTGGAGTTTTGTCCTTAAATTGAAAACACAGCTTCTATGGATCCGTACTTGCTTTTAAAAGTTTTCTCTTTGCATATCGCATTTTATTTTAATTTAACAACAGTTATTGCGAAAATAAATTCATTCAAAGTCATCATTGCAAAAAAACACATACAAATACTAAAGGTGACCTTTAGGGAGGATAGTTCTTCTTTTATAGGTTCTATCCTTCCTCAAAAAAATGTCCTCCTTTTCAATATTTTAAAAATAATCTGTTAATCTCTATTCAGAGATACCAGGCTGATCTATTGCGCATCTGTTTGAAGAAATTAGAACTCTGAATGTATATTTAAATTCTGATAAATTAGAACAATGGGAAAATCAGCAGGTTGAAATTGATAAAAGGGTGGATGGAAATATTAACCATTTCAAAAATGAACACATTCCGTATAAAAATTTAATTATTCTTGTTGAATTTGCGTTATGCTGCCCAGAAACTAATGTAGCAGTTGAAAGTTTTTTTCAATTGGTAATGATTTCTGGACAAGTGAGAAATCAAGATTGAATGTTGATACTATATATATATATATATATACATATATATATAGCTGCAGCACACTTACCGTAATATGAAGGATATTTCCTGCTCCGAGATTTCCGATGTATAAGAAAATAATATACTGACAAAAAAAATTCCTTCAATGTAAGAATGCTCTTTTCAGTAAATAATTAAAAGGGATATAAACGCAATGTGTATTTTTGCTTGGGTTAATAAAATGCTTCGTATATTTTCGTTGTAATTTTTTCTTAAATTTTTCGTCCTCCTTTTCATTGTAAACAAAACTGGTCACTTTAATATTATAAACATTTAAATAAAAAACCAAAAGGAACCCGTGTATATACATTCGTTTCACTTCAAACTACTTCATCTTACAACTGCTACAGAAAATTCGTTTCGTAGTAGAAGCGTAACCCCAAACTTTAAGGCACCTGCTGCATGGATATAAACTTCTCTTCATCCTAATTACATAATGTGTCGTCCAGAAAAGAAAATACCCTGAGTTAAGTATTTGCCCGAGCTCTGAAAAGAGAAAAGACAGAAAGAGGTTTCGTACTTAAGAATCCACAGTCAATTAAGTCACAGCTGGGGGTAGTCCTCAGGGAGCTGACGGCGACATATCAAAGGGGGTGGGGGAGGTCTTAAAGCAAAATATGTGACATCAGTATGCAACTCGTGTTCATATCGATTGCTTTTGGAAAATGCATGAAAACAAAACCCGAGAAAGAATATGAATAGTCAGCCATATTTGGTCACTTATATTCATTTTAATTTTTTAACATGAGGGAATGGAAATGTTTTTTTTATTTTGTTATTTATATTGTGATATATTTGAATTCTCTGCCAGATTTATTTTGTTATTGTTCATTTGCATCCTAAATTATTATACACTATTATTTTTAACACGCTTTTATAAGCTTCACTTTGTATGTAACGAAATCTTTAAACTTGATTTTTACCCACTTTAAAAGGTCAGATTAATTTGAAATTTTGCACACTTGTCAAAGACCGATGACAATACACTAATTTAATAATTTTTCTCCATTGTCCTGATCAGGATCATCAGGATTGACGATTTCCCTTTTCCAGATTTGACGACTAATTCCGGATTTGGCGAGTAAGATTAAGTTATAACCCTGAAGAGAAAACGCCAATGGATATTCCAGATTGTAAAAATAGGACGCATTTAAGATCAACACATCAATGAATAAACGATATTTTAAAAAACTAAAAAAACAGGCTTTTATTGTAGATCGAACTAAAAAAATGAAAAATAAATTATGGTTTAAAAGAACTAAAAAACATGTTTTTATAGTAAATCGAACTAAAAAGTAAGGAATGGTTTTTAATATAAGAATAAAATGATTAGCGAGAAAATTAATGGTATTGTGGTAAAAGCGTGTGGGGTGCTTTGTGCTACATTTTTACGTTAACTCTGCTTTTCAGAATAGAACTGGTAAGAAGTTATAACAATTGATATCGAGCACCTCACGCTTTTACCATAATGACATTAATTTTCTCGTTAATCATTTCTTTTTCTTATATTAAGAATCACTCTTTACTTTTTAGTTCTATTAACTATAAAAGCGTGTTTTTTAGTTTTTTTTTAAACTATGATTTTTACTCTTCAACTCAAAAAATTATTTTTTTGAAAAAAAAATCATTAATACGTGGGGTTTGAGATATATAATTATACAGGAAATTAATGCACAGAATTAGAGTTAATGCATGTTTGTTGAGTTGTAGATCCTTATGCTCAGTTCCCAATCAGGATCCGTATTTAACCGATGTTACACATTACATATGTGGTTTGTATTTCCTATACAAGATTCATTATATAGTATTCTCGATTGCCCATTTATGATTGACATTGATTGTTATGACTGACTCTCTGATTAACTGGAATATGCAGTACTTCCAGTTATTTGCTGAAATGATTGCATATGGTTTGTGGGAGCAATATAATGATGTTATTGCTTGTAATTGTTTAGTATTGCATATAGTAATTATTAATTGTTGGTTATTGACATTTGATCAATATGTATCACAGATTACTGCTGCATGAATGAATTCTTTAAATATTCGTACATTTCATAACACTTGAGATATATTAAGATCTTAGTACTATGTTAAAGGATTTCAAACTTAACTTTAGTTCACATGTATCATAATATGTAATTTTTTCTATAACAATTTTTTAAGATTAAATAATTAATTTAACCATGTAGTTATTTATGGGGGTTTATTTTGTAGACACCATTTTCTTTGCTCTCCCTGAATAATTCGCTTTGAAAATTTCTTTATAAATTCTTAGTGATATACAAGCACCTAATTAATTAATTAATCATAAAAAAATTCCAAAATTTCTAATTTATGATTATAAAGCGACACTTTATTAAATTTAGACATTTACTGATATTTTAGAAAGATAGACGTATTAAGTCTTTGAATTACTGAAATTATTATTCATTAATTTGTTTTTATTGATATAAAATGTACAAAAAGAAGTATTTGCTTTTGTATATTTATATCAAAGAAAGGAAAAAAATTATTAATTAAAATACAAAGAATATCTCAAAAACGAGTCAAATCGGAAATTTATCTGTTAATATGCAGTATGAAGCTACATATTAAAATAAACAATTCAGGATAAAGTAGTTTGCTGCTTTGGATATATTATTGAGATCGCAAAGTATATATATATATATATATATATATATATATATATATATATATATATATATATATATATACTTTTTTATCGTTCTTAAAATAATTTTTTCTCATTATACGACAGCTTTGATTTTTTTTTCTTTATGTGTAAATGGATTGCGTATTTTGGCACTTGCCTATTACCGCAACAATCGCCAACTCTATTAATAACTCGCCAAGTTGGCAACACCGATTCCCTATGTGCCACAAGCGCTGAATTGGCATCCATGTGCTTTGTTTCATATAATGTCGCCAACAGGTTTTCAATAATACGTAAGTATCCATGTTTTCTAGATATACGGGAAATGATAGCTCCTAACGTGTTCAATATAAAAGAAAATTATTTATATTGAAGTTTAATGCAACGTATCTCAATTATAGCTCCGTTATCACAAATGAATGAGATTATTTTTTTTCCTACTGATTTAAGAAAGACGCGTAATTCGATCATTAATTAAAAAATTAATAAAAATACTTCTAAATATTAGTATGTAAAACGTTGTTTTGTGTTACGATGATAGAAGAAAAAATGTGCAGATGTATTTGTGCATTTATTAAAATTAATGCATCTGCAGATTTAAATTTTTAATTTAATGTGTTGTGTTATATGCCTAAATTAATTTAATTAATTTAATTTTTAAATTAAGTGTATTAAATTATTCCTAAGGATATCTTATTTTTAAAGGTGATATGTCTATATTTTAGATGTTTATTATATTAAAATATGAGGATGCTACTTTATTATGAGTAATTTTTTATATATTTTAGTACAGAGGAATCGAATTAGATGTACTGAATTGCAAATCTACGTTATTAACATTTAGATTATGAAAAAACTTTATTGAAATAAAGATTTAATAATTTCATTTCCCATTTTTCAAATGTTTATTTTAATGAGGAATTTTTATTAATTATGATTTTAATTTGATTTCATCAAATTAACTTTTTTTCATTTCAAATAATTATTTTCTGTATTTAATAGACTGCTAACTTTGCATAAATTTTATTGAAAGAATTTTTTAGAATAATAATTATTAAACCCTTCAAATGTCTAGTTTTATTTGCGTAATATTTCAGCATTCATTAGTTAAAAATGAATAAAAGAGCTTGAAAAGACTTTTTCTTATTTAAATGCTAATAAATATTAAGTGCATGAAAAATTTTCCCGAAAATATAATCTGTTGTTTACTACATATTTCTCAGCATTAATAAAAGGGCTAAATTATATTTAATTCAATTTTAGATCTTTTTTGCTGAAAAGCAAAGAACTTTATAAGGAATTAATACTTAGGAATGTGCAATACCTAAAACTTTTTCGTGTTCGAAAGCTTTAATAATATGATTTAGTGTTTTATTAAAAGTTTTGAATCCAAAAATTCTTAAGTGAATAAATTTTTATAAATTATATTGTTGTTTATGTTATAATTTTTTTTTAAAATTTTAATCTTACTAGTGCATTGTTGCGATTTAGATTTAATTTATTTTTCTGTTCAATTTTTAATTTATTTAATTCTATCTAATACAACTCGTGCATCTCAAAACTGTTATGGTAACTTAAAAAACTTGATCAGTTGCATTAGTAAAAATAATTGTTTAGTTATAATTGAATTTATCTATTGAACATAATCAGAAGAAAACATATTTAAAAATTTAAGGTATATTACAACGTTTGGAACTGTAATTTTACAAAAGCGTATAAATTAATATATTTTTTTCAATATTTAATATCCCTTAAATTAGAATATACTAATCATTGTTTTTAAAATATTATGTCATTGAAAAATAATTTTAATGCAATTTTTTGGCTAAAATTGAAGAAAGAATGACGTATATTCAAAACATTCCCCTTTCATGGAAAATGTTTTTATAATATTTTGACTATATTTAACTAAGACTTCTTTCTGAGCCTGAATTAGGATTTTCGAAATATATAATTTGGGTTGTATTCATACTTGAGGCATTAAAGTAGATAATTTTTTAATAAAAAATGACGATTTTAATGTTTCAATTGATAGCAACTCTGAATATATAATGTGAATTTTGCATAAATCTTAGTTCAGTCTCTATAGAGAAGTATTAGCTGTGTATAAGAAAACTATTATTATTATTATTATTGAAGCATTTTTCATTAAAAAATTATGTTTTGAGAATCTATCAATTTGTTCTGCCTTTCATGCCAAATTACATTTAAATTATGCTTTATTGTTATAATTTTCTTTAAAAAAATCTTATATGTATATTTTAATCTTAATGCTTAATATAAAACCATTATTCATTTATATAAGTTTTTTCAAAATCCCAGTTTCAAACGCAATTAAGTTTTTAAATGTGTTCTTCCTATTCTATTTTAATAGTTAAACTCAATTATTAGTAGTCAGTAATCTTAACTATTTATATATTTAATGAAGAAAATATGTTGAACAAAGTTGACTGCTTTAAAAAATGTATTAAACGTAAGAGTTATTTTGTGGAAGAAAACTACTAGGGCATCGAAATGTTTCACATAAAAACGTTAATAATAAATACATAATTGTCTCTCATAAACAGTTTAAACTTCCTGGATAAAATAAAAGTGTCTGTAGATCTATAAGAAACTGTTGCCGTAAATTTATTTCTACATATTCACTTTTGACCAAAAATGGTTGTAGGTACTATCTAGACATTATGATAGGGCCTTATTCCGTGTAGGTTCTCCGTTTCTTAGGGTTTCAGGACCCCTAAATGGTTTTGTATTGATTTGTGGCGTCTGCTAAAGATGCTGAAGGGAAATACGGAGGAAAGAGATGAAGAAGCTGACTCGACGTCCCGCAGTAAAACGCCAAATCCTTAGAATTTTCCTCAAGATTCATAATGTTAGGGGGCGTTATCAAATTGAAGACTTTCCCCTGATTACTGGTATATACAACCAATGAAAACCACTGAAATTTGAGCAAACTTTTTGCATTCACAACATCATTTCTTTTATCAATGTTGAAATATCTTTGTATTATTACAATTCAGTTTTGCTTACTTTTTCTAGTGTTCTTATGTATGTAAGAATAAATTTAACTATATCTTGTATGTTATTTCAATATTTTAAGGGTAATGTATTCCACATCATAGTTTTTGATTTAGTGAATCGCTGAAATGTAAGATCAATGGAATGCAAATGAAGTCCAAAATTCTGCTGTTGTGTTTCGAGGTTCTTTTTTTTTAAAAAAATAGCAAGAGCATAAAAAACATCGATGAAAGTATTTGTTTTCAATGTTTTATAATTTTATAAACAAGTTTTTTAACATCATACAAAGTGAGATTTTATATTCTTATTTTTCTAATAAATCTCAGATTCATTTAGTTTCAGAATTAAAAATCACATTTATATTAATAAAAGTAATATAGCTGCTTGCGACTTTTTCACAAGGCGAAAATTTAATATTATTGACCATTTTTAATTACAAGAAAAAGCGTTGTAATGCGGGATTGTATTAATTGTTCAAACTTAAAAAGCACGTTAGTGTGAATCTATAATTTAATTTAATTCTCCTTTTAAATAAGTTCTTGTCATGTTTGTAATTGATTATCGGCATAAGGATTTCCAATTAAGTTCAGCTTATTATCTCTCTATATAGTTAATTCTGCAATATGATAAATATTTTTTTGGTTTAAATGTTAATGCAAATTATAAGTATTTGTAATTTAAATTAGAATATCTTAACTATACCTCATGATTTATAAAATCAGCAACAGACTTGCAGGAAGTTCATATGGCTTTCTTATTGGGGAAAATCGTTATATTTTCTCCGTATAATGCAATTTTTTAGAGATTATTGCATAAAAGATTTTTAATAGATTGATCATGAATAAACAGTCATTAGAAATAATTCTATTCTTTTGAATTATGCTGAAGGAATGTGAAATAACTTCCCTTGGATGATCCATCGAAAAGGAATGTCTTCTTTTGGTTATTGGGCGCTGCGGAAACTCTGCTGGCAGACCATCTGCCTGGTGGCTAATGGATAGCGAGTTTTATTCTAGTTGTGATGTACATCCTCTTGGAAGTACATCCCTCGAAGTATCAGCGTGAGCTAGAGGTGTAGGGTTAGCGAAAGAACTAGGATCATACATTATCTTAATATGACTTTATTAAGATATTCAACTTAAACTTTTAACAAATATAATTATAATAATTAATATGAGAGAATCTACGATGACGCAATACGCAACACACAATATATATATATATATATATATATATATATATATATATATATATATATATATATATATATATATATATATATTTATAATATGATCAAATCTAATTCAGATCAATCTCAATAAGCGAAACGCCTAATCCTTAATTCTAATAAAGTGTAATCAATCCTACCTTATATTATTCCGTAATGCTACTTGTCTTTATCTGCAATAGGATGCAGCTTGACGTCTAACTTCTAGTCGAACACCAATATGTTTATCCACGACACGTAGAACTTAATCAATCTTGCACCACGAACTGCAATAATCATCAACTGCCACAACACACATCAATTGTCTAACATTCCTTTACATTGCCATCGCTTACTCTAAGATCCTATATTTAAAGTCCGTTTATTTGCATCTCTTCTTCACATCTCGTTTCTTGGATTTGGTTGGAAAAGAGTTGCCATTAATTCTGGCCCAAAGAACCCAAAGGACTTGTTAAAGAAAAGATGCGTAAGACGTCATATAGTGTCTGTCTAAAACGGCTCGTGATTGAAAATAAAAAATGGTTTATAGAATGCAAAATTCGAGTGTAAACCTAGCATATGTTTATGTTGAAGTTAAAAATTTAAGGCAGTAACCACAAGATATATCATTCTCGTGTCTTTTAACCACTTGATATAAATTCAGAGTCCCGGGGTTCGTTTCAAGTAAATCATTGTGTTGCCAAAATTTTTAAAAGAAAAACAAACAAACCTTCTCTCCTCATGAAGTCTGCCTGCTAATTATGAAACGTTATCCAATGTCGAGGTGAGCTGCCACCCATTCTTCATCGTATCACCGGTAAGACTTTGAACCTTGATAGATTTGCTGTACATTAACCCTTTTACACGACGGAAAAGGGTAGCTGAGTGGTTACGGTTGCGACTTTATGTACTATCCTTTTTCCTGTCGAGATAGAAGGTTAGAGTTCTTGTGTCGCTGAGGATCTGCGGTGTAAAGGTGCTAGTGAGTATTAAATTTGTCTAGGTTCAAAATTCAACCATTGAAATGATGTAGAAGATTGGAGAGTAGTTTGTCTTGTTTAGTGTTTTCCTTGTCACTTCACAGAGATTCAAAATTACGAGGTCCGTCTCCAATAATTCTCATGTAGTTTCAAAGTGCAATGTTAACAAACAATCCAAAGATCAATGACGAAACTTTAGTTGAAACAAGAACCCACAGCCCAACTAAAACATTGTCGACTACGAGTTTGGTATAATGACCACTGTGCTACCGCTCTTGTAATTTAATTAATTAGATATTAGTTTAAATGCATCGTTTTATATATGACCATGTTTTAAAATTATGTGTGTTTCTAATAAATCTGTAAAGCTACTTTTACATGACGCTTAAGTTGTCTTTACCCTATTCACTAAAAGTAAAATTTAATCTCAGATAGTTGTTTTTCAATTCCTACTATTAGTCCACACTCTCCTACATATATTTATATATCTTGTTCAAATTTCTAATCGTCAATAAAATACTTTTTATTCATCTATTCAAATTCAAATACATTTTTTTAAACTTGTAGTGGTTGACACTTGATGTTAATACAGCTTTTTTTTCAAATATTAATTAATTATAGTTTAAGATATATATTTCAGTCGATATTATTCATGTAGATGGTAGCACCATTGGATAAAACACAGCTTTATCTAATTTATGATGAAGATTTAACTTAACCTAAATATAACCATATGCTAGTTAGACGTCAGCATTCCTTTTACACTGGTTTTAAGGTAAATTCTTGCCTATTAAATTCAACTCTTATTAAAAAATGTAATAACAAATTTAATTTGGTTAAAAAGTTTTTAATATTAATTTAAAAGTGTTTCGCCACTTAATATTATGATTCCGTTAAATGTATATACGTATTTATAACAATTGTAATTATTTAATTAAAAGTAACTAAAATAAAAAAAAATTAATGACTTAAGTAGGAATTGACTTAAAATTTTCTTATATTACTTATTTGATGTTATTTGTTTATTTAAAAAAAGTGTGTTAATTATCGCCTTTTGACTTCACTAACGCATGCCCGCCCGCGCTTGCGTCGCGAATTAAAACAAGTGTATTTGAAAATTCTACTCATCTCTATTTGAATCAATTCTTTCGAATAAATATACTTTATGTTTTGTCTTTTTATACTTTGATGAAAAATATTTTTTTCCTTTCTACGTATTAGAATGAAAATGTATGTATCTATTCATTTTTTCAAAATGTTAAGCAAACTTAATTACAAACGGATAGATATGTTTGCATCTAAAGACGAACAGTTAACATTTAAACTTTTTTATGGGAAATACATTTCGTTTGATTTCTGAACTCTTTCTCATTCAATAAAAACAATATAAATACAAACAAATTTGTTTGCCATTTTCTCTCCTGTTTATATTTGAAGCAATTTATTTTTGGCTTAATGTACAAATACTTAAAAAAGGGCCTAAAAGCCTTTCCAATATTATTTACCTTGTCAAATATATAATACTGGATTTAGTATTTAATAAACTGCATCTAAAAGAACAAAAATGAAGTGGTTTTTCATTTGATTCTAGTCTCACAAATTTTCTGTTTATTTCTTTGAAATGTTTATTTAAATCTCAAAAACTCACTAAAAAATCAATGAAATTGATATACAAAATATGTATAAAAATATTCGCGGGGGATTTAAAAAATACATACATTTATTTTATTATTTAGTTGAATCTTGTTAGAAACCTGTTTTTGTGCGTTAGATAATGACCGCATAAAAAGACACCGCACAAAAAAATATGCGTAAATTTCATAAATACTTACATATAACTAGCAGCTTTGTCGACATACTACAAAAAAAGTTTCTATGCGGTGGACAGGAACCGCATAAAAAAAGTCGCACTTAAAAGATATGTCAATTATTTACAAAATTTAAATGCGAAATTACTTCCAAACAAATCAAACAATTAAATTCTACATGGAAATATTTTAAAAACAGTTAATTTCTCATTGTATGCATGGAGAAAATTTCAAAATGTTCATTTATAATTCACTGCTACTCATCGTAATCCGAAGCGCGCACATATTTTCCTGTGATTAATTATTTGAAAATCCCTTTCGTCATTTGAAGATACAATTGCAATTGATTTATTTTTTTGGCACCATAAAGTATGTGATAAGTTTTTGATACGATGGTCGGTTGGTCAATTGCCTGTGAACGTCACAATAACCAGATAGGCATGACCAAAGCCTTTTTTGGAATTTCAAACTCCTTATGGAATGGGTACCTGTTTTAGGAAAATGCTTTTCCGATTTGTTGGAAAGCTGGATCCCAGCATATATTTTATCAGTAATGAAAGAATACGGTTCTTCTTTTCCGTCTTCTTAATCTATCAAATCATTGATAATGTCACTGTCATTTAAAGTTTCGTCTTCCATCAAGCGCGTACTGCTAGTGCTTTGAGAGAAAGCAATTGAACGTGCATTGTCGAGAGATTGTTTATAACCAATTGTAATGTGGATGGGCTGTCCCATTCGTCAGTGTACGAGAGTTTGAAGGAAGATCAGCCAAAATCAAAACAAATACAGTTTATCAACGATTCTCAACAACTTAACAAATCTCAACAACTCAAGTTAAGAAATTCACCTTTAGATAAATATGGGAGCAAAAGCGAGGAAGACGATATAATTAATATTTAAGTATAAATTGAATCACTTACTCTTAAAACGTCTTTGTCATACACATTCCAATAATCAAAGTCACGTTCTAATTTAATCTACTTCAAGTCGACAATAATCCAATTTAAAAATCAAATTGACGAAATCGTCAATCTTAAATATTAAACAAATAATCTATAAATCACTCTCAACTAGCTTTCAATTACTTTATGTTAATCACAAACTGCTATCATTTAGCTCCTAACCTCTCTCTCTCTCTCTCTTTTGACTCTGAAAGTTAATGCTTAAATAAAAGCCTTGATTCGCATAATTTGCGTCTTCTTCTTCGGGAGAAAGTTTTCAATAGAATAATATTTAAAGAAACAGTTCCCCCCCAAGAAGATTAGTAGGAAATACACGAATAGACCCGTTACACAATAAACAAAGCGTGTTGAAGTATATATATGTACATTAATCGAAAACAATACAGTGGCGCAAAAACCGTTGAAATTCATATACCGCATAAAAAAATCTCACAAAAAAAGCGTACTGAAAGAAAATCGCTCAAAACAAATCGCACAAAAATGAAAGGGCGTAAAAAAGGATCTCACAAAAACCAGGTCTACTGTATGCTATTTTTTCTTTAAAAAATTGTTATTTTATTGTTTTAAAACGTCTTGTACATCAATTCAGCAATAAAAAATACAATATCGCGTGCACAACAACTAGAACTATGTTAAATAAATATGAACTTACCTATCAAAGGTTCTTGTTCCTTCAACTGACTTACAGTTGCACCTCTTTTACTAAAACTAATTTTCTTCTGTGCAAACTGTTCACTTATTACATTTCTCTTTCTAATGTCGGCATTTTAGTAATTACCTGCTCTTCCTGCAATTATTTTGTACTGAGACAGTCTGTAAAATTCTAAGTAGGAAACCATTTATTGGCTGTTCAGTCCTAATTAAAACTAGATGCAAGCAGTTAGCATTGAGTGCGGTCGATATGAAATCCAATTTTACTCTACTTCTCTGGTTAAGTGATTTATTTCCTTCCTTATGATGCTAAATTAAGATTTTATGTAAATTGCATGCTGACTTTGTGGGACGATTTGATTTCAATTATGTGCCTTCTAAAAATATAAGAAGTAAAATAAGATGGATGAAGAGGTTTTCTCGTAATATTTTAAGACTATATTATTGGTTTAGATTGAAATGACAGCCATTAGCAGAAAATTTGTATTGAACTTCTTTAAAAACAATGTATATTTATTGAAATTTGAAAAGAGCAGAAGAGAAGACATTTAAATTATTTGCCATGAGTATATTTCTTAATATTTATAATTTCAGTTTGAATTAATGTTAGTTTATCGTTATAGTAATAATATTTCAGAATTAACTAGTTTGTTACTTGTAGGCCTTTCTTATTCTAGTTTTGAATATGTAATTAAATCATTGAATCTGGCAATAATTTCGTTTATTGCTATTTAATTAAAGCAGAGATCTAAGCTTTTGGAGGGAAATGTACCATTTTTTCCATATTAAAAATGGTTTCAGAAGACTTATCTGATATAACCCACAGGATTTTTTTGCTCTGATCTATAAACAGAGGGAAAAGGTTGGCTATCTACAAAATTAGTTCTAATCCTGCGAAACAAGTCCTCAACCTGTTATATATACATATATATAAAATAAATTATGGATAAATCACTTATCCTACAAAACAGAGAATGGATAAATTCTGAAATCGGGAACCAAGAACAAAAAGCCAATGTATGAAAAGTCAATTGACCAAAATTGAAAACTTATATATTTTCTAAAGCTGTCGCTGACTTAGGGTAGGAAGAAAGGTTTTTATATACAGATACAAAGTGATGGACCACTAAGGAATTATCTGAATGCAGTGAAACTGCGTATGCGTATACCTTACGATAGAAAGTACAAATGGTTAACTTTTGCCAACCAGTGAATCCTTAATTTGAGCTCTAGCAGAATATAAAATACCGTCTGAATAAGGGATAGAACAAAGGATCAACCAATGCTAAGGCATAACTACTTCGCAAATGGGTTAGATTAACCCACGTGGGTTGCACCAATGTCTCTCACATGAATTTGCGATTGGTATGAGTAGATGCTACCATTTGAAAGAGAACGTTCAGTTGGACTAAAGCAAACTGGTTGGTCAAATCATCGGATCGCTCTACATTTGGATTAGAAAGATGAAACCATTCGCCGATGTTGGTAGGAATTGGTAAACCATGGCCTCAAGAAGGTAACGGTCGATCAAGAGCTACGACAGAAGTCGATGACGAGCCCCAGTGACCAAAAAGGATGTGTAGGAAGACGTCCAGGATAGCGATGGGATACTCTCCAGATTGTTATCCGCCACAAGATCTGACAGTCAGGTGCTATAGCTATTTCATTTGATCGCTGGAGTTCTGTAATTGCCATGTATGATATCCTTGCTGCACATAGCACGTTGATGCGATGTCGGCTCAGTACGTCTAATCCCTGTAGTGTTGTCAATCTTTTCATGGATCCATGAGCTAACATTTCAACAGGATAATTTCGGCCGCACATGGTACGTCTTTCTTCTACAATATCATTACTTCTCTCCAAGCATCTCTCTCAACAAAACACGTTTGAGCTACATTAATAAGGTATCTTTGACTGTTTCAGGATCTCATTTATCTAACACGCCAATTTGAACGTGTAAGCAAGCAATCAATGCTTAACTAGATAACAACCTGCTTCAAGGCCGGATGCGTGTCAACACATTTTTATGCTCTCGTGGCTGTATTTTCAGAATAAAATATTCGATTCCTATGATATTATTCGCGTTTTGTTTTCCAACCTTATACAACACATATCTACCTAATTTCCACTCTTTCGTATAGTTCCTGTTTGGATGATGTATCCATGATGGAATCAAATCAGACAGTACCATGGGCTCAGATGACTGTTCGGGCAATCTGTTCAATATTATCCACATAGAGGTGTATTGACGAAAACAGGACCCCTATTTCCTATAGAGCAGCAAGAATAGCTAGACAGTCAAAAATATGAGCAGGTGTTAGCTCTGTATCTAAACAGTTATCATAATTTCTATAATTTTTTCTACCATCCCTATCAAATTTCATTCCTCTGTGATGACCTTTTCTTAGCCTATCAATAGTCTCTGTTATAAATCGGTCTCCACTTACATTACATATTTGATGCTTTACAGGAATTGACTTCTCTCTCAATTTGAGATTTGTGACAGCATTAGTGTCTAATGAAGTAACGTTGACAAAGTCGTCATTATCAAGATTTCTAGCTTCTTTCGCCAGTTTATCCGCATTTTCATTGCCTGTAGTGTCAACACGTGCAGATAGCCATTAGAGGAGGAAGACTGGTTCCTATTTGGTACATCGCTTTATAAAATTGAGAGAGAAAAAAATTGAGGAAATAACGTTTCATTCTACATCAAATAACTGAAATGTTTGAAGATTTATATATTTTTAATTTCTTATTTTTGTATTATATAACTTCAAACTCTGTCTCGTATTTAAAATGAATTCTTGTAAAAGAAACTTATGCTATTCTTCTATTTCTGTGTCCGCATTTTTATTTATATTTCGTGATACTATCCTTTTATAGGTAAAGGTGATGCTTCGAATCAAAGGAGACTCTGAAGAATTGAATTCATCTTTTCTGAACATCGACGGGCGTAAGAAACAGATTACAGTCTATGATCTTTCGTCGAATGATCAATCGTCTCCAGCCGAAAGAAGAACTGGAGTTTCTGCTCCAAAAATGTTCGCTTTCGATACGATCTTTTCACCGGATGATGCTCAGGTAGAGACATTTCATTCATCTTAATCGGGAATAGTTACTTTGATAATAGAAATAATGTTTTTCTTTAGAGTCTTGAAGGAACCAGGGCATCATACACATTCAAAAAAATCAATTTTTCAATTTTAGAATTAAAAAATAGTGGATATTTTTTTAATCTAAAAATATATAACATTTATATGTTCGTTGATAAAACGACCTTAAAATATTCTATGCAGAATACCTGTGCATATAGTGAACCTATTTTTTTAGTCGAAGTAATACATAGTTTTTTAAAAAATAGTTTTTCTTATAAGAAAGGGAGGAAAAAATAAAAATTTTCAAAATTACAAAATTTTATAATTTTTCTAAAGAAACTATCTTAATATTTTACTGAAAATTAGGTTCACTAAATTTTATGCATAGTTTTATGTAAGTGCAAAAAAAATATTTTACATATTTCACTGATATTTTTTTTTAAAAAAAAAATGGTACCTAAACATAAGCATGTATTATGAGATCTCAAAAATTATGTCCAACTTAAATTAAACAGAAAAAAAAATGTTTTTTAACTAAAAAATTATTTTTGGATTTCTACAGAATGATTATATATATAAATTATATATATATCTTTATTAAAATCACCAAGAAATTCAAGCTCTATCGGAAATTTTTTAAGATATATGTCCCATATATAAACTGTCTTATTTTCGGCATTTTACTGTATCAAGCATGTCCTGGTACTCTTTAAGTGTGTTAATTTAAACTTGCAGTAATTTTTATTTATTTTCTGTTTGATATCATAATACAGAGCGTAAAATAATTTCTAATTTTTTAAGTATACAAGGTGCCCTTATAAAATAATAAGACTGATGTTACTAAAGATGAATTATGTATATTCCAAAGTGGTACGACAAATATCTCTGTAGAGTGAACCTTTTTTTTATATTGACGCCCCTCTGATATCTGTATGCATAATAGTCTGCTCACGTGGCCTACATTTATATAAGTTCCATTTATATTTTATATATGATCTCTTTTGTTGTTGTTTATAATGCCACCCGTTTGACATAGTTAGATCGAGGCCCACGAAGTTCATCGTGGCAAGGGGCTAGAAGTGCACCTGTCGTTGGCCTTGAGCACCATATAGGGGACAGTACGATTTAGCTCGGCGAAATTCCCCGAAGGAACGATAGATGGTGACACCACCTATCTCCACCTCCACAATTTCTGCGAGGAACTGAAAGGGAGTGAAATGTTCTCCAGTCCCTGAGCTCGTGACTCAGCCCACAAGACTTCGAACCCACAGATTTAACGAGCACGTACTCCGTGTGTACTCGGAGGGTATTTGGTGGCATCGAACCCAGGCCTTCTGGTCTGGAGTCCGATGCTCTAACCACTAGGCTACACACGGTCCTGTTTTGTCGCAAAAATGGTAAATGTTTTAATGATGCAATAAGTTGTAAGATTTCGTATAAAACTTGAAAAACGTATATGTATTTAAAAAAGTGTACGAAGAAGAATTTTAATCACGAGTGTGGGTTTTTTGAATGGTGCAAGCGTTTCCAAGATGGCCGAGGAAACGTTTCATATGACACGCGCAAGAGGTTCTTCCATGTCAACAACAGATAAAAACATTGAAAAAATCGGTAATCTGATGCTATCTGACAATTCGTGTAATTTCTGAAACTGTAGCGGTTTACAAAGAATGTGTAAGGCAAATTTTACGCATGAATTTTAACATGCAAAAAGTGTGTACGATAGTGGTGTAGAAAATTCTCAAAATCGAATAAAATAATGCTCGTGAAAATATTTTTGCTGACACTATAAGCTCCTATGAAAATATTTCAAATTTTTTTCGAAAGAAGAATAACATATGATTATAATGTTGAATTTTTTCTTATTATCCAGAAATCACTAAAATCAATATATACATTGGAAGAATTAAACTTCACCGAGATTTATAAAAGCTAGAATAAGCAAATCAAAATTCAAAGCAATGATTGTTGGATTTTTTTTATATTCATGAAACTGCGTACCATAATTGGCTTTCTGAAAGTCATACGGTTAATTAGCATTACAATTTGAAAGTTCTTGCTCAACTCCAAGAAAAAATCAGAAAAAAAAACTTATGGGGATAATAGTGATGGTCCTTTATCAAAACAATACACTGGCTCACACTGCATTGACTGTCATCCCAGCTCTGGATGATATCACCCGCCTTATTCATCTGACTTGGCACCATTCAACTTTTATCTGTTCCTGAAGGTCTGATCGTCATTAAAAAGAACACCAATTCAGACCTTAGCAGCTATGAAAGAAAAAGCAGCACGCGTCATGAATTAGCTCACTAAAAACTTATTTCAGTGTTTTGAACTATGAAAAGTTCGCATGAAGCTGTGTAATGATAGGGGAATGCTGTATATTGAAGTGGATGATAATTAAATATGTGTTAATATAAAATAAAAAATTTTACAGCACACATCAGTTTTGTTATTTTAATACACCTGGTGCATTTTTAAATTTAAAATTTCATATTTGTTGCAAATTTCACGTAGTAGCGATCATAGCATTCTATGAATTTTGTGTATTTAAAAGTGTTTAGTAACAAAGTCGAGAGCGTTTAATTAATAAATTTTATTTATGCATTAGTTTATTAAAAATTTTATTTTCTTATTTCCATTTTTTTTAATTTATAAATTCATTAAGTTATTTTTTTATTAGTTGCATTTCATCTCGTTGTATTTGTATTGTAGCATAAATACGTAAATGCCATTAGATACTTTCTTATCTTTCAAGAAAAAACTATATAAATACAAGTATCTCATTTATTAAAATTAAATGAAGTATTTCCGTGGTTATCACTTGAAAATATAAAAAAAAATGAATTAAAAATCCGAGAAATGATTTCCATATCATAAGACTTAAAAATGTATGAATAGCCTCGAGTATTAAAAAGAATTATTTATTATGTCAGAAATGCAACTATAAAATTATTTATATGCATTTTTCTTTATTTGGGTACATATAAGTAGGATTTTTTTAATTAAATTAAATATAAATATAAATATTTTTATTAAAAACTGATTTCTTTTTTATTTTCATCCATAGTTTTGTCTATAATTTATTATTTATCTTTGAAACTCATAATATTAAAATAAATATTCTAAAAAACATATTTAATGTGAAACATGAATTAATTGTAATTTTTTGTAATTAATTGTAATGAATTAATTGTAATTAATTGTAATTTAAAAAATGCTTTTCCTTTTTTTACAGGCAGAGGTATGCTCTAGTTCGTTACCAGATGTGATTCAAGCGGTAGTTGGAGGAACAGATGGTTGTCTTTTCGTTTATGGTCAATCAAAATTAGGTAAGCAAATTAATTTTTGACTTTAATGTGTGTGTATGTTTTTTTTAAAAAAAAATTTCAGTCATAAACACAGTTTCTAATTAAAATGTTTGAAATGGGGTTAAATTATGTTGAAAAAAGTCTCAAAATTTGGTAGATTGGAGGGTTCCTCCGACTCATTATTGGTATGCGGGTAACAGGCTCGGTCTGGCCCTAGCTTTCACGTGTGACAGATGCTCCCAAACTGCACTCTCTTGTCTTGCCAGTGGTCCATCAAGTGCCTATCATTGTCAGCGAACAAAAAGATCTTCTCCATCTGTGTATGGTGTCAATATCACCAGGCTTCCCCCACGTTGCATGGATCAAAGATATCTACACTGACCCCCTTCTTGTGCTGAAATTTTTGGAAGTCAAAGATTTAATGGATCTGATCTGACTTCGTCAGACCCTGGAGGATTAGCAATATCTTTTCACGAGCATAATCCCCTCTACTAGGCGAGTATTTAGTGGCACAAGAACTGGCACTCATGAATCTATAAAAATAACGCCAACCACGACTTCGTGATCACGGTCAATTGGCTATCGTAGCGTTATATTTACCAAATATCAACACTTAAGTACCTGGTTATAAACTTGTGTGACTCATATTTTTTTTAAATTAAGAAGTTCAAAAACCGTAGAAGAAAAAACTATATGTATTTCTTTTAACTAAAAGAAAAACTTTTTGTACTAGATCTTATATTCAAAAACATTATTTCAGTTTTCCAGTACATTCTCCAAGATGAACAATTGTCCCATGCTCAAATGTATCAATTTCCCACTGCACGACTTTATAACAACCCACCAAACTTTTAACTACAATAAATTTGCTGAGAAAACACCCTATTGGCATTCAATTAATCAAATTTTAATGAAATGATGTAAACCTTATATCCTGAGAAAGATATCAATATTCATGAAGCGAGCGCTTAAACATCCCTCCAATAAATGATAAACGCCATAAAGATAGTGACCAACTTATTTATTAACTCCAGTCACACTCTATGTGTGCGATCAATTTTCTTGGTAGCGAGAATGCCTAAACACTTTCTCGCCCGCCAGGTTAATGCGTGTCAGAAACAAAAACCCGGACTTGTCTCCTATATCCGGGTGCCAATTCTAGAGCAGGGTTGACCGATGATGCGTCAATCTTGTGTCATCGTGCGGCCCAATGATTTACTTCTATTCAAGGAAGTTATGCCATGACACTATTTGTCTTCATATTGGTGCACTTTTAAATTTATTTGCCATGTTGTGAGTGAATTAATAATTCAAGTCGGTCTATCTTTGTAGAGCTACCGACAAAGCTCTCTTTTGATCGTTTCGTATTTAGGGAAACATTTTGCGTATGTGAAAGCGAAATGTTCGTTAAGGTATTATTGTTATCTAATTTATTTCTATTTCGCGCTCAGATGATATCTGAAGGAAATATGATCCTTCTAATATATTAGTTTTAACCCTTGTAGAACTATAAGTTTGCTTAGAGTAAATATTAGTATGTAACAGTTAATTTTAGTTTGTTTAGACGTAAAATATAAATACAAACCATAAGAAAAATACATAACTTTGTAGTTTTTTGGATCAATGTGTCCAAAATTGTTTTGAGCACATTGTGGATTTTATGCTGTATATTACTGTGTTTGTACACATTATGGATATCACATACTGTGCGAGTATCTTACCGTGTTTGGACACATTGTGGTATATTATACTCATATTACTGTGTTTGGACACATTGTAGGTATTATACTGTATGTTACTGTGTTTGGACACATTATGCATATCGCATACTATACGAGTATATTACCGTGTTTGGACACATTGTGGTATGTTATGCTGATATTACTGTGTTTGGACACATTGTGGATATTGTGCTGTATTTTACTGTGGTTTACTGTGGATATTATACTATATATCACTGTGTTTAGACACATTGTGGATATTATACTGTAATTTACTGTGTTTGGGCACATTGTGATATATTATTATGCTGAGGGTTTTGTTTTCATTTATTCAAATATACTTTATTATTGCACATAATTATACTTACTGAATAATGAAAAACATATGAGAAAACAATAATTCATCATTACACTACACAATAAACTAAAAAAAGTAAGAATAAAAATGCAGCCCACGAATGTTTTATCATTGGTATCAATTGATTCGAAAATCTTTTTCCTTTAATCATTTTCTTTTACGTAATTACGTTCTATTTTGCATTCTGTTTAAAAAAATGAATTAAAACCGACAATCACCAAATTTGAAATGGGGGAAATTGTTTACATTAATCATGAAAAGGTTGACCAGAGACCCAAAAAATAGCACGAAATTTATCTTTTTTCAGATCCGAATTATTGATTGGGATGTTGCATATCTTCCTGTTTCGTGTGGAAGTTTGAATACTTAAGAATGAATACGTGAGGAACATTTGTTCGTCAGATGTTTATTCGCATTTCTATCGATTCCCTTTCATTCTTGAAGACCCTAAAATGTGTTCTTCTTCCAATAATATAATCGTCGAGGGTACTTACGTATTATCGCAACCTATTGGCGACAAATGAAATGAAGCTCCTGGTTGTCACTTCAACGCTTACGACACATAAGAAATCGGGGTTGCCAACTTGGCGAGTTAATAATAGAGTTAGCGATTGTTGCGATAAAGCGTAAAATGTATTTCTTCTTCCAATAATTTAATCGTCGAGATCTAAAACAACTTTAAAGATGAACACATCTCGGTTGTTTTTGCATTTGTTTGTGGATACACGGGAGTTTTTGAAAACAAATCGATTTGGCCTATTTTCTTGATAAGACTGCCACCAAGCGCGAAATTGACATTGCTGTTAATATCCCCAATTCCTTTTAGAAGAATGTCATAAGAAAACGTATGGTGGTGTAGTGAAACTAAGAATACATCAGTTCATATAATAGGGGCTTAACCAAGAGATTTTTCCAGTTCCATTGTCATGCCATTATTTTTCTACTACTTACAAAATCACCTTATTCTTCACTGGACATGGTAACTTCTAAAGCTATCTGAAGAGATTTAATTTGTGTTCTGCGAGATTTTCTGAACTGTAGCATTGGTGTCGAGGAAAATGTTCGATATGTGCTTCTTAATTTCCCAGTGAAAGAAAGATCCTAAAAGGGACACTTTAAGACGTTAATATTAATTGGTCTCTAGACTTTCTCCAGCTTGTTTTTAGAAAAGAAGCTTTGAGACTCTTTTTGTAAACTCTTTGTTATTACTCGTAATCCTTCAAAATTTTCAAATTTTCATCGTTTGCTTATTCTTTTTATAATGTGTTTCATTCTTTTTTCTGCAAGTACCGTGTGATACTTTGGTGTACAAGGCGAATTGTGTAGGCGTTTCTAATAAGAAAAAATATTTATTAATTGGTTATACTTAATTCTACTCTATTCTCAAATGATACTATAATACATAGTTGTTTCTTTCTTTAAATTTTAACGAAAATTAAAACATATTTATATTTAGTTACAATATATTTTAATTGTGATAATAATTGGAGCATATAAAGAGTTTCATGTAACTAAATGTATTTTAATTAATATGGTTATAAAATAATTTTCGATTAATTTTAACTAAGGTATTTAAATTTCGAATTAAAATTCTTTTACAATGAATGAATAATTTAATAATTTTAATTAAAACAAATTCTTCTGAAGTAATTCCCGAGATTAATCTAGTTAATTTAATTTCTTTGTCGATAAAAGTTTAACAAATTAATATAAATTTTCCTTTCTTAATTGTAATTTCGAAATATCTTTATTACTAATTAATTTCTGGCATGAGTATAAAAATAATTAATTTTCGTGTCATGAGTCTTTTTTTATAGATTTATTACAAAAATAGATTAAATATGAACTAAAAAAATACAGTAACAGATTGATTAAAAGATGGAAGATGAGAATTAAAATAATTAAGATCTCACGAATAAAAGTTAGGCTTAAATGAGATATTACTGAAATTTAATATTTTCGTTAATTTAAACGCATTCTGTTGCAATTTATTCGTCACAGTGAAAAATATGTATTTTTGTAGTACATCTATGCCAATCAATTTGTCAAAAAATGTTTTCACAATACATAATTACTTGTCTGAAAATCTTAAATATAATTGATTTTATATATATATAGACGAAGTTTAATAAAATAAAAAAAAAAGGAATTATCTATAATACAAATGATACATTATGTATTCATTGTGGGCAGGGCGAAACTTCTGTAATAAATATTTAAGCTAATTTTTATGTTATTCGGAAAGAAAATGCATATGAATAGTTTATGAGTTGAAACAATGTCGATATTTTTTCTTTCTTATTTATTATTCTGTAAATCCTAATCTTCGATTTTTCTTTTCTTAATTTAGGATGGAAAACCAATTTTTCGCGTATAAAAAATTATTAACAATTCATGTATCGTCATTAGATTTGTTTTTTTTTGCTATTTATTTTTCAAATATCTTTTTCCTCTGTTAAGATAAAAGTTTTCATAAGTAATAAATATAAATTTCATCGGCAGAAAACATGAAAAAGGTTTTGAACATGACGTTTTCGAGGTAAACAGAAAATAAGAAAAAATGGCTTAAAATGCTTCGAATTTTAAATTATAAAAAATATATAGTATTAAAGATTTAATTATAATTTCGCTTTAATTTTTTTCATGAGTTTTTTTTTTCCTATAAAAAAGAAGAAATGGCATGACTACTTTTTAATTGAAAGCATGACTGCAGTTATTTTCAATTAATTCTTTACATGCTTTACATATTTAATGAAATAGAATAATAGGCGTATGATCTGATTATTAATTGATTATCATTCCACAATAAATTGTCGGCATGCTTATAATTAATTAAGTATAATCACAAAAAAATATTTGTGAATGTTGACAAGATATGTACAAGTACTGAGAATGTAAAAAATATCAAAAAAATATTTCTAATTACACTCAAAAAACAAATATAAATCATTTCATTTATTAAATAAATTCCATTCAAAGATTTTTTTGCAATAAATATTTTTTGATCTTTATCGTTTTATGGTGGATTTATTTTTTATAGTTATGTATTATTTGTATTGCAATATTGTGCATTTTGTAGCTACGCCTTTTTTAAATATGTTGTAGATTCTTATTTTTTTTCATTCCACACATACTTTAAAAAACATAGAGCTATGTATTAAAACACCACAATACACGACTATAATGCACTATAATTCATGCTATAAGGAAGATAAATACATGAATAAAATAAATCTATTCAGTTTTAAAAGAAATATTTTTAATAACGGTATTTATAATTCATACTTAGGTGTTAAAACATTACGTACTTACGTATCATACCATCGACCAATTTCTCGAAATGAAAAGACATCGCCAATTCAAAAAATGTCGCCAACTTCTGCCATCGTTATTGTTACTGTGCTCCTACGAGCGCAGAAATGGTTTCCACTATTAGCTGTGCATCGCATCATTTGATGCCGTCTTTTGATTTGACGAAATTGGTCGACGGTGTAATATGAAAGTACCAAATATTATGATGATAAACTATGAAAAATAATTCCTAATTCTAAGTGTTCAGTCACTTTTAAGGTTTAAAATAATTGCTACTACAAATAATAATAATTTGTGATATTTAACTCTTTTGAGAACCATTTTGTAAATTAAGTCATTTTCCATACTAGATAGTTATACTATTGAGAACTAATAATAACAATTTGTTTAAATTTCATAGAATGTGTCAAAGGGACTATTTCTTGAAACTGGAGACTTATTAAAGAGGTTTCTTTCCTCTAATATTAAGAAATCATATAATCGCATTTTTCTAATATGGGATCAAGTAATTATGATCTGGATCAAAATTATGGTTTCTACAAAGCGCTTAAATGTTCAGATCATTCAAAATTTGAAGTAGAAACTCAATAACTTTACTTAATTTTCCATCTTCAAAAGTAAACTCGTTTATGAGAAAGGTGATTTATATTTGAATAAATTTGAATTTTTTAGAATATCTTAAAAGAAAAAAAAACCTTGTTATGTGTAAAAAAAATATTTTTAAATACATTTCTCTTAATTGGGGTATTTAAAATAAAAATTTAAATATTCTACATTTTTTTCCTTGTATATTATAAAAAAATATTTAACTCAGTTCATAAACCCTTGAGATGTAACTTAAATATATTTAATTAGTTAATATTATTTTACTATTTAACTTAAACGTTCTTAATTAACTTAATTCCATGATTCAAAAAAGTGAAATCCTCACAGGAGAAAAACTAAAAGCTCAACACCGTATTTACCCGAATCTAAACCACCATCTATTCTAAACCGCACCCCCAATTCTCTACACGTTGTGACGTTTGAGATAAATAACGGCAGCGTGATATTGATTAATTTAAATATTTAGTTCATTTGCGTCACAGCTATTATTTACATAATTATACATTGAATTTATTAAACTTATTAAAAGATTATTAGAGTTCAAACAGTGGTTTGCGAGAGGGGGGTTCTCTTCGGTGACCTCTCCCTGGAAAGTTTAAAGCATCTTTCTTGGTTCTCCCTCTCTTTCTCGGGGATCAGAGGCCGGCGGCCCCCAGCATCTCGTCACATCCTGCTGGTCGGTGGGAATAAAGGACTCACGGGGTCTAGGAGTTGCGGGGGAGGTCCAAGGAGTACCACGCAGCAACCCCCGACATGCAGCTGCAGGATACACGTATGATGATCATTTCCACAAAGACGCCGATCACAACTGTGAGACGAAGACGTTACAACGTTTTTGAGAAAATTAAACATTGTATAAAAGGTGCATCAATAACCGATACTCAAGATGTATTTTTTTAAAAAAAACTTTAATGATAAATAATTAGAAGTTCATAATGTATTTATTTTACCAGTATTAAAAACTTTCAAATGCATGCAATAACCATAATTACTCTAACCGTCAGTATCATGCTTCGAAAATGATTCGTGACTTCTATTGTCTTCCATGCCATTTAATTCATTGTTTATGTAACATATTTGAAAGAGTTATTAAAGACTGTTGAACATTTGCGAGCAAAAATGGTAACATTTTGTTTATGCCATCGATGCATATTTGTTTCATCCGTGTCAAATTTACAGTGGCTGCTGCTTACAGTTTTTCTGCGTACAAAATTACCTCCTTTTTCATACTTACATCATAGTGAATTCGTCTTGATACTATTACAGATATCTTTGATGTTTAGGTGATTAAAAGAAAGCGTATACAAAACAATTTTCTAAAAACGAGCGAACAATGATGCTTAGGATAGACTGAATACTGGAGATGCATTGCGGAATGGGATGAATCATCGATCTGGTGGAAACTCGATTCTCCCCATCCAACAAATGTTTTGCTTCCGATTCTAAGCCGCACCCAATTTTCAGTAGCTTTAATACTGGAAAAATGGTGCGGCTTAGATTCGAGTAAATACGGTAATTCGCTTAATTTCGTTCTTTTTCTACAAACTTTCATTTTGAAAAATGCTACAAAATAAGTCTTAACTTAAGGGGGAAAGAAAATAATTAATTAATTAATGTAGGCAGTTCGAGTCTACACTAGTTCAATGCGTGTGTTATCAAATAAATTCCCATAATCGGACCCAACGTTCCTTAAGTTAAATCCACATAATCTATTACAACAGAAGTGAAAACTTTTTAATCTAACTTGACGATTGCATCTTAGAATAGCGTTATATATTAAAAAAAGATGGTGCAAATCTCTTCAGTTCTTAGCATATATGCGTAGACAATATCGGTAATTGAATGTGAAAATTGATGTAAAATCAGATGTATGAAGCAAATAGCAGCTGGCCTCACAAACCTGATTGATGAAAAATACAGTGAGAAAACATGAAATTCTCATTGACGTTATAAGAAAATCTTGTTTCCTTGGCATACTTATTCAAATAATCAATTCTGGCTGAATTTGATTTTCTCTTTCTCAGCTTTATAATCCAAATACAACTCCCATCAAATATTCCCGCATAAGCCATCTCAAAGTAAATTTTCACTTGAACAGATATGGAAAACGGATAAATTTCGCTCCTAAATCAGTGAAAGTTTTTGGGGAAAATAACCATTGCGAAAATTCAAAAGTTTCTCAGTTAAGAAATTCATTTCTTCAATTTTTAAGAATCTCCAACTAAGAAGAATATAAATAACTTCAAATCACGCGATGGAACGATTTTGAGTTTTTCATCGTAAAATATGGAAGTAGATTTGATGGCTTTCGCTAAAAACCTTAGAAGCTATCCGCCCTTTCTATTCAAATCTCCCATCTGCCTTCACTCTTTATTCTCGAATGGACTGAAACATAAATGGGTGTGCTTCCTCACAAACTAACCTAAAAGGGCACATTTTAGTCAAGTGTCTGGGAATTTGTTTTTTTAAATTGGGTTGCCTCCTTTCAAATACAAATCTACAACTCCATGAAACGTTCTTCCTTCTAGACTTTGCCAATTCAATCTATCCCGGATAGAAGTTTAAAACTATGGCTCTTTTACTTTGGCTCCAAATTTCTTTCCATTCGCTGAAGTACTTCTTTTAAATCTGGCCCAAAATGACGTATGTTCTAATATTTATTTCGAATGTTTACTTTGTTATATATAAAAGATTCCATTTGTTTGTTTATACCTTCAGCACTAAAATTATTTTAATAACTTTTATTGGCTTAGGAAAATTTTGAGATTAAAATAGTCAATATTCGTTTGTAAAAATTGAAATTCTGTTTTATGCCAGATGTTTCAATCTGTTTCTAATTTTATGTTTTGGAATTAAATGAATTATAATTAATTACAATTTATCATTCTTTTTAGTACAAGTTTATTTTACTTTAGGCTTATTAATGTTAAAACATAATAAAGCGAGTGGAGTATTCACAAATTTTATAAATATATTTTTTTTCCAAATGTGATTTCTTTTAATAACGTCCACGCATTTGAGTTAAAAAGCGAATGCAACTAATATGACAAATTTCGAGTACAGATACTAAATTATTCCGAGATGTTTTTATATAAAATTTAAATTAATTATTATACTTTAAACGTAGAAAGCTGAAAAAAATGTTTTAATTTTTAAGGTATCCGACTACGTTCAGAACCGTGATTTTAAAAAAGCACCTAAATGGATAATTTTCAGGATATTTAGTGTCACTCAGATTAGAATACAGGCATAAAATTTTTTAAGGAAATTTTGACAAAAAAATTAATTTAAATATAATATTTTGGCAAAAAACTAACTTAGAATAATCTTTTTCCAAATGTTCTCCTTTTGTGAAAAATGGTTCAATTATTCTAATATTTTGCCTGTATATAGCTCAGACCTCTCTACAGAGGCTCAACTAGATATTTTGAAAAATTTACATTATTTTCAGAGTCAACACCAATTTAAATAGTTATTGGCGTTTTTTTCTTAAAATTCCTCCCCTCTGTTGTCGTAAAATATGAATAAACCCACTTCTAAGTTATGTATTTCAGAAATTCTAGTTGAGCCTCTGTAGAGAGGTCTGGGCTATTTACAGGCAAAATATTATTATAATAGAAGCATTTTTCACAAAATAAGAACATTTGGAAAAAAGATTATTCTAAGTTAATTTTTGCCAAAATATTATATTTAAATAAGTTTTTTTTGTCAAAATGTCCTTAAAACAATTTTTATGCATATATTCTAATCTAAGTGACACTAAATAGAATGAAAATTATCCATTTATGCGCTTTGCAAAATCACGGTTCCGAACGTAGTCGGATACCTTAATATTAAAATTTTACTGGAAGGATCCATCAATATATATTCCATTATATTTATGTTAGGTATCTCATTTAAATGTAATCAAAATTAAGAATATATCTGTCGATACAAAGCTTTGAATATTTCATGAAGGAATAATTTTTAAAATTCGTTTGAGATAGTGTTTATAGCCATTGAAAATGAAGAACAAGAATGAATTTCGAGAAATAGCAAAGAACAATAAATTAAAGGGTCTTTTTTTAAATGATTCTCATAACTCAGAGCAAGAAAACCTCAATTCAAATGTATATAGCCTATAAACAAAGCAACACGTTTAAGTACTCGATCAATGAGAAAGCGAGTGACGTTCCGAAGAATGACTTTCCATTCCTTGGCAATAATTTGATACGATTCGCTCTCTGAACGCGTTTGTGACTAGGTATGCTTATCAAGTCTTAGATGTGTTCGATTGGTGAGAGATCAGGGAAGAATTGTAGATAAGGGAGCATCTGTACTGGCTGACGCGGGCAGTGTGTGATCGATAATTACCCTGCTGTAAAGGGCACTGAGCATCATCTGAGGAAAGAGGAGTGTTACCAAGCGCTGTATATTTTTCACGTATTATTGGACCATTATAGTACCCTTATTACCAACCAGAGGTGTTAATGTACGCAATGACGCCCCAAATGATGATTCGGCGGTTCCACAGAGATTGACAGCTTGGATCTGTCACCAAATGTGCGCCACACTTGTATATAGCAACTACATTGGACAAACTGTAGCATGTCTCCTTTGAGAACATGGCACTGCGCCATTCCGTCTGTTACATTATTCTAGTTCGACACCATTGCAAATGGAGTTCTTAGCAATATACGGTCAAAAGTCATCTTCTTAACTGACGTCATGAATACAAGTCACCAGCAACTAAACGATGGGAAATGGTTCGGGTTGATATAGAAGAATTATGGGTGTCCTGTACATGCAACAAAAGGGCATCACGGATGGCTTTTGGGGCAGCCAATGCTTGTCGGTAGATTCGACGATCCCCATGTGCTGAAGTCGCTATAGCCCCACTGCCATCCTACAAATTTACCACATTTCGTTGTTTCAACCAGCTTTGCCACTGGCAGTGGACCGTAGACGTGTCTTAAGGAAAGTCAGAGATTTGACGTATGGACAAACCTGACCTTCCCTGTCCAACCACCATGGCCCTCGGAAACTCATCTATTTGTTATAACTGCTTCCGCGTTGGTGGTGACCTGACAATCTCTGCTATTACACATGTCCTCGGAGATAAAAAAATTCCACAATGATTTTCCTTGAAGAAAAACGGCACGGAGATATTGCCCATTTTATAGATTTTTTCCCGGTTTCTTTTTAACCAGTTCAACGCGAGCTGGATAGCTGTGCATTCCACATCATTTGCATTATTCTATAAGATGCGCTTGCCCAAAAGTAACTGATAACTCCTTCTCTTTCCTGTCAGTTCATTTTCAATACCTTGTCGTGTATTTAGCAGTTTTGAAAAAGGATGAATTATAACACACAAATGACTGAATAAAAGAATATATATCTTAAAATAATTCAGATCTATAGATTTTTTTAATGTCCTTTGTTTTTGTCTCATTAAAAATTTTCGCATAAATCAATCCAATAAAAATCTAACCATAAATGAAATCATTAAATGCTAGTTAGAGCTCAATTTTATTTTATTTTGTATTAATGACTCTCTTTGAAGTATTAAGGTTACTAGCAGTGGATCTCGTAATTCTGAGCCTCCGTCAAGAGACGAAGATGACACCTAAGCTGTCACCCCATCCTCCAAATTTCCACATCACTTTGAGAACTATGAGCTTCGATAGATTTAACTGCATCAACCCCTCTACACGGCGGGTCTTCAGTGACATCATAGTTAGAGCTCAAACATAGTTTGGGGACTTAAATGTATAGTCTCAATATATATATATATATATATATATATATATATATATATATATAGTTATATATATCTATATATATATAGTTGTATATGTATATATATATGTATATATATATATAAATTTTAAAAATTAAGAAAATACCTGTAACTATATATTAGTTTAATAATTTTTAAAACTATTTTTTTAACATTAAATCTTTTTCAATTCCTACTATTAGCTCACACTCTCATTATATATTTATTTATTTATTTATCTTGGTGGAATTTTCAATCGTTAATAAAATACATTTTCAAACGCTCAATTGAGTTAAAATTTTATATTCATGATTATTTTGGATGACAATACAATAATTTAATTATAATTAATAAAAATTAATTGATTAAAACTAATTATTTAAAGAATTACAAGTACAGCCACATTGCCATCATTTTTGGCAATTTGTGTCAAAGCTTGAAAAGGTTTTTTCTCACGTTTCAAGGCATTCAGTTGAATTGAAATTTTATATACACGAGATTGTTTTGGATGACAATACGATACTTTAATGATAATGAATAAAAATTAATTACCACTTAATGTTGTGTTTCTGTCCTATGTATATACATATTTATATTAATTGTAACTATTTAATAAAATGTAGCTAAAATAAAAATTTTCTTTGTTGATTTAAGTAATAATTGACTTAAAAATTTTTTATTTATATTACTTGTTTACGTGTGAAATGGTTACCCATTGAATAACTTTCAATTTTCTTATGTTATTCTTAAAGAATATATATATATTACAATCTTACTTTTTATATCTCAATTTATTATTTAATACATTAAATAAATGTGTTTGAAATGTAAAAATTGACTGAAGGGCTCTCTCGACCCATTATTATCCTTTCATTTTTAATCTTCAATGTTTGAATAAACACTTTTTTCCAGAATTAAATTCCATTTTTCTAACGAAATCCAAAATTTATTTTGAAAATTAAATTTTGAAAAAAATTAAAGTGTATCGAAAATTTTCTCTTCAATCTTAGAGATGTGTGTGTTAGTATACTTTTTACTAACAAAAAACTTAAATAAGTAAAATTAAATTTATTAAGTTTTGTCTCGAGAGCTAAAAGAATAAACAATTATCGACTGGATATAATTCTTTAAAGTTAAAATTAAATAATTCGATTTTTTACACTTTATTTATAAAGAAATGAGGTTTCAAAAAAGGGTAAAATGTTTAAAAATAATAAGTAAAGAAATATTAAGTAAATTTTACGTTGCGCATGATATTTTCTAAAATAGTTGACTTTGATGAATAACACTTTATAGAATTATAAAATGTATCATACTCTATAAACCTAACCTTATTTTAGTATTATATATCTTTTTTATTTTAAAATATTAGAAAAATATTGAAATGTTAAAAAAATTCTAAAATGTAGGGTTTTTTCATTTTTTTTAAAACGAATTATATTTATTATTCTAGTTACATAAAAATGCTACAATGTAGTAAGGATATATTTAACCTTATAAGTAATCTTATTGCTAGTATTTGGAGCTACTATTTTTGAAAATATGCGCAATGTAAAACTTAATATTTCTTACAGAAATGTGTCTTATTTTCCTATGCTCACAATTTTTTAAACATTGTACACTTTTTTGAAACCTCATTCCTTAAAAAATAATATGTAAAAGAATTTCGAATTATTTAATTTTATCCTCAAAGAATTTTATTTAATCGAAAATTGTTTATATTTTCAACCTTCGAGACAAAATTAACATCCCTGAGATCCACTGCTCTTGATATCGTTCTTTAAAGTGAAAATAGGATAAATTACTTCGAGGAGCATATTAAAGTTCAATTTTTTTTGTATATGTAAATAATCATTAATATCTGTTTTCATATTTAACAAATATTTTTCTCTATTTATTTGTGTTTTTCATTTCTATGAAACCCATCTTAAAGTATTAATATTAATATGGTGATAGATATTCATTAAATCCCCATTAAAAATGTGAGTTCATTTCCAACTGCAAAATAAGAAGCTATAAATTCGAAATGGCTTTTACTAATATGTTGCTTACTAACTTTCCACTTTAAATTATTCATTACGCTTTCGCTAACGTGCTCTAAACTATATTTTTATCGCAAAACTTCCTTCATTTCATGATGAACTCATCATAAAATTGGATATCCCCCAACAAAATTTTTAAATCTGAGGACTTATTTCAAGCTTCCACCGAAAAACTTCTGCTATCTAAGTTGCAAAATTATACAGCAGCGGCAAAAAATGCTGAATAATTTGATGACTGATGCTTATGACTGGTGATTTTGGCCTACAACATTTTTATATTTCACTGTGAAGTTTCTTCGGGAACTATCTGGGTGAAAAGTGGTTCTTCCCTCCAACTTTTTCGTTTTCTTTTCATTTTATGACCACCTTGCCCATTTAGCTTATATTTTTTTTACCTCACCTTTACGCAAAGTACCCTCGAATACATGAATTATGAGTGGTTGGGAGTTTGCCTTTCCTGGGTTTAATGACATCCAGATATCAGAATTTAGATAGCAAATTTTGTCGCCGGAAAATTGGAAAGCATATAGTCGTTTCCACCAGGCTTATATTGATAGTTTGCAGAGATTAGTTTGGCTGATGGGAACTAATTAAAAAAAAGGAAGCACTTGTAGCTTTATTAGATGTAACGTCAAATAAAAAAGGGTTAAAATTCACAGTTGCTGTGGTGTACTTTAACTATATCATCGATTTTGGTCGCAAAGTTAATCAGATAATTCCTCAAAATAAAAAGTATAGAAAGGTAATTAAATAATATACTTTAAAGCGGCACGTCGCCCTCATTGGACAAATAATGTTTATTATTTTTGGATTTTCAGATCCGTAACTTATTTAAAATTTAGTTTCAGTGTGTGTATATATATACGACTTATAGTCTGGCTTACCATATATTTGAGGCCCCAACCCTGGACTATAAAATTTTGAAAAGTCTTTTAACGGTTCTATTCATGAACCTCCTACTAATCCCCTTGGGAAAAAAACTGTTTCTTAAAGTATTGTTCTCTATTGAAAACTTTCTCCCGAAGAAGATGCGGTTTATGAAAATCAAGGCTTATATTTAAGTATTAACTTTTAGGTTCGATGAGAGAGATTAGGAGTTAGATGATAGAAGTTAGTGATTAACGTAAAGTAGTAGAAAGCTAATCGAGAGTGACTCTTTGATTAATGACTTAATATTTAAAATTGGTAATTGACGATTTAGTCAATAAGATATTTGAATTAGAATAATATCGACTATAAAAGTAGAATAGTTCAGAATGGAATTGCGATTATTTAGAACGTGTATTACCAAAACGTTTCAAAAGTAAATGATTCAATTCATAATTAAATATTAAATATCTCGTCCATCTCGCTTTTGCTCCAATACTTAATTATAGGTGCATTTTCCAGCCTGGCTTGTTGAGACTTGTTAAGGGATTAATGAATTATATTTGTTTTGATTATGGCCGATCTTCATTCTAAATACCGAGCGCTGATGGGTGAGAGAGTAAATCTATCACAGTCTTAGCAGTTTACTGAAAAATCGCACTTTATTTATTTGGTTGTAATTTTCAGAAAGGAATAATTGCATAGTAAAATTCACAAGAAAAAAGTTCGTAATAAATTTAAACATTTAGCAGATGCTTGTCAGTAGAAACAGAAAGTCTGTCCTTTTCTGAAGAACAAATGTTTCCCATGATAGAAAAAAAATTCTTCCAACTACAGCCAGATGTATTTTGTGAACTCAACCATTTTAGAAATAATGCAACATGAAATATAAATCTTTTGAAAATCTGCCACGGCTGGCTTGGATGTAGTCCAATCTGGACGTCCAATTTTCGATGACTTTTTCCAACATTTGTGGCCGTATATCGGCAATAACACGGAGAATGTTGTCTTCCAAATGGTCAAGCGTTTGTGGCTTATCCGCATAGACCAATGACTTTACATAGCCCCACAGAAAATAGTCTAGCGGTGTTAAATCACAAGATCTTGGAGGCCAATTCACAGGTCCAAAACGTGAAATTAGGCGGTCACCAAACGTGTCTTTCAATAAATTGATTGTGGCACGAGCTGTGTGACATGTTGCGCCGTCTTGTTGGAACCACAGCTCCTGGACATCATGATTGTTCAATTCAGGAATGAAAAAGTTAGTAATCATGGCTCTATACCGATCACCATTGACTGTAACGTTGTGGCCTTCATCGTTTTTGAAGAAGGATTCCACCAGCCCATAAAGTGCACCAAACAGTCAGTTTTTCTGGATGTAACGGTGTTTCTCGACATACACTTGTGGATTAGCTTCACTCCAAATGCGGCAGTTTTGTTTGTTGGCGTAGCCATTCAACCAGAAGTGCGCTTCATCGCTAAACAAAATTCGCTTATGAAAATCGACCATTATTTTCGAAATAAAATTGCACAATTTGAAAGCGTTGTTCAGGCGTGAGTCTATTCATGATGAATTGCCAAACCAAACTGAGAATAAATCACTTGACAGCTGTTAAATCGGTCGCCATCTTGGAAAGTAATGCCAACTTAAACTTCTATACCTGGAAAAAAAAACTCTGTATAAATACATCGTCATATTCATCAATTTCTATAATTTCGATACAAACTTGCGCACTGTCTTCTAAATCAAATCAGATAATTTCTGTTCGTAAATTTATTCCCTAAGACTTAACTAGTTTTCATAAAAATGGTTCTTCACAAGTGTTGGATCTAGATTTATGAAAGTTGTCTATGTTTGAGAAGAATTTTTACTCCTGAACATCATTATTTTTTTTTTGATAATACATAATTATTAAGTGGAAGAATATAGTAGAAATATGTGGGATTTTCTTCCCTAAAATTGATGAATTAGTTCAGAATATGAATGAAATTCTTCAGTTTCTGGGGTAAAATTAGCTCTCAATTTGAGAGCCACATTATTAAATATGCACAGCCATAAGAAAATGTTTAAAACTTGATGTCAAGCATATAGGTATAAAGTTTTAAAAAGTCCCCACCAGTCATAAAATTTAATTAAAATCAATAGAAAAAAAATTTATGTGATCTAAATATGCTATTATTTCTTTTTTTACATTTTTAATGTTATATATAAAACTAAGCACATATGTTATATATATATATTCTCAAATATAATCTCATTATAATAAGCATCTCTCTTTTTATATATCGATTCATTCTTTTAATCCAGACCTTATATTTCAAATATTTGTATGCCCTCACATTGTAGAATTTGAGCAGGGGCGCCTTAAGAATTCTTGAGGCCTAAGCCTTTACGCAAAAGTAGGCTCTGGGCTTCTACACAAATGTAGGCCCCACATAGTACCCATAAAAGTAGAAAGTGTATAGCATACGTTGCCAAATACTCGTACAAAACCTAAACTAATAAATGTCCCTATTTTGGCCGAGGCCCTGAGCCCGGGCCCAGTTGTCCATGGGCCTTAATACGTTCCTGTATTTGGAGAAATGAGATGGTGGACTTTTTGGTAAA
Organism: Trichonephila clavipes; assembly: GCA_019973935.1. Classification (NCBI taxonomy): domain Eukaryota; kingdom Metazoa; phylum Arthropoda; class Arachnida; order Araneae; family Nephilidae; genus Trichonephila; species Trichonephila clavipes. The sequence goes on from BMAU01018786.1 coordinate 597,910, forward strand.
AAGAAACACGAATATTCTCCAAAGGTCTTCCAAAGACCTACCTCCCCATTCTTCTAAACTTGAAATTAATAGGATCTATAAAAAAATGATTTCGTAGTGCAGCTGCCAATGCTACTAAAAATAAACCTTGGGAAGTGTTATTAAAAACTGACCGTGTCTCGAACTCTCCTCGTACTACTGCTGTGGCTTAGCTTAGACCAGGGGTACTCAACCCTTTTTTCTATCGGGCTGCATACATATGTCAGCTATTTTACGCGGGCCGCAACATAAGGATAAATGGGGAAGGGGAGGAGAGAATTGCTTTATAACCAAGAAAACACTGGATATTTATAATGTGGAAAATTGATCAAAATATTATATATAACCCCTGTTTTGCTTTTTTTATTATTATTTTTCATATTTTTTTTATTGCCACTAACACTAAAATAGAAGCATTTAGTAAACACTCCTCCACAATTTCTGCATCAGTAAACAGTTTCTTATGATTATCAGTAATATAACAAACTTCACATGATGTCTTTGTTACCACTGTGATATTACTACTGACAAAACGTTTTGTTGCTGTCGCAAAGATTATTCAAGAGGAAGTCTATTTATCATCTCTTGAAACAGATCTTTGAGGAAAATTTTCAATAAATGATTCCTGTTTATTGGTATTTTTTAAACACAGCACTTACGTGACAAATCAAACAATTACTGATTTTGATTTGAATTTGATTTGGTTTTCATTCCAAATAGTCAACCTCCCAATTGTCTCAAAACGATATATTTTCTTCGAATATTTTTCACTTGTAAGATATTAAAGAGAGTTAAAAATTATCACTACTCTACTGTTGTCTGTTATCACTAACCGTAACTATTCCAAATAGAAAAGAAACTCAATTCGTACCCGTACGACACCTGCAGCAAAAAGCAAAATTGATATATTTGATTTCTTGACAAAGAATTTCCCACCCAATTTTTAATATTATGTTCTTAAATAAGGGAATTTTTCAGAGCACTTAAAAAGGCTCGGTGGGCCACGGGTTGAGTATCACTGGTTTAGACTATAGACTTGACATGACTGCCTTTGTGTCCATTTTTTCGTTTCAATTTTATGTCTTTATGTGTTTTATATGATTCTGAACAATTCATGGATGCTGCTCATTAATACGTGTGCTCTGCACCTAAGAATGTGTACTGTGTTGTAAAAAAGTGTTGAAGAGCTCGTTGTCTAATGACCCGATGGTCAATGGCCAGGAATTTGATAAATAAAACAAATATTTTAAATTTGTCACTATCTCATTTTGAAAAACTCTTATGAATAATTTCTGAATGAAATGCTAACGTTATAAAATTGAAATAAAATGTAAATCAATTTTTGCATCTGTAATAAATTATTTGTTCTATAAAAGTATAATACATAAAAAAATATTTTAGTAAGTATACTTTTTAAAAATAAGGACTTACATGCTGCCATAGCATGGATGTACTGTAAAAATCGTTTAGTTTTGTTAAATTAAGCAAGATATTTCAAAAACAGCCACTTGCAAGAATTCAAAATTCTTCATTTTAGTAATTACCAAGATTACTTCGAAGTAATGTAAAACAATAAATAAAAATACCTGAAAATTCCAAGCAAGAATGTCCGAAATGGAACAATAACGCACATCCGTAACTCCCACTCTATTATTTCCCCGTCATAAACCTAATCAGTTATAAATGTCAACTGGCATATTTAGAAAATGGAAGTTTTATCTTTTGTGTTTAAACAGCGGGTGTAACTACTCTTTTGACAATATGCTAACATACTATACAACAGCAGAAACTCGCCTTTCTACTTTTTATATATATATACCTGTTTTTCGAAAAATACAACCGATGTCTAATCAGCAACCTTTTACGACAAGGGAAAATTCCTTTGTGGGCACGATAAGTAAACCTGCTGCTGACGCCTTAGGAAATCACCCCGCAAAAAAAAGGGAGCTCATCCATTCAGCAAACAGCGCTGACCGCACAAAGGCTCACAGACTATTAGATTAAAGGTTCTCCGTTTTTTTGAAAGAAATCCATTTACGTTCTACATTAGGGAAACTAGGCATAAGGCGTTTAACATCAAATGCATTGTGTGCTTGCTCTAAACCGCCTTCAATTTTTGCCACGAAAACGGCTGTTCCGCGATGAACAAGATAGAAGGGGAAAATAAGATAGGAGAGTTTTTTATGTGCTTTTCTTTCTGTTTTCTATGAAAAAATAAAGATCTTTGTGAAATTAAATATTCTGATTCACAGTCGTTTCGTCAGATGTTTTTATCTAGTTTATACAGCACTTAATGTAATCACTTTAACCTGTACATCACATACAGGTGACTCTCTATCGCGTAGATCCTTTTTCTTTCATTTGAAAGATGTTTTTTTTTTTTTTTCGTTCGTTTAGTTGTAAGTTGAATATTTTATTTCTTCTCAATTCGAAATAACGAGTTATTTAGAGTAACACAAAATGTAATCGTTTTTACACCACTCTCGTAAAATATTAAAATGGAAGAATTTTCACCAACCGGAGTTTCGGTTCATCCAATAAACAAACGCTGTGTTAGAAATAGTAGAAAGTTATGTTTGTGCAGCTCATACTTTCTGCTAACAATAGAAGAAAAAATCATTACTGGCATGATAACCTTATCATTCTCTAATCGTACATCAATCAATTTTTACTTTTAGTTCTTGCAGTTGAATAAAAATATCTGTTTGGCATTTCTATATAAAAAGACTATGCCAGTTAAGTGTTAGTATATTTATCGAACACAGTTATCCTGGAGCGTAGCCAAAACAATGGATTGAATCAAAGAGATAGATGGTATGGTAAATCCATTGACAATATTTTTTTTAAAAAAAGGATAGAAATAGAAATAAAATAATTTATCTGGACCTTATCGTCCATCTTTAATGTATTTTGTTGCTGTTATTACTTATGCCACCTAATCGACAGTAACATCAAATCAAAGCCCGCGAAATTCATCGCGACAAAGGTCTAGAATTTTACGCCTGTCGTTAGCCTCAGCTTTGAACACCACACAGGTGACAGCACGATTTTGCTCGGTTCCACCCCAATTTTAAGGAAGAACACCCTGAAGGTGGTTAGGGTCCTCTTACCTCTCTTCCATTTCCACCAACCTCACGAGAGGACTTGGGCTCGACGGCTATTTAAAATACCCCATGCCGCAAAGGAACTGTACATTTACAAACATCCATACCTTCTCTAGGATTCGAACACATGCCCTACGGCACAGCAGTCAGCCACACTAACCACTTTATCGGGTGGACGGCTTAACGCGTTTTAATTCCTTCTATTTATCAAATTAGCTTGAACATATGAATGGGCGTCGTACTTTGGGCATCCGGCCTGTAAGAACAGTCCTCAATCCCATGTCAGGATAGTCTGTGATGTTGGGCATGACGAAAGTGGTGTTTTGCATTCTGCTGAGTGGCATGACGGCGATTGGTCGAACGATGGGATCCGGGAAGCGTGGTTTTGGTTCTTCATCTGGGCGGAAAAGTTGTTTGATTTTTTGGCTTGGGTGAGAGCTTAGAGGCTGCTCTCTGACTGGTTGCTGGGTAAAAAAACAGAGAAGCTTGACCGTATGAGTTTCTATCTACTTATTTTATAAAAGTTCAATTGCCGGCTAAGTGGCGTAGTTGGATTTGCGTTTTGGCCTTGATATGTACGCCTGAGGTTACAGGCTTGACCCCAGCCCATGTCGGTGGATTTTCATGATGCAGAAAATCAACAACGTTCATGTCGTATAATTTATTACGGGGAATGTAAAAGGTCCCTTGAGTGCCTGTTTGGTTTGGGTGTTATCGGTAAAATTAAATTCTCCTAAAACAAGTTCGTATTGTCAGCGCTCAGATGCCTCCCTCTGGGGAGGAAACTGGACGTCAAAATTACTTGCGGCAATTGGTATCTCCTTTTTTGTGCCCCACTAAAAAGTGATACCAGCTCCCGGGGAACTTTCTAGGCTTGCAATAGTAAAAATACCAATCCGTAGTCCCATTGGAAAAAAATAAGAGTTCAATTTTGGACCAGTAGCGTTTGAAATATTTATATGAATGTAATAATTCACCTGCATTTTCTCTCGAGAGACTTTAATTCAAAATGGTCTTGAGCCCTTCAAGACTCCGCGTGATAATTAATTTTTATTTTACCCGCCTAACGAGAAATAACTACAACTTCATCTCTCAAAAACTGAAACCAGCGTTTTTAAATTAGGATGATGCAATCTTGCATCTTCCCCGTATTCGGGCCAATCAGAACAGCCTTTACCAGAAATCATGATTCTAATATTTCTGGTTGACCAAAATTATAAAAAGACGAGATCTCGGGAAAGAAAGAAATCCGCTTTTGTAAACGTTATGTAATCTGCGCGTGTTAATGTCTTGTTTTCTATTGTCCTAGGTTTTTTATGTTGGTATTGTGTTTTCTACGTAGCTAAATAAATTTGGATCTAAAAATACCAAGCCTTCTCATCCTTTCCACGACTGTGCAAGAACCAAAAATATTTGAAAGCAAAATGCCTTAATTCAAGTTTGGAATCATTACATATGTATTTATCTTTATTCATATTAAAACAACAGAGGAATACATGATACTTTTAACTACAAGCTAAAATTAATCTTGTTAAATATTGCAAATTGTAATGCTTCAGTCCAATTCAAATTGGGAAATATTGTAAATGGAAATTTTCCTTGAATAAGCTTGTGTTAAGGGTGACATTTACTGCTATATTTGCAATTCTTGAAATAAATCCTAACAACAAGTAGTTAGTTAGCCTTACTGTCATAATAACGTTAACAAAGAAGTACAGTTGTTACACCCAGACTGTTTCTAACTTATGTTATAGTAACGTGTTTTACAGGAAAGGCAAATTTAAATTTTTGGAAGAAAATGTTAATGCACAGTTATTAAGATTGTCTGGTGTTTCTAATGAGGAAGTCGGTTGTAACAAGATGCAATAAGACACAACTAGATAGACTAATTATTTCCTAACACTCATTTTTGAATATATAATTTAATGTAGTTTACTTAATATTTACTTAAAATTCTAATCTCACATATTTTCACTCTAAATCATAATTCCGAATACCTTATTTTGAAATGCTTCTCATTTCATCTCACATTAAAGAATTAAAACATATTTTGACAAATTTTTTCGTAATTCCTTTTTAAAAGGATTACAAAAGGATCGTGAACTTTTGACTGATTTATTCGTGATTCTTAGTTAAAGAATATCTTAATAGCTTACACGTATCTTACTGAGTGGTTGAAACTTTTCCCTGAGAAATAATAGCGTAATTTCTAAAAATAATTAGCATATCCCTTTCGTTTTTGCATGTGATAATATTTTTTCTATTATATCTTTTCGCTGTTTTTTCTTATATTTAAAACTAAATAAGGGATAATTCTCTTTCTTGCTTGTCTGGCTCTTAAGCATTGTAGATGCACAATTTTCTATTATGAAATCTTAAAATTGCCTAAATAAAAACGAATATTTGATCAATATCAAGAAGCCTTTGAATTACCCCGACTACGTTGCATTTAACAAAATAAAACCATCATTATATTACGCCCACACAGATTTATGCAAGGTGTAACAATTAAATAACCAGACAAGTCTTAAAAATGAAATTTATTGAAAAAAAAATTCTTAATAACTTGTAAGCCAACATACTCCCCTTCCCCAACAACATGCTGCATACAAATTTTCCGCTGTACAAAGCATTACTGCACCTCATTAGGTGTCACCTTCTTCAGTAAGTCTGCGACTATTGCCTTCACCTCTTCTACTGACAGAAAATGTATTCCCTTCATTGCATTTTTCCCTTTGGGAAATAAGCAGATGTCGTATGGGGCAAGATCTGGTGAAAACAGAGGATGCTCGAGCACAGTAATGCGTTTTTTGTTTGTTTTTTTTTGCCAATAACTATTTCATAGAACCTTATTGCAAAATCCACGTGTTACTCTTTCTCTTCCTCTCTATTTCTCTAAGCTTTCTCAGAACCTCAATGTAGTACTACTGGTTTACCGTGTGGCCTTGAGGTACCCCTATTCAATCATGATGATGCCATTAATATAAAAAAGCTATGAGCATGACTCATTTTGTACTTGCTCAATCAAGCTTTTTTGGCTTTTGGCGATGGATGAGGAGGGGGTTCTCCCACAATGCGTGGATTGTCGTTTAGTTTCAGAATCATACTAAAAAATCTACATTTCGTCACATGTGATGACTTTTTCAATCAGCTTAGGATCTTCTGTGGAGTGTTCCATGATGTCAGAGCAAATGTTTTCTTGTTCATTTTTTGCTCGTATGTCAAATTTTGTGGTACCAGATTTGCGCAAACTTTAGTCACATGCAAAAATCCTTGGTAAACTTTTTTTTGTCTCTCTGCCAATGTTCGCAATATTTGACATCATTCGAACTCTCAATTCCTAGTCTTTACGCAAGATTGCACATTATTATTTTTTTAAAAATTTCGTCAGTTCTTGATGTTACGAGTCGACCAGAACGTTCATCATCTTCAGCAACCTTCTGAAAATCGTTTGTGTCATTCAAAAATTTGATTACGGCCTTCTTTAACAATTTAAAACATTCAGTTGAAGTTTTTTTTTCTTTAACTTCCCGAGGAATTTCAAAGTTTTTTGATTTAGTAATTTCGCTGGAAACGTTTCAAACTTATTCAATCATATATTCTTTCTTTTAAAAAAGTCCTTTGTTTTAGTACCTACACGAAATTCACTATTTTTCTGGTTTTCATTTTGAATGCATTGCTCCTTTAGCAGTTAATAAGTAACTTCATACGTCCTGAAATCTGATAAAATTTAGTAAAATTAATTTCAATAATCTCAAAAAAAATTATCTCACCATATAAACTCAAAACTAATCAAAAATACACTTTTTTTTATCCGGGATTGACAGATTTTCGTGTAAATCCTTTTAAGATAAATCCCTCAAATGTAAAAATATTAATTAAATACGGCAAAACAGGGGTCATTATTCTCGATGGTAATCTCGACAAAGGGAAATGGAATTTTTCATTATTTAATTTAAAAATTAACGTACTTTCTTATTATTACAATTTCCGTACATATGTTAATACCTCTGGTTTCATTAAGCTTTCAAAAACAGGGCCAGGTAAGCTAATTTACTATTTTGAGAACTGAGTAAAAAATTAAATTTTTCATTGAATGTGCGTATCCGAGGAAATTAACTTTTGACCCCAATTTTTTCGTATCGGAGATTAACATGATTAAATTCTGAAGCGGCGCTTAATTAAATATAATGTCGCTCCGTCTGCTCATCCCGAATTTTTACGGCATTATTTTTCATTCGGAAATTAAATTAATCGCTTTCTTTGATTAAAAATTCAGACAGAGCAATCAAAACCATAAACGGCAGCCAGTAATTTTCTTTTGTCTTATTGTATAGTCAAATAGTACATTTGTGAATTGGTATTTTATCAAAAATATCACTTCGTTTAATTTGGTGCTACGCATATTCATTTTTATAGTTTTTGAATTAAAACAATAGAGCTTTAAAAATTTTAATGCGTGAGCCACTATATTAAAATTAAATATATGCATGAAAATGGATTCACTTGTAACATTCCGTGTCAATTTTTTTTTATTTAATTATATATTTTTTTTATTTAGTTAAAGTATTATTTATAATCTTTGAGTGAGAGTTTTTATCTTAAAAATACTGTTACGAATTTTATGTAAGTAATGCTTAAAGTAGTGTAAATAATTTTTATCTGAATGTTTAATACATTAATATTACTTTCTGTTGTATTTATTTTATGATAAAAATTGTAATATGTGCAAGCAACGCTGTCCGAAATATTGGCGATATAAAACTTGGCGAAATATTGGCGATACAGCCAAATTGGCATCCTTTTTGGTAACCATTTAGGATGGTTGGCGACCCTTTTTGGCGACTTGGCTGTCATATGGATGTTTCTGAAAATTTCAAGAGAAATCTATTTACATCACGATATACGCTGTAAGCGGATCTTTCGGAAAAGAACTTGAAGACAGCCATGCAGATTATAAATTGGAGTCGCTTGCTGAAACTGAATCAGTATCACTTTGACTGTTGAAGAGTTCACTAGCGAGTAGTTGCTTGCGAACAAACATTACGTACTTGTGTTTTTAGACACTGATAGTTGTGTCTGAGTGCTGTAGAAGGTGTGAAAACCTTCTGGGATTTATTGGGGAAATTTTACTGTTATATCCTGCATCTTTTCTAGAATAAATTTTCATCGCTCTTAAAAAACTGTTTCACTCTTTAAACTGATAGCATAAAACCCACGAACTCCAATCAACGTAACAATACATTTTGAACTGACTGGTATTATATAGAAACTGATTATTAAGACTAATCTTCTATATTATTCTTACCTTGGTTGTTGACGCTATAACCTTAAATGTCATTCATCGAGTGAAGTTAATTTAACCTTTTTTAAAATCATTTTTCTTGAAAGTTCAGCTCTAATTCGAAAATCATAGCTTACTTCCGCGGTATTTATATATATTTCTACTTATAATGGTCATTTTATATGTATTTAAGTTGTCGTCTAATACGTCTATAGGATTTTTCCAGTTACAATTCTTTAATCCTATATTCAATTAAAAAGTTTCACAAAATTTTGATCTTTTTTAAAGGGATTTTTTCTGATTGATTTTGAATGCCCCTAATGGTTTATATATCAGTTCTTGGAGAATGTAAACCAAAACTAAGCAATTTTTTTTAAATTTGAAAGCTTAAAAACTGTTAAAACATAAAAATATCATTATTTTGCACAGCTTAGTGGGGGTGTTTCTTTGATAATCTTTGAAGTTTCAAGTAATCAAATCAAACTCTGTAAAAAAGAAATTAAATACCTCTTTTTGTTTTAGAAATCAATGTGTTAAATTCTGAACCTGAAAATTAAGTTGCAACTTAAATTTAAATTGCGTGTAAATCTAAATCAAAACTCATTGTATCTCTATCAGCTCCAGCTACTGTATAAAAGTATGTTAATATTACTTACTCACGGCATAAACTCATCTCCTAACGGCCTATCCTCTAATTTCTCCTCTTTAAGGCTTCTAAGAATAGAATTTTATGTAAAACTAAAAGATGCAGCTTATTTCAGTTTTTAATTTATTTCTTAAATCTCAGGAAATGAGCGTGGGCTTTCCGGAAGAGGTGAAATCGATATAATTTGATAAAAATAAAAATCAAGACTTACAAACAATACGATATGTTATTAATTTCTGGAAAAATTTGTGGAATATGTTGTAAAATCTTATGATATTATGATTTATATTTACCCAATTGTTTTGCTAGGGAATATTTTATACAATCTTCGTTAATTTTCTGCCTTCCAGAGATTTCAAGAGCTTCATTCGTTTGCACATCAGTTTGATTTGTACAAGGGCTCTTAATTTCGTTAGGCAATAAAACTGAACTTTTTCATCTCAAACAGAATCCTTCCGATCTCGTAATTAGAGACGTAATCTCAAATGTGCGAACATAAGAGCTGTCGTGAAGGCTTAGTGTATATTTTAAATAGTGGAATTGAGAGAAAGTTAATACTCTTTTAATTAGGCTTATATAAATGTTAATTTATTTTGAAACTTAATGAAATTCTATTGAAAAGTGGTATTGAAATTTTAGAGAAGTGTGAAAAAAAATATAATGTCATCTCGGGAGAAGGCGTGCACTCGATACTAACGTTAGTGGTCGCGTGGGGTTACGGAGTCACCCTAGTCCTTTTTGTTTTGATTATCTTTATTGTACACGATAAAAATCGTAATTCCAGTGAATAATTTAATTAGGGGAAAGTATACTTACCTACTTTTAAGGACTTAAATTTTTCTTTGATAATTTGAGAAAAAAATCCAATCAAATTGAACTAAAATGTTTCAAATGTGCGTGACTTAAACAAAGGAGACAAATCACAGACACTTTTCGCAAACATTACAGGAATGTTATTTACAGGCAAAATTGTCATACTTTGTTCTAGTTTTTGTAGTTTATTGTCCATTGATGATCGACAAATGGCATGTTGAACTTTTTCTTGGTTGTGTCTTTTTGACAGAACACAGTGTGTCTTATGGCTTCATATCTTTTTTGATGGAGTGTTTTAAGTAGAAATTTAAAACTTTCCTTTCAACTCAAACGTTTCATGTGTGTGTGTTCATCCCTTTTCTCTAATTTACCTTCATTATCATGATTAATATTCATTATTTCATCAAATTCTTCCCTTGCTTGATCAGTTCCAACTTCAACCTTTTGAGACTGCACAGATGCCCAATTCTTTTTTTTTTTACATTCTGTTCATTTACATTTATAAACCATAATGAGTCATGCCACACAGCTATCGAAACCACTAAATCGTTCAAGGGGGGGAGGGTAGCCTGTTCATAAAAAATATTTTGGAACAGAGTGATCGCGCGTCGAACTCAGTCACCCCAAGTACCTTAAAATTGTAAAAAAAACCTTTGCTACTTCCAAAAAAGAGGTAGATATGGGACGAACACATTTCAGTTTCCATGAAGATTGTCATACAGGAGGATACTGACAAGGTCATTGGTAACAAACAAAAAGTTTTCCCAGAATTAAAGATTTCGTGAGCCTGGGGGGGTCTCTATTACCTCCGCGACCGCTCCCGGGTCAATAATTTATTTCTTATAAGATGAGTAACTAATGATTCATAAAATTATATAAAACAAAGACTTTTTTGTAAGAATAATACATTCTCCACACGAAACAGACATCTCTCTTTCTATTGTTATAATATAAATCCTGACTATATATAAATCCCAAGCCCGTTCATAGAAAATATTTTGGAACAAATATGATCGCGCGTTGAACTCAGTCATCCCCAGTACCTTAAAATTGTAAAAAAAAAAGTTTGCAACTCACAAAAAAAGAGGGAGATATGTGACATATACATTTTAGTTCTCTTGAAGACTGTGATATAGGAGGCTACTGACAAGGACATTGGTAACAAATCAACAGTTTTCCCAGAATCAAAGAATTCGTGAGCCTGGAGTGACTCTGTGCCCCTCCCCCACACGCCCGCTCCAGGGTTAATAATTTATTTCTTAAAAGATGAGTAAATAATGATCCATATAATTATATAAAACAATGACTTTTTTTTAAGGATAATACATTCTCCACAAAACAGATATCTCTTTCTATTGTTATTACATAAATCCCTACCAAAAAATAAAATTCCTCGCATCCCTTTTCCTTAACCATTCCATCTTTTATTTACGACTGATGAAATTCTCCACCCTCCCAGCACCATCACCACCTCCACAGATGAACCGATCATCTTCCAGAGAAAACCATCAGGTGTGTGACTTCGGTTTCTCGTAGAAAGGAAGGAAAACGTAATGGATAAAACTCTCTTTCACCTTAACTTTTACGGTGGCCCGTTATTCACAAGATTCACGCAAAAGACTGGGAGAGAAAGATCTATCCATCGGCGTTTTTGAGAGGGAGAGAGTCGGATACTTTTCGCAAGACAAAAGGGAGAGGAGGGAAGAGACTGAGTTGGAGCGAATAATTGCTGTAAGACTCGAACCGTGAAGAATAGACCATCGAAGAACAAAGTATGGAGAAGGAAAATTCTTTGGGAAGAAGCTAGGGGGTGGTCGGCCATCCGGAAAACTCCAAGGAGAGGGGGAGCGGCTACTAACCGAAACATTTTACATCTGGAGGATTGTCCTCGGTTTCGTATTTAATGGGTTCCTGCTTCTAGATTGTTGTGGGTTGTAGTTTATGCCACCGAGGTTGATGTAAAATTTATAAGGAATTTAGGATGCATTGTTTTTTAATCGCTTTTACCTCATAATGTGTAAACTGTTGAGAAATTTGTAAAGTATGTTTGGAGAAGAATTTGGGGGAATGTAACATGCGGTTTATTGCATTTAATTAAAGTGAGTGGATATTAATTAGTTTTAATAGTTTTAAGGTTAATCTACTCTTTTGTATATTCCTGCCTCTTTCCTATATTAATTACAATTTGTTAGGATACAGTACACATGTATTTTCTATCTTCTATACACTTCCTATTGAATCAGATGAAGAAATAGATATAATTAGTTTTAATATTTTTAAGGTTAATCTACTCTGTTATATATGTATTCTTGCCTCTTTCCTATATTAATTAAAATTTGTTAGGATACACATTAGACATGCATTTTCTATACGATTCTTATTAAATCAGAAAAAGAAATACAGATACCAATATAAAAAATAATACGTTCTTCATTTATGTTAATTATTTGAATTTCAGCATTATACCTAATCATCCTTTTAAATGGAAATGTCGATTTAGAGAAGGTTAAAATTAATTTGTTTGCATTATTAGGTTTTTATGTAATTATTAAGAATAGCTTAACGGACAAAACATAATTAATCAAGAAAAACTTCAAAAGGAATTAAGTGAGATTAGTGTTTTATGACGAATTATCTATTGCTTTAAGTTGTTGATAGTAGGTAAGCTTTTAGTTTTTTGCTTTTTTAGCTTTTGTTTAATTATTGTTCTCACTATCGTATTTATCAAAGTTGGCACTTTAATTTTCTGTAATAAGTTCGCTTTATAATAACATTTTACTAAGATTTTGAAATAAGATTTCAATATCAGAGCAATAAATAGCTCAAGGTTTAAATTACTCTTGGCTTGTACTTTATATCACTCACATTAATAAGAATGTGGTCTATTATGGAACATAAAATTATCAGATTGTGTTTATTCACGCAGTTTAAATTTTTAGAATGTTGAAAATGTATAAGGAAAGAAGAATTCGACAGAATTAATATCTTTTCATGGGTACTTATGTTGAGGATTTTAATTTTATCTTTTTTTTAAGTTTTTCTCTTTCTGTGTTAATTAACATTTATGACATTGCAAATCAAATTAATCGTATATATGATGATCCTCTTTAATTAAAATGATTATGCTATAAATCAGGGGTCGGCAACCTTTTGTCTGTGGCTTGCCAAACCAATCTACTAATAGGATTCAGCGTGCCACACATTCAGATATTTTTTAAACAAATCGACTCCCGCAATAATGCATGTAAAATTAGAGAATATAGGTCAATAATGTAGATTTACAGTTTTATTACATATTAAGTTTGAATCATTGAAAGATATAAAATAAACAGCATGAAATATAACCAATTTTTCAATGAAAATAAAAAAATTTTAAATTGTACATATATTACGCATTTTTAAGTATATTTATTAAAATGAGAAAAAGACAACATAAAATATACGTATTTCTTTTCATTATAGTTAAATAAAAATTTTAATGCGAACCTAGTGCTTGCACTGCTCTATTTTCATATCACAAAATCAGGGGTATAATGTGCGACTTTCAATTTGACACGACTCTAAGAAATCAGTTGTTAAACAGCTTCTTTGCAGACTCAAAAATATTTTTCATATGAGGAAAGAATTTTTACTTTCTTTGATATGTAGAACCAAAAGTGGAAAGCTGAGTACATGTAATTTTCTCTCTTCGAACAATTCTCTCCAGGAACGACATTGAACAATTTACAAAATAGTTGTAAATTTATCTTTAGAGTTATCTTTCAGATTTTTTGGTGGCCGTGGTAGCCGAGTGGTATAGGTATCGGATCTTGGCTTGCCATGTCACGAGTTCAAGCCCAGTACCACTAAAGACCCGCCGTGTAGGGAAGCGATGCACGTTAAATCTGTCGAGAGCTGAAACGTCCTCCCGTTGGTGTGGTGTGGTAGTTAGGAGAGGGGGTGCCAGCTCAGGTGTTGAACACGTCACTTGACCATGGTTCAAAATTACGTGGTCCTTCGCCAAAAGCCCTCGTGTAGCTGAACAATGCGACGTTATTATTCAATCGATCGATCGTTCAGATTTTTTCATAATTCCGTTAATGTCCGTAATTCTGAAGGTGTTTGTCAGATAAGGTCTATTACAAATTTATCAACTTCCAAACATCCACTCAAAAATTCACAAATTTGTAGAGTATTGGAGAGTACCTCTGAGAATTGTACCACGAGCCACATGTGGCATGCGTGCCATAAATTGCCGACCCCTGCTATACCTACTAACGACAGAAATTTCAAATTCCTGATCTAAGATATTTGTGATTATTTTAACCATATTGATAAGGATTGTGAGAAGTATTTTGCTATTTGAGGCAATTATTCTGTCTACTTTTTTTTCAAAAGGAAATAATAAATCATTAATTATTGTAGGTTTCTTAATTTCTGAGCAAAATTTTAGTTATACATTTTCAGATGAATTTCGTTGAATTAATGTCTCACAATATTATCGTGGTTAATTGTTGAGCGTAAATATTAATTTTTATTGCTTTCTACATTTATTTATTTTCTGTATTGCGTAAAATACATTTTTAAGTAATGGTCTCTTAATTGGACTATAAATTTAAAGACCAATGTTGAATCAGACGAGTTCTGTATGTAAACTAATTTTGAATTATGTATCTCATTTTTTTCAAATCGGGTTAATTTCATTTCAAATTGTGAAGAATCTAGATATTTCTGTTAGTAGTTCTTAATTATATTAAATTTTATTTCATTTATTATTTTATGAGTAAAGTATTTAATAAAAAAATTGGGGGATTTAAAACAATGTAATTTGAAATATGTCGTAATGTAATATGAAATGAATGTCGTAATGAAAAAAATGTAATGTAATATTAATTCTTATTATAAAATACAAAAATTAATGTTTAATGATATATTCTACGCAAGATATGAATACAAAATCGTTGTTTATATTGAACTTAAATTTAATGATACCGAGAAACTTTAAGGAGATAGTTGGAAACCTTTCTCTCTTTCTATATATATATACTGACAATGTTAAATTGGCTGTTTTCGATGTACCTTTTCTCAAACTCTGTTATATGTACATGCTTGAAATTTTTCATACAATTAAAGTTGACCTTTCTCATTATACTAAAATGAGCTTTTAGCTATAATTTTGAATTTTTTAATAATTTATGAAATATTTTATTAAACATTGCAAAATTTGACCCATCTTTCACATGAAAAATTTCTAAAAAATAAATTTTTGAGTTTTTTACAAAAAGCTCATTTTAGTATATATTAGCCATCTTTATAAACGTATCATAAAACATTTACATACCTATGAACAGTAGTTTCTCAGAAAAGATACATCGAACATCAAAATTTACATTTTGAGATAAATTGATTTTAATGTATACAGTGAGGTTTCTAATTGGCTAGGAAATAAAGAAATAAAAGACTCAATTTACAATGAAAGATTCATGTTTTGGTTTATATCAGACGTTAAACTTTTAAGCAAAAATGAAGTACTTTGTTAACATTTTTCACCATTCAAATGGGCGTGGCCCAGTTTCAAAGATTATTTAAAAATAGCTGTTAAGGGCTTCTAGTTACCCTAGAGGTTAAAGTAAGGTATTTTTAGAAAGGTTAAAATTTGTGCAATTTGAAAATATAAAAATCTCAAATTGTTAAAAAAATAAGACTTTAACTTTCCTACAGCTTTTAAGTGACAACAATGTCGTTGGTGAAAGAAAGAAAAAATTGTCAAAGAAACGAGGGTTTTGTAGTTCTACATTTTGAGCTATTTAAGTGTAAGAAATATTCCTCTAAATAGTTACCAGGTGAAACACTTTGTATAGAATCTGTGCTTCTTAGTTTATTCGTTCAGTATATCTCAGATGCTGGCAATAAATAGTGATAATAAATTATTCAAGTAAATGGGGTTTTTTCAAAAGAGCTGCATTTTGGCATTTAAGCCTCTTGCAGACACAACAACTTTCCAAGAGTGGGAGCCATTTCATTGATGGCACCATCTAGTGGTGGCTTCCGCTACCAAAGTTTGAAATTTGGAATTTTTTATTAAATTCCAGTTTTTATCAGATACATATTATTGCCGAGAGTAACAGAGCCAAATGGATTACCGAGGGATCTTTTACATGCCACATAATCATATAACATGTGTGCCTACGATTTTCGCATCCAGAAAATCTATCGATTCCAGCCGGAATCGAACCCACAACCTTAGGCACGCTACTTCACAACCATCGAGCCAACTTGTTCTAAACCTTCTAAAAATTGGCTGTATTTTAAGTTAAAATTTGTTTGAAATTGAATTTTCATTAAATATTTGTTTATCTTGAACCATAATTTTAGGTTTAATTATTTTTTTAAAAAAATCGTGATTGATTCAAAATGTAAATGGGATCATAATAGGTCTAATTTATTACTAATTGTCACCTGTTTTTCAGAAATGACATTATTTATAAATACAAATGCTTGAAAATTAATAAAATCTTTCTAATAGTGCTACAAATTAAGTTTAAACTTTTTTCATTCTAAAAGTTTCAGGCTCATTTTATATTATTCCTGTACAGTGCTTTTCCTTCTCAACATTACGTGATTTTAATTCTAACACCAACAAACAAATTTCTTTTCATGAATGCTGTTAAACATTTATTTTTGTTAGTATTCCCTCTTGTTGTGAATAGTAAATCACTCGAAACAAAAAAAAATTCTAAGGATTGTAGTTATTTATTTTCTCTCTCCGAAGCCTTAACGCTGAATACGTTTGAGGATAATTTTAAAACAAAAAAACCGAGCAGAGCATATTTATTGTTTTGTTACTTTTTCATCAATCCAAAACGTCCAGGTATAGCAGAAAAATTTAAAACAAAATCATTTTCACTCACACGGGATATGTATTTGGTAAATGTGTAGTCTTTCTATTTTTTCCCGGTTTTTTTTTCTGCATCTGGTTCGAGAGTATTAAGTCACGAAACGGGAGAGGAAAGGCAGGTTATAAAAAATTTATATGAATAAAAACTCTAGAGATTTTTTTATCCAAATACATCATCGATCTCCCTCTTCTCCTGTTTTTTTTCTCTAGGTGTAAGATAAAAAAAACAGGAGAGGAAAAACTGGAAGACTTCTGTATTCTCTTTTTTATATATATATATATTTCGATAATCATTGCAGCTTGCTTTAGGTGCACATTTTTATCAGCTTTAAAGGAAAAATTTTTGAACGAAAGAAAAGAGAGAAAGAATGAACTTGAGTAGTTGTTTCAAGACAGAGCGAAAAGAAATGTGGTCTATGTTGCGATGCACTTAAAGTATTGTTGGTAGCCTATATTTTTTTCGATTGCTTTCACTTAAAAGAATAACTCAATAAAAATAAATAAGTATATTATTCCAGTAATTGTATAGCGTGGAATTAAATTGTACAAACTTATATTGGTTTGGTTTGTGAATGTGTATCAGGAGGTATAATGGAATACTATTTATATGTATACCTTTCTAAAAATAACTTTGCTGGTGTTTGATCAAGATCTTCAAAATTATCATGGATATATACTATAAATGATTGTTAGGAATTATCACTTTTCAAAAGAAATAATATTTATTATGTTATTAAAAAATTTATTTTAAGGAAAAATGATAAATGAAGGGAATTATGTAGATTAGTCGGGTATTATGGAACAGGTAGTTTAAACCATTGGAAAACTAATCAATACTTCATAAAACGTAGTTATTTTTAACTATAAAAGCGATAATTTAAAAAAAACATGAAAGTCATTTCTGTGTCTCGAGTCTATTTACAAAAGTCTCAAATATAATTTGCTCCAGTACAAACAAGGTGAACCCACAGAAAATAGTTAAAGTATTGAATCCAAATTTCTCCTCGTTGGTCGGAGAATTTTTCGTTACAGAAGATACATCCAGCGTCTTTCTTTTCTGGTTCTTTAGTTGATGGCATAAAGTCTATTACAAATAATACATCAGAATGCAAATGATTCATTGCTGCACGTCGGTAGTATTCCATAATCAACAAACAATACAATCAGTTTACGTAGTTCGGTGCTGGTATCACTGTCTGTATAAAACAAAAGTTAAGGTTAATAGATCGGTTTCTGCTACAACAAGGGGGCAAGTAGTCACTCTTTACGTGACTTTTCTTTTTCTTTTTTAGTAGCTGACTCGTTAAAGATGTATGACAGCATTCTTGTGTTGGACACAAATTTGGATTTTCCGAAAAACCCAAACAAGAGTGATCCGTATATATCAGGAATGTGGCAAACATCCGTAATCTGGCAATGCTGGAGGGGAGGAGGAAGTACGGTAACATACCTGAAGAAATGGGACTATTAAAGACTGCTAAAAATCGGTTTTCACAAGATAGATAGACAACAAAGTAGACAATTGGTGCAATTTCAATATTGTGTCATTAACAAGTATCAGTATATAAAAGTTTCTTCTTAATTAGGATTTCACAGACAGAAGTTAACTCTTTTTCTTTTTTTGACAATTGCAACGGGCTTTGCTTGGGCTTCCTAAACACAGCTATCGGATTGTTGAAAACTGAAAAAAAGGGTTGCCTAATCTATTGAGTCGCTTTCCCTTCTATTTGGTCTGATAGACATGTACAGGTATGGAGAAAATCTCATGAAATCATGAATCCCTCATGTCCATATGAGGCAGTTTAAGCTAATAGAGTTATGCCATTATATGGGGCGTGTGTAGTTGAAATGATCTGGGATCCCTGCTAAATTTTAAGAAAATAACAAATAACGTATTAGAACCCCCCCGGGTTCCACCCTGGACACCAAGATTAATTTGAGGCAAAGAATCACTAAGAGCCATTTGCATAGTAATAACTTGTATTTATTATATCGATTCAAATATAAGAAACTCTAATAAAATATAATATTTCTATGTTACGTCAAACAAAAGGGATTTACCTTTAGTATTAAATTAAATTACGAATTATGAAATTAATCAATAATTACGCGTAAGATCAAATAAGGTCTACCGAAATAGAAGGTCCGAGAAATACACGTAACTCGAATTGTTAGCTTTCATTAACTTAAACTAATTTCATTAAACTAACGATTGTTTTAAGCGATAATAAACTATATTATATCACCTGACAACACTTAGGTATCTTCACAAGATACTTTCGTAGATTACTAACCGTAACTCTTCAATATCTCAATCCAATTGAATCCTCCAAACTTGAGTCTACTGCTGCTGGCTCAATAGCCTTCATTCTTGCTAGCTTACAACGCTTTACTTAAATACTTGCATATCCCGTTCGCTTTTTGGAGTTGATTGGAAATATACGCGAATTTATAATCCCCAAAAAATACCTAAGAATATTAGTGGAAAGGTTCCGTACAGATTAGTCACACATGCACGTATATAAGCTTCATACTGATCACTAATATCCATTACGAGACTGTGGGCAATGGTCTTGGACAATTCTAACAGGACATTGTTTCAATACACGCGTTGAAAGTTGCCATCAAGTGACTCCAAGAACACTCTTCTGATTCCAGCACCCTCCATTGACCACTTAAATCTCGAAACATTACCGCTACTTAGTATATCTGGTGTGCATTGCTAAGGGATGAACAATTTAGATTTTCATCATCTTGCCTCTTTAAGGAATAGTAGATTGCTTTGAAATAATTATGGTGTGAATTACCTCTCCATGATATTTTCAAACAATGATAGAGTCTATGCAACGCCATGATGCAGCAATTCTGCGTGCTTAAGGAATATCTACGTATTACAAAGGTATGACAATTTTTGGTGCACTTGAAGACTGTCTTCGCAAATGTGTCAGAGCCTGAACTGAACGCGAAGCACATTTTCAGACAGAAAAATGTCTCAATTGTTATGAAAACTTGCAACATTTTAATTCATACACCTGATTATAATCTGAAGTTTTTAAAATTTCAAAATATAATCCATAAATAATTGGTTTTACCTTTTAGCACGTAAAGGGAGAAAAAATTCGGAATACATTTGGTACCAGAAAAAATATGTCAACTCACATAAAAGTGAGCAGCATTATGAAATATACAGGACTGGTATTCTCAACAGGATAGTGAAGCCTAAATATAGTATTAATGTTGGAATACTTTTTTATACGAAAAAATCTTCGAAATATGCGTTCTATTCTTTAACGGTACGCTGAAAACAGCCTTAATGCTACTATGGCTGTTTTGTAGATATTTTCCCTTAAGGTATTCGACTACGTTCGGAACCGTGATTTTAAAAGAGCATAAATGGATAATGTTCATGATATTTAATGTCACTTAGATTAGAATATATGTATAAAATTGTTTTAAGGACATTTTGACAAAAAAAATTACTTAAGTACTATATTTCGGCAAAAAATTAACTTAGAATAACTTGTTTTCAAAGTGTTCTCCTTTTATAAAAAATGCTTCTAAAATAATAATATTTAATAATTTTTTCAGAGAGTCTGACGTATTTTTTTCGAAAATTTCGCATTATTTTCAGAGTTACAACCAATTGAAATAATTATCGGCGTTTTTCTCTTAAAATTTCTCCCCTCTGTTGTCGTAAAACATGGATAAGCCCACTTCTAAGTTATAAATTTCAAAGAATCTAGTTGAGACTCTGAGCAGAGGTCTGAGCTGTAGACAGGCGAAATATTATTATAATAGAAGCATTTTTCACAAAAGGAGAATATTTTGAAAATTTGTCATTCTATGTTCATTTTTTGTCAAAATATTGTACTTAAATAATTTTTTTACTGTAATACTATTCTTAAAATAATTTTATATACATATTCTAATCTAAGTGACACTAAATATCATAAATATTATCCATTTATACGCTTTTTGCAAAATCACGGTTCCGAACGTAGTCGGATACCTCAAAGAGTTTTTACTTTCTTGGATTTAAATTTGAAAATTTTAAATTGATTATTTATCCTGAATGAAGGCAGCCTATATTTAACTTCCTCTTATCTTAATTTATTTGTGTGCGTGCGTGTGTGGCACTTTATTTATCTATTTTTATTTGAGTAAAAATAAACTAAAATGAAAATTATTTAAGCAATACAATCTCAAACATGATTTTAGCAATTATTCTCTCAACATGTAGTGAACCTTCAAAATATATTATAGCAATATCTTCATAAGCCAGTAATTGCCTCTGAACAGGGGTGATCACTTTTTGTCTAGTAGTTATGTTACTCGGTTTCGGATCCATAAGTCACGGGTTCTGTCCTCCGGATATGTGCCACCACATTGATGACCTTAGCTGAATAAAGAAAAAACCTTCTGATGTGTAGTGGTACCATCTACCCACAACAAGAACAATCAAAGTCGACAGACCCACTTGACACATCAACCAAAGTCGTTTGACTCATTTGACGTAACACCTCCAACTAACAGCAACAACTCACAAGCCACACGCTCGCCAGAACAAAAATCATTCTCCTATCCACCGACTCACTGATGGGGGAGTTCTGTAGAGGTATCTTCATAAGCTAGTAATAGCCTCCGGACATGAGTGATTACTCTTGTCTGATGGTTACGTTACTCGGCTTCGGGTCCGAAGGCCGCGGGCTCTGTCCTTCCAGATATGTGCCACCACAATATGTATATATTATATATGTATTGGGTACTTAAACGTATTAGCGTCACCGCAACAAAATTGGCGCCACGTGAATCGTACTTTGATATCAAAACAAGAAAGCTTCTAACGTGTTTTATATGAAAAAATACCAATCTTTCAAATTTTAGGGGGGAATGGCGCGATTCACTTGGCGCCAGTTTGGCTGCGGTGACGCTAATACGTAAGTACTATATATTTTTATTGACCCAATTCTCGTAGAATAAACTTGTACAAGATCTTTAAAGATTATATCGATAAATATTATATGATACACACACTACAACATACATTATAGAAGCAATCTTCAAATCTTGTAAAAACACAAACGTCAAGTATGAAATATTTGTCTTTGGAACAAAAAAACAGCAATGTGCAAGCATTTAAGCTGACTTGAACCAGTTTGTCGGTGGCACATCGAAAAAAATTAGATGCAAAAGCGCATCACGTTCTTGTGCGAGAAGTTTTACTTTGAAAGGAAAGTGAGATGGAGAATAGAGCATACGAGAGCTCTTGGTAGAGATAAGAGATCTTTTCGTTCCACATGATATAAATACTGAATGACTAGAGTGTTAATGCTCTGGCTGTATACTTCACCTACAGGGTTACGTTCCCAGAAGTTCTGCATTTCTTAGGGAATGAAATGGAGTATCTGTTGAAATTTTAGGAAAAAAAAGAGAAATAGGATTGGACTTTTCGAGAAAAAAGTAAAGTGAAGAAAAGTATTGGTTTTTCTAGTGGTTATATCCTGTTGTGTGTATGTAAATTCCTTTTAATCATTACCTGTGTTTTGGATAAGTAAGATGCTCTGAAACTTTTTTCAATTCCTTCTATTATATATAGCTCGCACTCTCTCTATATTTATTTATTTATCTTGGAGACATTTTCAATCATTAATAAAATACATTTTAAAGCGCTCAATTGAACTGAAATTTTATACACATAGTTATTTTGGATGACAATATAGTAATTTAATTATAATTAATAAAAATTAATTGATTAAAACTAATTATTTAAGGAATTACAAATACAGCCACGTTGGCATCATTTTGGCGACTTGTGTCAAAACTTGAAAAGATTTTTTTCTCACGTTTTAAAGTATTCAGTTGAGCTGAAATTTTATATACACGATTGTTTTGGATGACAATACGATACTTTAATGATAATTAATAAAAATTAATTACCACTTAATGTTTTGATTCTGTCATATGTATATACATATTTATATTAATTGTAACTATTTAATAAAAAATAGCTAAAATAAAATTTTTCTTTGTTGATCTAAGTAGGAATTGACTTTAAAAATTTTTTATATTACTTGTGTGTGTGTTTAAATAGCTTTTACTAAAATAACTATTATATTTAACGTGTTTTTGCATAAATCAGCCCTCTTATTTTTTATTTATTTATTTGCAGAAAGTAAAAAGATCGAATATCGTAGAGTAAACGTATTGTTACTTAGCAATAATTCAATATGGTTCTTTTTAAGGAACATTAATTCATTAACTATGACCATTAATTAACCTTTTTTAAAAAGTTCGTGTCCAAAATGTTTCATAACTGTTTTCAATACTTATCCTGCTTAAAACAAAGGCTAGAAGTTCAATAAAGTAAATCATATTATCTTTATTAACAATAATAATCCCATGTTATTCTTAACTTTTTTCAACATAAATGTTTATAATTGCGACATTTATAAAAATGTGCTTACTTTAGTTCTACTTTTCGAAATTAATCGAATTCTTAATGACTCGTATGTTAAATTTTCTCAACTTTTTAATCTATTTATACAGCTTCCAATTATCATTCCTTTAATTATAAAAAGGGCAAAAGGAGTATCTTAAAATTAGAATTTTAACGCATTCTATTGTATTTATTTTTTTATATATATGACATTGTATAAAGATTTAACTAATTTTTGATCTTTCATATACTAATACAAATTTTATGAACTCATTTCTGAATCATTTATAAAGATGAAAAGGGACTTTTAAAAGGTTTTCTCTTGAAATAATTTAACATTTCATAGATAAGTAAATAGAGTGTATAATCATCGGTTATTGTTCTTGCTGCTTCTCAATCCATGTCAATATCTGCTAAAAGATATTTAAATTCATGACAATTCTTCTATAATTGTCAAGATTTTTGAAAAAAAAAGGACTAGAAGAAAATCTTTATTAAGATTGGATAGAAGTTTTTTTTTTTTTTTTTTATGTACAAACTGAATTGCAATTAAAATTCCTGAGGTGCTGAATATCTCGAGTTCTTAAGACCGAGCGGATATAAATAAATTAAGTATTGCCATATAAAGGCCAAGTTCTTCTTACAAGAAAGATATTCAATATCCTGATTTTAAAATCTTGATCATAGAGCTGTAGATGACATTAAGAAGCATAATAAATATGAAAGGAAAATAAATGGAAACAAATGATGTAAGCCCACTGGACGAGTGGTGGCGTCTCGGGCGTCGACACCACGGGTCCAGGATTCTATACCCGGGCTGGGCAAGGTTGACTCGGCCTTTCATCCTTTCAATGGGTCGATAAATGAGTTCCTTTGGGCATAAATACTGGGGGTTTCGCATCAGACTGACCACCTGATCGGAACATCTTTTCATGCACCTCAGCGCCAAAGGTCACGAATACTGAGTTGGGCACAGTAGACCTTGACATGGGCGAAGACCCATTAATATAGAAATTATAAGTAATAAATGAATTATACCTTATAAATGAATACAATTTTATTTATTTATGAACCTCATAATATTAAAAATGCAAATAAAATTTGTCCGAATGAAGATAAATAGACTAAGTAAAAACTTTAGCCAATGTAATGAAGAAATAGATTAATAATTATGTGTAATGATAAATTAAACTACATAATTCAAATGCAGTTAAATAGTTATAATACATCTTGAAATTCTTCAGAATATTCATATAGATTATTTTCAAAATATTTATATGTTATAGATTTTTTTAGAAACCTTCTTTTCCTCTGAAAGTAATTTCTCTGCATTTTAATTATAATAAAAGAATTAGCCGTACTCTATTAATTCATTGTGCTCTGCAATTTAAAATAACTTTTCCATGTTTTAATTAATTTCATTTAATTAATCTTCTATGTCTCCGGAAAAAAAATCAATTAAATAACACTTGATGTTCTGATTTTGATCTCTCGGTTCTTAATTTGTTTTAAAACAATATCACAAGTGCAAACAATTAAACACTTTTAAGAGAATTTAAATCTTTGTTTTAATTGAGTAAATTAATTTCGAAGCTCTAACTTCGTTCGCGAAATAATCACTTTTTAATTATTTAAGAGAAGAGTTTTTTAATTTGCTCTAATGGGGGATAATGCAATCGACTCAGAGCCATACAAAAACAACTATTTAACTACCTTCTGTACTTAAGTGCTTGAAAAAAAAACACAGTTAAAACGAACAAGTTTACTGCAAGAAACATTGTACTTCTGTATATTCATTACCTACCTCACCTCGCACGCACACCCAGTAGAAAGTCTGCGTATAAAAAGTGTTGCTTTTCAGTATATTCTTCCTTTTTTCCCTTTTTATATTTGCGTAGAGACACTTTCCCTTATACCTGGAAAAGACGATTCTCCTTTTAGATTCCAATTTCACTTTCCTTCGCGTTGATTCTTCTTCATCCTTCTCTTTTTTACCACCAAAGGGTAGAAAAGTTTTTCCCTTTTTTCCCCAGATCCTTTAGATTCCTTTAGGTCTAGTACTTGTGTGTATATACATTTCATGTGAGAGCAAACATGATTTTTCTTTTCTTCAGGGACTTCTGAAATTGCTTCTTTGCATGTGTTTCCTATTTCGTGAGGATTTCCCTTTTTATTTTGTTACTCTCTTGTAATGGTCTCCTGAGGTGAGAACTGTAGACCTCTTCAGCACTGTAGACGTCACCACTGGTATAATCCGAGCGCCATATTTGTCCTGCTATAATTAGAATCACCGGCCATGTTTGTCCTGGTAGGATTAAGGTACCGGTTCTGTTTGTTCTGTTGTAATTAAAAAATTTCGAGGTGAATTGTTAAACAGTATGTTTTAATTCAACTTCTTTGAGTCAATATGGAACCATTTTAAGTGGAAAAATAGTGGGAATTTCTGTATAATAACAATTGTTCAAAAAGTTTTATTTTAACCAGTTGTACAGTACGTCGTATTTTACTTTCCCAAGATAATTCTTAGAAATTTACACATGTTCTAAATATCTACACCTTGGAACAAAGATAATTATTTATACATTTGTTCATTTACACATTTGTCAGCATTTGAAGATAATAAATATGCCCTGGTTTTTGAGAAAATTTACATGATATATATAAAAGGAACAGCAGAAGGTATTCCGATTATATGTTTATGTATCAATTAAGTCAGCTTGATGACTTTAGTAATAACAAACTAAAATAATGTACTGAATTCGTAGTTTCCTTATTATTTTAGAAATAACCATTATCATATTAAATTATGATAGTAAAAGAATCCAAGAAAAATTTGGTGAGTAACTCTAAAATGACAGATTAATTTGCATTACAATATTCTTAAAAATAATATTTCTACGAACAAAATTCAAATTAAGTTCGGTTTTTAATTGTAACTTACTTGTTAAGAATCAAATATTCAATTGATATACAAGTAATTGTATCTTTGTTTTTCACCAACATAATTATAGAAAAAATATGTAGAATTTAACCACATATTCAAATTTGCGCTTTCAGAATCAACTCGTAAAATGTATTCTTATTTATTTAATCTTTAATTAAATAAATAAATTTTACTATCACTCATTTTGAATTCCTTGCTACTTACGTTTATTTCGTTCAAATGTATTATTGAGATAACCGCTATAGTTTTATGCATATG
This sequence comes from Trichonephila clavipes, assembly GCA_019973935.1. Lineage (NCBI taxonomy): Eukaryota > Metazoa > Arthropoda > Arachnida > Araneae > Nephilidae > Trichonephila > Trichonephila clavipes. The sequence continues at coordinate 624,290 of BMAU01018786.1, forward strand.
TATTTAAGAATTAATTGACTTTTTTTCGAGAAAATTATGCTTACAAAATTAAGAAAATATTATACAAATACTGAATAAATGTATTATTTGTTTTAAAGAGATAAACTAGCTCTAAGACTTTTTTTCTATTAAAATAATATTACTCGCGTAATTTGTTTAAAAATACATGTATTAACTAGTTCTATCAAATATACTGCTAAAAATGTAAAGAATATTATCTATTGTTTAAAATTTATTGTGAGAATGTATCTCTCAAAATGTGAGATTTTTGACGTGGCCAAAAATGTCGACAATTTTAATCCAGTTTTTTATTTTTTATCTTTCGACCTAAGATAGTAACCTTCGGTTAAAAAATATTCGTAAAAAGAAAGAAGGGAACATAAAACTTTTATGGCTCAAGCTGCTGAAAAATTCGTTTATTCCCCGATGATCAGAATACCGAGGGGGTTTGGAGTGTGCCTTTCTTTTCCATCACTACGAGAAAAAATGAATTTGAAGGGAAAAAAAGCTTACCACAGTTTAAAAATAGAGGCTTCGAATCGTAAAGTTCTCGAAGGTAATCTCAAGCGCGTTGGCTGAATTACTCCTAAAAATTTTATTGTCAATAAGGGAATGTATGAGTCTGCTCACAAAACGTATTTAATGAAATCTTGAATTTATTAAGAATAAAATCCTTTGAAAGCGTCATTAAGTGTATAATTATTCAAGCAGTGAAAAAAAATGTATTTCAATTGAAAAGTGAAATAAAAGGAAGACCTCTTGAGGAATAATCATATGCTGTAAAGGAAAATTTGTGAACCTATACATGACTCAAAAAGAGAAGTTGTTGAAAGTAAAGTTTGTTTCATTTATGTAGAATATCTTAAGGTATCCGACTACGTTCGGAACCATGAATTTAAAAAAGCGCATAAATGGATAACTTTCATGATATTTAGTGTCACTCAGATTAGAATACATGCATAAAATTGTTTTAAGTATATTTTGACAAAAAAAATTTATTTAAATACAATATTTTGGCAAAAACTTAACTTAGAATAATCTTTTTTTCCAAATGTTCCCCTTTTGTGAAAAATGGTTCTATTATAATAATATTTTGCCTGTATATAGCTCAGACCTCTCTACGGAGGCTCAATTAGAATTTTTGAAAAATTCACTTTATTTTCAGAGTTACCACCGATTGAAATAATTATTCGCGTTTTTTTCTTAAAATTGCTCCCTCTGTTGTCGTAAAATATGAATAAACCCACTTCTAAGTTATATATTTCAAAAATTCTAGTTGAGTCTCTGAACAGAGGTCTGAGCTATAGACAAGCAAAATATTATTCTAATAGACATTGTAAAGAGTGTTTTTTTTTCAGGTATAGAAGTTTAAGTTGGCATTACTTTCCAAGATGGCGACCGATTTAACAGCTGTCAAGTGATTTATTCTCAGTTTGGTTTGGCAATTCATCCAAACGATCATCAAGCAAGGCATAGATTCATCGAATGAGCCCAAAACGAGATTGCCGTTGTTTCCGATTTTCATAAGCGAATTTTGTTTAGCGATGAAGCGCACTTCTGGTTGAATGGCTACGTCAACAAACAAAACTGCCGCATTTGGAGTGAAGCTAATCCACAAGTGTATGTTGAAACACCGTTACATCCAGAAAAACTGACTGTTTGGTGCGCTTTATGGGCTGGTGGAATCCTTCTTCAAAAACGATGAAGGCCACAACGTTACAGTCAATGGTAATCGGTATAGAGCCATGATTACTAACTTTTTCATTCCTGAATTGAACAATCATGATGTCCAGGAGCTGTGGTTCCAACAAGACGGCGCAACATGTCACACAGCTCGTGCTACAATCGATTTATTGACAGACACTTTTGGTGACCGCCTAATTTCACGTTTTGGACCTGTGAATTGGCCTCCAAGACCTTGTGATTTAACACCGCTAGACTATTTTCTGTGGGGCTATGTAAAGTCATTGGTCTATGCGGATAAGCCTCAAACGCTTGACCATTTGGAAGACAACATTCGCCGTGTTATTGTCGATATACGCCCACAAATATTGGAAAAAGTCATCGAAAATTGGACGTCCAGATTGGACTACATCCAAGCCAGCCGTGGCAGTCATATGCCAGAAATCATATTTAAAATGTAATGCCACAAGATTATCTTTCGAATTAAAAAAATTCATGTCAATCGAATAATACATCGTTGTTTTATTGCAATTTAAAGTTCTATACCTCTAAAAAACACCCTTTATTAAATAGTGATTTATAATCTATAAGTTTTTGATTAAATCAAATATGTTAATTAACTAACTGTGTGTGTGCTGCATAGTATAAACATTGGTACTTATAAGAATAAAAAAGTTTAATTGTGTTGAAAGTTATTAAGAGAAGAATAATTTATTGTAGTAATTACAATTAAATGTATAACGGTATCAATGACGTAGGGCCTCTGAGAGGGTCCTGTATCAAAATTCCTTCCTTCAATTCCTGAAATTGATATTGGTTTGTAGCAGTAGCAAAAGTATTGTTGGACTATTATTGGATTCCTATTTTTAAATCTTAGCATTACCATTTTATCACAGTTATATAGAAATAAACATTTGTTTTCTTAACTCTTAATCTGTAATTTTATATATAAATATACTACAATTGCAATTCTTTTACTCGTTCAACCCCAGGATAACTTTTTTATTCTTTGGTTCTTATGTTTATGAAAGTCAAAGAAAATATTCTTGTATTGTTATATTGTAGACTGGTAGTTATTTATTGATTCGAAATAATTTTACCAATTGCACTTTACAATGGTAAGTTACAAATTACAGAATTTTGTAATTTTATCTTTTATACTTTCTCGATCAATTTGTAATATTTTTGCATTTTTGTTTATTATTTATCACTAGCGTAACTAGTTCTGAGTGGGCCCTGTATCAAAATTCCTTGGGGGGCATTTTTCAAAAATAAAAATGGTCGCATTAATAAAACTTATTTGAAAGTATCCAAATATTACATATGCTGGGACCCAGTATTATTGATACGGTGGTAGCTACGCCCCTGTATTTTATACATTATCAAATGTTATATATTATTGGTTTATCTCTTATTAATTTTTACAATCTATACCATTCCTCCACTTATTACTGATTTTATTTATTGCTTCATATATGATTAGTTATTCATACTTATTTTGTTTTATTATTTATTGCCTTTAAACTTTTGTTGTCTTTTTTATGTTTTTTCGTCTTTTTTTTTTAATTTTGCGTTTTACTGACTTTTACCAATGTATAACCATTGTGGTGAATTCAGTTTTTGTAAGTTTTGCCTTGCACATTGTGATACAAATGGCATTTATTATTTATTTTTATAAAAACTTTTAAAAATGTCAAATAGTGTAAAAATATTTAATAAATAATTATTTAACAGTGTTAATGAAAGCCTTTTCAATACAATCATTCACAGCTTAATTCTTAAAAATATATTTACAGCTTACAGGAATAGCAAGCTGCAAATAAAAATATTACGAAAGGAGGGTGAAGCCATAATCTATATTTAAAAAAATGTGGCTGCCACAGTATAAGACATTTTTTTTTATCTAAAGAAGGGAATAAGGGTAAAATAACTTCTTTTCAAACTTACCTTCGAAACAAATATATATCGAGTTTAAATTGATGGTGCATCATTGCCTCAAATACCTTGTGAGAGGAGCTCACCTCTCTCTTAGGCACCTAGATATGAAGGAGGTAGGGAAGAGGCACTAGTCATGATCCAAAGAATCTATTTATTTATGACACAAAATAAAGACACAAATTCAATTAATAACTGAAAGAGAATGTCTCGGTGCTAACCGCGAAAGTGGAACAACGACAAAATACACGAATGATTAGGAGACTATCAAACTTTATATAGAATCAAATCTATTATCCGATTTAATCCAATATTAATTTAACCGCTGTGATGAATCGCCACTTTTAAATCTTTCCCCTAAAAAGCATTTAATCACAATTATCCAATAATGATATTTGTCAATAACAATCTCACCTGACTTCTGGTTTACATGCACTCCTATTCTAGTTCTGGCTTAAAAAAACCTCGACTATATAAAGTAAACTTAATTTACATATCACGGTTTCTTCTTCAGAAGGTTTGGGTGTGAATAACGCGAATTGATAGCCCAAAGATTTCCCAAGTGGGTTAGAGGAAGGTACGCGAATAGATCCGTACTTAAAGATACGGAACATAAGCAAAATGAAAGTATTTGTAAAAAACATCAGGACGTCTCTGTATTATTTTTCACATTTGAATAGCATTTTAATTACTTAATTAGTTATTTATGTCACAATATATCAAAGGTTATATGAGAGCTACTGACAAAAGACCTCTATTCTAGTCATGGTCAAATGACGAGGAATACTCTTGATAAAAAATCAAATAAAATAGAATTATCTAATTTCTCCGATTGCTCCTAGAATGGTTTTAAAATAAAGCTGTGTTTTCTTTATCTAAATTCTGCATACAAAATATAAATAAGTTGTGAATGATCTATTCATGATCCTTCAACTTATCCTCTTGGGAAATCTTTGGGCTATCAATACGCGTTATTCACAACCAACCCTTTGAGAGAGAAAAATCATGATATTCAAATTAAGTTATTAGATATAGTCGAAGTTTTCTAGCTTGAATAGAGAGTAGAGGAGGAGATAAACCTGAATCAGGTGAGATTGTTACTGCAGGTATCATATTTGAATTATTGTGATTAAAGGCTTATTAGGAGGAAGCTTTAAAGTGACGATTATTCAAAGAGATTAAATTGATATTAGATTAAATAGGATGATAGATTAGATTCTGTATAAAGTATGGATCGAGTTTGATAGTCTCCTAAGCTTTCGAGTATTACCGTCGTCATTCCACTCATACGGTTAGCACCGAGACATTCTCTTACTGATATTGATTAAATTTGTGTTGTCTCATTGTGATAAATAAATAGATTGATTGGGTCGTGGCGAGAGTATCTCCCTACCTCCCACATATTTAGGTGCCCAGAAGAGAGGTGTTAACCTCTCACAAATTTAAAGATCTGAATCCTTTCTATATGGCACAAAAAAAATTGTGATGCTTAACGTATATAACTCTTAAGCTATTGCAAAATTAAATAATATGTAAGTAAAATTTTAATAAGTGATTTCATTAAAGTTATTAATAGGGAGACATAATTAGAATTTTTTAAAAAATGATATAATTTAAATAATTAATTGTGCTATGACCATATTTTTTTTTTATGAATAACTTTACAAATTATAAAGATGGTATACATTTAACATTTTAATATGATTACTGCATATTTAATACTTCAATGCGATTGCATTAATTGATATATTTAAGCATTCATAGCGAAACTCTTCTTTTTACGTAAGTAATAAATAGTTAATTTATAAATTTTCAGTAATTAAATGAGATTTCAAATTAGTAACACATCACATTATAATTTTAATCGTTTTATTAAAAATAAAATATATTAAATGAGATTCTTTTTCCTTTTGGATTATTTTTGAATTTATATTCAACCTACGCGTGTTTAAAACTAAATTTATTTTCTTTCCCTTGCTGACTTTTTTTGACAAGAATATTTTAAAATCTCCGACAAAAGTCTCTGGTTAAATAATCTGTTTCCAATGTAATGCATGTCACTGATAAGTAACTTATTTAGATATTTAAAAATCTGAAATTCTGATTCTATAGCATTACACTCGCATTATGTTTTCCCCCTTTACATAAAAATCATATATTCGTAAGTGAAATACAAATATTGTAATGTCTTTCGTTTACTCTTTCATTCATTGTATTTCATTTATGTTCAAATGTATAAAATAAATTTATCTTACCACGGGATAAAATGTAAATATTTAGAGAAATTCAACAACATTTCTAGTCACAAAAGGGTTTTTTCCCTCCATTTCGTACATAACGCATTATTCTATCCAAATGCATTTTACAGGGAAAAGTTTCATTCACAACGCACACCCTCAATTTTATCGCTACTTTTTTTTTCTAGTTCTGCTCCATAAAATTTCTATTGTTATCTGCCTTAGCGTATTTGACGTACACTAGATAGAATTTTTCTTCTTTTATTATTTTTTTTCATCCCAAAGAATAGAAAATATTTCTCTTTCTTTTATACTTCTCTTTGTATAAATATATTTCATTTGAAATGTCCATCGGATTAGAGTTTTTTGAGGCAGAAAATATTCGAACCGAGAAGACTCAGCAGAAATCCTTTACTGTGAGGATTTATGACGTCATCGTTTCGTGGTGTCTTAGGGAAAAAAAGACTTTTTCCCCCTTCTTTTTTTCCCATCGGTGAAGAAATAAGGAATAAAGTTATGCGGTTATTTTGCGGCACATTCTCAGTTTTAAAATTCGGTGAAGAAATACTTTTTTTATGGCATTTCCTCTTAAGAGAATAAGAGTTTTCTTACCTCTGGAGATTCGATGAGATACAAAACTATTTTTTAAAATGCTTCGAATGCTAAAAATTTGTTATTAAAAGTGGAATTTTCCGTGATGCTCAAGATTGTTCATAAATTTACGGAAAGTTTCGGCTTGCTGCTCTAATAAAATTTCTGATCTTATTTTTGTAATTAATAATCAGCAATGAAATTTAAATCAAAGTCTTATTTATTGCATAAAGTTAGACGTTTTTATAAAAACAAATGAAAACGAAAGATTATAAAACTGGCAATGAGAGATATATTTTAAAGTTCTCAATTATTAGTCTATTATCAAAATAATACATATGTATTTTTTCGATAAAAAAATGCAATTTTTTTTGAACTAATCATTTCTTAAATTTCAGTTTTCTTTTTGCTTTATGTTTTAGGCAAATTAAGTCCTTAAAGTATGTCTTTTTTAAATTTTTAATATGCAACTTCAATATTAGCTGTAATTCCGTTCATCTAAATTATAATGATAGATAGTGTAGGTTTTTAATAACAAAATAAATACCTAAAACGGTATGATATTGAAAAAATGATTTTTATTCTTTTCAAAACTTTTCTGTTTTCTGTTGTTTTGAAAACAGATCAATTGACCACTTCAAGCCATTTTGTTCCTAAAACAAACATTATACAACTCAGAATCTATCGACAATTTATTTTATTTGTTTAAAAGAAATTAGTATACATTTTTAACACTAATTCCCATTTAAATTCATTTTCGTATCATATCTCCTCCAATCTCCTAGTGGTTTACTTTCCTATCCATTAAGTTATTACTGCAAGATTCCTAATTTATATACAACGAAAAAAAAATTTATATACAATTTTTTTCATTATTTTTAGTCAAACAAAATAATATTTTATGAAATAACAAGTGTTTTCCCAATCTTTGAATTCCATCTTTTCATTTTTGGTATCTACCCTTCTGTATATACCTTACTAAATGATATAAATGTGAAAAGGTTTATTTTTATATTCTAACTATATATACAGGGTGTCCCAGGATCATTGAGACCAATATTGAGGGGAGGTAGGGGACATCACGAGGATTCAGATTTGCATTGCAACCCATAGTCGAAAACGTCTTCGTTCGGCACTAGAGGATGTTGTTCACAAGAGCATTAAAGGAAACTGACCTGCATTAACGCAGTCAATTGAGCTGTCTTCGCCGGCAGAGCAGTATGGAATGTTTTACAAACACCGAGCATAGGCATAGTGAGAGCGAGCCAAGGTATCCAACACATTTTGTTCCAGGCATATAAAGGAATATTAGAACTCAGTACCTTCTGTTCCGTGAGCGAGTACTTTAGCCACCATGTCAAAATGATCATCGTAGCATGGAGACTATTACTGGCTTATATAGATATCATCGCCACACACTGCCCTGCCAGTGATTCTGCTAATAGGCACACGAACGATACCATAGTTATGGCGAGCGTGAGGGTTGTTGCGTCATTTTGAATGCGATGGCTTGTGGGTTGCGTCATTTGCGTGAGACGGTTTTGTTGGTTGCGTCATGTGTCTGACGGCTTGGTTGCATTTGTGGTGGATAGATGCCACCACGACTGCTGCGCGAAGGTTGCGGTTCCTTTGTACGACCAGGGTCACCAATGAAGGAAGATCAGAACTCGGTACCTTCTGTTTCGTAAGCGAGTACTTAAGCCACCATGCCAAAATGATCATCCTAGCATGGAGACTATTACTGGCTTATATAGATACCACCACCACACATAGTACAAAATGTATTGGATACTGGTAGAAGGAATCTGAGTATCATGTTGGGAGTTTGAGTTACTCATGACCCGCCCTCGCTATGTCTATGGGGAAAGTAAAAGCAGAACCAGACACTTCCATTACAACGATTAATTATTTTACTCAAGCACACTAATCAACAACAGTTTAAGACTTAAGTAAATGTCCTAAGAGATGATATGTAGAAAGCAATAAACCTTAAGTGAACAAGCGCAAGTAACTAATTTAACCCCTAATCTATCGTTGACAACAAATTCCCAATCCACTTATTTAAAACAATGACAAACACCGCTCTTAACTTAAGTTGCCAAAATCAACTTTATTATATCTCCCCTTCGTGGCGACTGTAACAGTTTCTCAGCTCCTTCTTTTTACAATTACAAAACTCTGACTTTATATAGTTAAACTAATCTACATATCAGGGTTTCTTCTTGAGAGGGATGGCTATGAATGTAACACGAATGCTACCCCAAAGATTCCCCAAGAGGATTAGTGTGAAGATCCCGTAAAGATCCGTCACAAGCTAATAAGATTATAAAAGGTACACTGATCTCTAGATCCGCTTGTAGATCACTTGTCAGTTCTTTCCTAAACTGTTACGGTCCTCTTTAAAAACTGGCGTAGCTGTCTCCGAGGGGGCCCTGTATCAAAATTCCTTCGGGGCCTTTTTTTAGATATGAGAGCCCTTTTAGTAAACTGTAGTTACACATGTTGGGGCCCATGTAGCTTGGGAGCCCCGGATCATTGATACGGTGGTAGCTACGCCCCTGCCTTCAAATCAACTTCTTTAGTATTTCCACTTCTCCGAATGGCAGTTATAGCTTGTAAGAGGCTCGCGCCTCTTTCGCGTACACCTAGATGTGGGGGGGGGGGAAGAAACACTCGACATGATTCAACTAATCTATTTATTTCCACACTAAGAACAGACACAATTTCAACTAATAATATAACGAGAATGTCTCAATGAAAGCCGTGAAAGTGGAACAAACGTGGGCGATTAGGCGACTAACAAACTTGATCCTTATCTTAAGTAGGGATATAACCTATTATCTGATTTAATCTAATCTTAATTTAATCTTAGTGAACAATCGTCAATTATTTAAGGTTTCCTTCTAATAAGAATCGAATCACTATAATTCTAATATTATACCTTCAGTAGCAATCTTACCTGGCTCAAGTATATCTTCTCTCCTTCTCTTTCTCAAGCTAAAAAACCTCGTCTATTTATAGTAAGTTAATTTTTTAATATCACGATTTTCATCTTCCGAAGGGTTGGTTGCGAATAACACGAATTGAAAGCCCAAAGATTTCCCTAGAGGATTAGCTGGGAAAACGCATATAGATCCGTCACATCTTAGTTAAAGAATAATTTCCCCAAGATAATTAGGTGAAGAACCATGGATAGAACCCTTCACACATTAAAATCATAAAAATATTGTTCTACGTGTAATGTTAGCTATAAGAAATAAAAAACATAATTTACTACTGCATATTAATGAAAAAAACTTACTTTTTTCTCTTCCCAGGTAAAACCCATACGATGGTTGGCAACAGCGACTCCCCTCAAGAGCTCGGCGTGATGCCCTGTGCCATTTCTTGGCTCTTCCGTCTCATTTACGAACAAAGACAAAAGACCGGAGCTCGCTTTTCCGTTCGAGTTTCAGCGCTCGAGCTGTCAGGAAGAAGCGAGACACTGCGGGACCTACTGTCCGAATATGCAGCAGGTAAGCATCAAATCCCCCATTGGCTAAGATGGCAAGATTCCCACAATTGGTGTAGACTTCGTAATCGAGTTCGGCTGTCTTCACTCTATCGTCGCTTTTGTTGCTATCAGGATTCGTTAAATGTTCGCAACTGGGATTACCTCTGAGAATTACCAGTTTTTGGTGATGTTTAACAACTGAATAAGAAAGGAGGGAAAGAAGAAGAATTTTGTTAAAGGAAATGTGTGTCAGTCTGACAGTTAAGGGAAGGGATGTCCCAGAAGGAGAGGGTGAGGAAAAGGAAAGGATTTTTATTTTCCTTCTGATACTTTAATTTTCTAGAAAGGAACTTTTGCTAGAAGGCTTTGGTTTTTTGATACCATAACAGAAAGTATTCTTTCCCAAAAGTGTTACTTTTAACTTAAAGTGGACCTTAATTAAATGGAATGGCATATTGTCTATAGCACTTTCTTATATGTTTTTGCTCATTGGTACGATTTCTTCGAAACAAACTCTCACACAATTCTTTTTTCGTTAATCTTCTGTCAATTTGAAGTAAAACAATATATTTTGAGAGTGAAAGTTTTTGGAGATAGATAATTATTTTTCGGTTGTTTTAAAATACTTACTAAATCATTCGTCTTTTAATATAAATAATAAAGCTTACAAATGAAAATAAAGGCTTACCAATGACTTTAGAATAATAAAAATAAAAGTTCGCCTAATTTATAATACCGTATTTATTCAAATCTAAGCCACGCCCCAAATTTTCAGTAGGTTTTTGTGAAAAACAAGTAATATAAAAAAAATTAAGTCAATTCCTACTTAGATCAACAAAGGAAAATTTTATTTTAGCTACTTTTTACTAAATAGTTGCAATTAATATACATATGACAGAATCACAACATTAAGTGGTAATTGAATTTTATTAATTATCATTAAAGTATCGCATTGTCATCAAAAACAATCGTGTATATAAAATTTCAGTTCAACTGAATGCCTTAAAACGAGAGAAAAAAACCTTTTCAAGTTTTGACACTAGTCGCCAAAATTGTCGCTAAGTCACCAACGTGGCTGTATTTGTAATTCTTTAAATAATTAGTTTTAATCAATTAATTTTTATTAATTATAATTAAATTATTGCATTGTCATCCAAAATAATCATGTATATAAAATTTCAGCTCAATTGAGCGCTTTAAAATGTATTTTATCAACGATTGAAGGTTCTACAAAGATAAATAAATAAATAAATAGAGATTGTGAGCTAATAGAAGAAATTGAAAAAATAAAAAAATTGTGCCCCAAAAGGCTCATTGATATCCAATATTTACAAAATTTAAAAATAAAATTGAATAAGAACTTTTAAGAAGGGAATAGTTAATTTATTTTACGTATATTAAAGACTTTTAAATACATACATACGCCTATAATTGCTTTAACCGTCAGAGTCATGTTCAATTTCCCCCTTCCCACGAATTTTTCTGCCTTCGCTTCTAAGCCGCACCCGATTTTCAGTAGCATTGACATAAGAATAAAAGGTGTGGCTTAGATTCGAACAAATACGGTTTTATCATCTTTAAAAATATTTGTCGTAGTCTTAGTTAAACTTTCACTGTATGAATTTAAAATGTAAAATTCTTCATCTGCCATTCATATTAAGCAGTTTTTCGGACTCCCCGTGGTTATAACATAATATGGGGGAGGGAATTACCTAAAAATTTACACCAATTTAAAATTTAGTTTTCAAATTGTGCTTGTGTACTTTCTTTTAAATAAATTATGCAAAAAAATTTAAATTTTGTGATAAATTAATTTTTTTGTCTGTAGGTGTTATTACAAATTAGAGAAAGAACTTGATGTTCTTGAAAATATTCTTGTTTGGAAACGATTAATATTTTTATCCGGATACTTACACCAATGTTAAGTGCAAAAAATAAAAACAGCTTTATTAAACAAGTTAGCAAGCCATAACGTGTAATAAATTGCTTAAAAACTTATTTAATTGCATTAACGTTTTTATTTCTTTTAAACACAATTCTTTAGACAGTTCATAACAATAAATCTTATTGTCTTAACTTCAGCATCGCCTTTTTTTCTAGACTATTGTGTCTCTTGTCTTTTTCTCCGCGTTATACAAACTCTCCGAAAAACACTCCAGAGAATTTATCGAGTTCACAAAACGAGTCTCCAAATTGATACCTGCATGTTTTTTATTTAATTTAACTTTAATTAAATAAAGCTAATTATCATCTTTCAAGTGCAGGTTGTTATCTAAATGTCGATTACAAAAGACATCATAAAAATACAATCACTGGGAGGAAAAAAAGATATTTTTCTAATAATTTTTTTCTACACGCATTTCCTCAAGCATCTTTCTTGAATGCAGAGCTGCTAAAATTAACAACTTTCACAACGTTTCTCCTGAAACGAAAGAAATAATTACTCCATAGGCTCTCTCTGCTTAGTGTCTTCTTACGCATTCTTTTTTTTCTCCCCTAATTTTTAAAAAGAATGCACCATTTCCCCTTCTCATTTTTTTTAATCTGTAGTAAAAACGGGCGGCAGAAGAGTTGCTTTAATAAACTAGAAACATAATGCTCACACAACTAAAGCCAGGCGTTGTTAAGTTTCCCTTTGTAAGCAATTCCAAGGGGAATATTTTGGAGAAAGGGAACTTAAAAAGAATAAAAGATGGGGCAGGAGAATTTTACGGATCTGCGTAGAGAGTTTTGTATTTCAAGAGAAGATACCTTCCATGGGCACGAGTTGTAAAGTAAGGATCTTTTGTGCTGTTTATGAGGATATTTCGCACCGAATTAAAAGATAATCACGGAGCCTTTGGATATTAGTGTACATTATTTAAATCTAAAATTTTTAAATGTATTTATTTAGTAAACACTTTTTTCTGTTGGTATTGTAATATGATATATTTCTAGTGTCAAGTCTCACGATGGTCGCGGTGTAATTTTATTTTAATAAAACTGTCCAAAGTTTTAATGCTTTTAAATACTATTCAAAACATTTTAAAAGCACAAAATGCAATATTAAAAAATTTTTAGTATTGTAAATATATATGCAGTGATTTCACTGAAATTAAACATGTTACAGGGACATATTTATCAGGTTGCAGTGGTTTAATTGAAGAGGTCATTGATTTATATGATTTAATTCCACATTGTATTGACAAACACAAAGCGAAAAACAACACAAGCACACAGGGATATTAGGCAATGCACAAAAGCGTTCTTCATTTACATTACAGAGATCTCAGCTTTTATGCTACCTTTCTTTATTGAAAGCTCTGATAATCATATAATTTCCGTTGTTTAATACAGCGATTTGTCATAATTAGTTGCAGATGCAATAGTTCATCATCTTACTTTGAAATGTGCCTACATGGCAGTTTTTGAGGAGATAAATTTGTAGTTAAAATAGTATTTACCTTTAAGCCGATTAGCTAAAATAATTAACTAACACTCAATGTCTTGGAGGGTTCAAGACTATCATGAATCAAAGAAAAGAAAGCTTAAATGGAGAATTATTACACATGTATTGATGAAGATTTTCCCCTCAAAACATGTATTTTGCTTAAATTTCCTGTAAGGTATATTCATATAATCTTACAACAAATTCCTAATACGATAGACTTATAATATTGAGTTAATCTGATAGAGCCTAATTATATGTAATTATAATTAATCTAAAAGTTCACGGAATACTTCAGTTTACTGAAAATATAATTAAACTATTCTGATTGCTGTCTGTCTTCAGTGAGTGTTATATGCAACTCCAGACACAAGAAAAGAAGAGTAAGACAGATAGGAATTACTTTAAAATGTTAGAATTTAGAAATTACTATAATATTGCTCTGAGGGATTCAAGGTACGCTTAACTTAAAAGTAAGCATTGGTATAAATTCGTGTTAGTTTTAATATACATGGTATTTCAAATCTAAATTAAATTCTAATCTGTAAATACAACTTAAAATCAAAATTTATGCATTGGGTACGATAATTAAACAAAAAAATTTCTGTGCAATGTATAATTTAGCCACATCCACTCTAAAATCATCAGCGTCTAGACATAAAAAAAATGAAAAATAAAATAAATTCCTGAACAAGTAGCTGTGTTATGAATATAATTTCAGATCGAAGAATATTTCAGTTTAATTTAAGATTGTACAGAATCACACACACATACATCATTACAAAGTTTTTAATCTTCATTGCGTTCTTTTTAGTTACGTAGTCAAAAATCCCCTAGAGCTGTTAATTCATTGCAAAAATCCAATTTCTCTTCGGAAAGTCTTTATATTGACAACAAAACAAAGTTATAAAGCATAATATTAATCAAGTTAATAAAAAAGTCTGAAAATACTCAAGTATATAACTTATGTATAAATGTTATGTCAAAAATAATTCTTGATACAAATCCAGAATTTTGAACTTAATGTAAATCAACAGTTTTTTAACTATACTTTCTCGTATAAATAAGCTAGTATAAATAACTAAACTTCTAAGTTTACATTCGAAACATGCTGTAAAATCCATTATGCACCTTTTTTTGTGACAAAGTTGTGTAATCCAAAATACAACGTTCTTAAATGCTAGTTTTATTAATGAGATTTTTTTTATGCTGACTAGTAACAATAATCAAATTATTTCAAATATGACGAATCCGTTATGAAATGAAACCAGGTGGCAATATCAAATATATTTCTATAATTTGTAAATATTATAGAATTCTTCACCTTAGGTTTTCTATTTTTCCCATCAACATTATAAGTATAGTAAATCAATAGCTTATTTTCCCTCTGAGAAAAAAATAACTAAAATTTAATTCGAAATTTAAAATGTAGCTTTATTAAACAAAATAATTGCAGATTTTAAGGATTCCATGAAAATTTACATTGCAAATGTCTTTTTCTGTTCGTTGAAGCTTATTTATACTGAAGAAAAACAGAACATATATATACATTTTGACAAAAGCTTTTAATACGATGTTAATTACTGCACCATTCATAGTTAAGAGATAAATCTTCAGATATATCACATTTATTTATGGAATAGTCATATATCCTCTGGAGGCTGTAATTTAATGAAATAATTTATTAATAATTATTAATTTATTTAAGTCATTTTTGTTTCTTTTCACAATTGTTTACATACCCCCATCAAAATTTTTCAGAGTACATGTGCTACCATTTGAGATCACTGGCTTAAAATATTATTTCTGCAGAGATATAGATTATTAAAAATCCAATACATTATTCTTTAACATTGCCTAACACTTCCCTTAAACGTTCTGTAAATTATTTTCAACTCTTGACGAAGAAAGGTTTCATATAAGACCCGATTATTGAAAATTAAGATAAAAAAAAAGTGCCATCAATTTCTTCAAAACGTATCATAGATGTTGAGTATTTCTCTGCTTAACTTAATTTTCAAATCGAGTATGGCTTTCTGCCTGAAATTATTGTTTCTTAAAAAACACATCTCCGAAAAGAATACTTCTCCCTTACTTGCAACTTCTGTCAACAGGGCCCAAAGTAGACTAGGGCCTGTTTGCATATGGTGAAAAACAATTGATTCTTTTCCTCTGTGGTGCATAACCCTCTTGTAATGAAGGTTACAGGGAAAGTCCTAATTTCATCAGCCCCTCCCCCTAAAGTGAGGAAAAACTGGAATATCCTCATCGGGAATCGAAACCAGGAACTGTTGCGCCCCCGTTCCATCTGCAACGGCAAACTGCATTAACGTGATGTTACTAGATTCCTCCAGTTTGTTCATCCAATTACTACTCTCAGAGACGAAGGAAAGAGCTAGCTTTCTGTATGCTGTACATCTACCTGAAGGAAGAGTGGGGAACTATTGTGGGCCTGGTTCCAAACCTCTGGAGGATTCCAGTGTGGGGAGCCTCCAGCTTCGGAGATGCATGAGAAGGAAGCCTTCTTAACGGTTCGTTGACCACTGGTCAGAGAACAAAAAAAAGTTTAGCCCCAAGGACTTTTCGCACATGGATAACGAGCTCTTCAGAGTGCATGTTCTCATGCTGTATCAGAAATGCTCAGATGCAAGCTTTTTGTGGAACCATCATTCTTTTTTTTAATCTATCACACTTTTTTTTATCATTTGTTGTAGGTTAAGAACAGTTCTGCTATGTAATTTAAAATACGTCCCTAAAAACTGAAAAATTGTTTCGTTTGTCGTTTATTAATTTTTTTTAATGTCAAAACAAGTTTTTCTTCCTATGTGACAACTACAACAAAGCAAGTAATATAAAAAAAATTAAGTCAAGTCCTACTTAGATCAACAAAGAAAAATTTTATTTTAGCTACTTTTTATTAAATAGTTACAATTAATATAAATATGTATATACATATGACAGAATCACAACATTAAGTGTTAATTTTTATTAATTATCATTAAAGTATCATATTGTCATCCAAAACAATCGTGTTTTTCAATTTTACTTCAACTGAATGCTTTAAAACGTGAGAAAAAAACCTTTTCAAGTTCTTACGCAAGTCGCCAAAAATTATGCCAACGTGGCTGCATTTGTAATTCTTTAAATAATTAGTTTTAATCGAGATTCATTTTTATTAATTATAATTAAATTATTGTATTGTCATCCCAAATAATCATGTATATAAAATTTCAGCTCAATTGAGAGCTTTAAAATGTATTTATTAACGATTGAAAATTCCACCAAGATAAATAAGTAAATAAATAAATATAGAGAGAGTGAGCTATAATAGTAAGAATTGAAAAAACTAGAAGATAAAATATTCAGCTTTTCAAATACCATACCATACAAACATTTTCAACCATAAATATGCTGAACACAGAATCAAATTATTCGTGTAATGTTATAATAATTTTAAACTATCCATTCTTATTGCGAAGTAACAATAAAACACTATACAAGTTTTAAAATTAAATATAGTCCAAAGAGTATTTTACAAACACTCATTTAAGACTAGTATAATAGTAAAAATCTTATTCAGAAAGTCTTGGTACTATAACTCGGTTCTCTATTAAAATATAAAGTAGTTAATATGTAATAATTATTTATTTGTCTGTTGCAGGCCTTTAAATCATTGCAACTAGTGCAAAGTTCTAAAAAAAGCAAATCCTAATTATACGCTTTAATGAATTCAGCTAACAGTGTTCAAGTTAATAACTTCGCGTATTTTATTTTATTTTCAAGTGTGTAATTAAAATATTATACGAGTATCCAGCTTATGTGAAAGGGAGAAGAACAAAATTTCTTGTTTGTTTCAAAGGCTATAAAATTGAAATCACTATTAAAACTTTCCATGAAATTCGTTTCGAAAAGTGTTTACCAAATAAATCTGAAACATTTAGCTTTGCATATTTTCCATTTATAGATAATATAATAAGCTATTAGGGAAAGTTAAAGGCTAATATAATACCAAAAAGGGTTAGTATACTTTAGAAAGCGTTTAATTGCCTATAATGTTAAATAATGCATTAATAGACCCTAATAGAATAATACATTTTATAAATTATTTGGACACATTTGTTTTATTTCGGTAAAACCACTGTATTGATTATGTGTGTAGACCATTTAACTAAAACATTTTCTGCTCCTGGTTCAAATTATATATATATGTGTGTGTGGTTCCAAATGTCAATAACTTTATTTAAATACCGTATTTAATCGAATCTTAGCCGCTATCGATTCTAAGACAGACCAACAATTCTCTATCAGTTTTGAGAAAAAATATTAAATTGTGTAAAATGTTCATCAATATACGATCCTTCAGAATTTTTTTAGAAATTAATGAGAAATAATATTAAGTTATTACAAGTATTAAAGACTTCCCAATGCATACATTAACATATAATTACTGTAACGTTCAGTATCATGCTTCAAAAACGATTAGTCAATCCCGTTGTCACAACTGATTTCAGAATTCGTGCCGGTTTCGCCATTTTTCCGCATGGTGTCGTCTTCCGTGCCATCCAGTACATTTTTTATGCAACATTTTTTTCAAAAAAATATAGAAGAAAGTAAAAATATTATTAAAGACTGTCGAACATTTACAAGAAAAAATTATGTCACTTCGCTTACGCCATCGACGTATATTTACTACACCCATGTTAAATTTTCAGTGACCGCTGCACTGTTTCCGTTTTTTTCTGCGTATAAAATTGCTTCCCATTTCATACTTGCTTTTTAGTGAACTCGTTTTGATGCGATTACCAATATCTTTGATGTTTAGTGATTAAAAGAATACGTATAGAAACAAATTTCTAAAATGCGAGCAGACAACGATGCTTAGTATAAACTAAATGCTAAAGATAAACTACGAAATGGGATAAATCATCGATGCAATTGGACAGAATGGACGGTAACATTTTTCCTTTTGAAAGGGGTGAAAACTCAATTTCCCCCATCGAACAAATGTTTTGCCTTCGATTCTTAGCCGCACCCAATTTTCAGTAGCATTAACACTAAAAAAATGCAGCTTAGATTATATTTAATACGGTACTTATTAATTATATAATTTTGTTCGTATTTAGTTATATTGGAAATTTAAATCACCATTAACGAAGACTCTACTGATAAACAAAAATGTTTATAAAATTAATTGATGAATATTTTAACTTTAATATTTAGGTGAGAGGCATTACTTATTGAGGAAGTATTGTAATCTATTCTACTTGATTAATGCTCTCATAATTCAATTGAATGCCTACTCGTCATTTGCAAATGCATGATGTCATATCTTCTCAATCTGATTCAGAGCAATGTAGAAGTATATCAAATTACTTAAGAGCAGTCTATACGGAAATAACTTGTCAGTGTAATATGATAAGAATTGAGTACAGCATTACTCTGCTGTGAGATATCGTAAGTATATTTCAGGATTTTAACTCTTTATAGTCAATTTCCGTTTAACTATTCGGTCGTCTCCTGCTACAATGAACTTTTGTTAAATAATATGAGTGCTAACAGGTTTTTATCAACTTATTGTAGAATCTTTTTAGCTATCTGTTTTGTTAGTATTAATTTTACTTTCTTATTAAAAATATGTAATGAAAAACACATCGTAATGAGTTCGAAAAATTTGGATTCTATTTTTTTTATTGCTGAGCATTTGTAAAATTCACTTTACAATTAAATAATTTTTTCTTTCTTTTTTTTCGGAGCAATTTTTTTAAACTTGAAATTGCTCTTTGTTGGTATATTACTAAAACAGATTTTCGTTATAGATGATAATGCAACGCAATGTACTTTGAGAAAACAGTATGGGATAACATAGTTTAGTTATTAGTTAAAGGAACACTTTCAGTTGAAGTAAAAATAAAAGACGTTGTTAAATCTTTACTTGGTTAATTTGAAGTTTAACTTGAAAAAATTAGGAAGGTAAGATCGATAAACCATAGTGCCGCAGTTGATCATTATTAAAGCTCTTTATAAAGTTTCATAAAAACACGGAAGAAATATTTATACGTGCTTATTAATGCATTAGAGGATTAACTATTGTAGCATATTTTTATATATACCAATTTTCCAACTGAAGACGGATTTTAAAAAGTCACGAGGACTCCGTTTCATCTAATCAATTTAAGGTATCCGACTACGTTCAGAACCGTGATTTTAAAAAAGCGCATAAATGGATAATGTTCATAATATTGAGTGTCACTTAGATTAGAATACATGTATAAAATTGTTTTAAGAACATTTTGACAAAACAAATTTATTTAAATACAATATTTTGGCAAAGAATTAACTTAGAATAACCTTTTTTCAAAATGTTCTCCTTTTGTGAAAAATACTTCTGCAATAATAATATTTTGCTTAGATAAAGAAAAGACTTCTCCAGAGAGTCTCATCTAGGATTTTTGAAAAATTCACATTATTTTCAGAGTTACCCCCAGTTGAAATAATTATCGGCGTTTTTTTCTTAAAATTTCTACCCTCTGTTATAGTAAAATATGGATAAATCCACTTCTAATTTATGTATTTCAAAAATTCTAGTTGAGCCTCTGTACAGAGGTCTGAGCTATATACAGGCAAAATATTATTATAATAGAAGCTATTTCACAAAAGGAGAATATTCTGAAAATGGGTCATTCTATGTTCATTTTTTTGTCAAAACATTGAACTTAAATAATTTTTTATTGTAATACTATTCTTAAAACAAGTTTATATACATTTTCTGATCTAAGTGACACTAAATATCATAAATATTATCTATTTATGCCCTTTTTTAAAATCATGGTTCCGAACGTAGTCGGATACCTTAAATTGTTTGTTCACTGCTGTCCATTAAAATAAAGGTTATTTCACACGGTAATTTAACTATAGTACCATAACATTTCACCAAGTTGTATGGTATGCAATATTCATTATATTATTTCCTCTTTCCTTATACTTTATAGATAAGATTTATTATTAAAATTCCAATAAATATTTTTATGTTGTTCTTTTTTTTATAAGTTATGGGGTTTAAATCATGGCCAAAATTGAAGATATTAAATCAAATTTAGAAAGTAATAACAATTCAATATGAAACATAGTAATGAAATGCCTTAACTGTAACAAAAGGGATAAATAACATCAAAATGTACAATGACTAACTACAATAAAACAATTGTGCACAGCTGGGTACCATGCTTACAGATTCCTTGTGAGATATAGAAAAGAAAAGGGCCTGTCCGTGTTTCCTTTTATATATAACAAGAATTAGAGCTCCATAGTTTTGATTAATGGCTACCCTTTCCGTTCCACCTTAATGGAAATCCATACTAATAGCAGCTTGAATTCTTACAAAGAGAAATTCTTCTTCCTCTGTGTCAAACGGAATAGCCTTATATGAGCACAGTTTACATCAAATTCTACATTATTTGTGATAATATGAGACGCTATGTAAATTTAAAAAATGTAGAAAGTAAAAAGATTTATAGAAATAAGTAAATTAGTAAAAATATAGCGACTTGTGGCAACAAAAAAACTTAAATAAAAGCCACGTTGGCGAATTATATACATCCACTTTTTAAATTACTTTTTTTTAATCTTGTGTTCTTAATATTTGTATAGCAACGAAGTTTAATTTATGAAAATTTTTGTATTTTTGTTTGTACAGGTACAGAAGGTAGTGGGACATCTCCAGGTGTTTATTTGAGAGATGATCCTATATTTGGGGCTCAACTTATAAACCAAAGTGAGCTAAGAGCTCCTACTGCGGAAAAAGCCGCCTACCTTCTCGATGCAGCTCTAGCAGCTAGAAGTAGAGGTAATGTCTCTTTCCGAGTAATCTTTAAGGAAATATTTTAACTGGTAAGAAACAGTAAATATTTTCAAAAGCGCTCATTTCTTGCTCACTTTTCTCTGGGCGTTGAGTTAGATCCACGAGATCCTGGGACAATCAGGCGTACTTTTTCATCAAATCCTAATTAGTCTCTGTTAAGGAGTTATTGGGGATCTATCTGATTAGGATAATGTTTAACAAGTACGAAAAAACAATAGAAATTATCAGTATAAACATCCATAAATAATCTTTTTTAGTGTAACCGTGGGATTCTGTCAAAAGAACAATAAAACGGGGAATAGAATACTGTCGACATATTGCTGTGCTATGAGAATTTGATGGATAATGACGAACATTGTTGCTGTTTTGTCCTTCCTGAAGAGAAGGAAGGAAAGTTGCCAGAGCCTGAAACAGACTGGACTTCTAGATGTACGCCTGTCGTTTGCCGTAGCCTTGATCACGATACAGGAGACAGTACGATTTATTTTTTAGCTCGGTTTCACCCCAATTTAGAGGGAGAACACCCTGGGGGCCTCAGGGGCCACCTACTTCTCTTTCCCTTACACCAACCTCACTAGAAGGCTTGTGGCTCGACGACTATTTAGAGAAGGACCCCCCCCTGCCGCAAACGCACTATACATTTACAAATACCTCTGTATTTCTTCTCCGGGATTCGAACCCAGCTTCTTCGGCAAAGCAAATGAAAGTTGTATTAGTGTCAAATAAAATGTACCCCTAAATCGTAATCGACTATGGGGTATGTGGCAACTAAATTAACACCCTGGATTTGTCCTGGACATCTTAAGAACATCTTTGCTGAATATTGAATCTCTTTTGTTTGAAATAGTATTCATCGCTGAAAAAAGATTCTACTCCAACCAATGCGATTGCACATTGAACAATCCTGGTGCCTTCAAATTATCTAATAACTAATTTATTTGATAAATAACTTCTGAAACAATATTTGTATTTTAATAACATATTATTTATTAAAATAAAAATATATCTTTTTTGCGAATCCAGTAGCAAATTATGTACATCCTTAAAATTTAGTTCTTATAAAACATTAATTTTCCCAGTGAACTTGAACTGCTTAAAACTTTCTTTTTTTCTTATCTTCCTTAAAAGTTTAAAATTCATTAATAAAAAGTTTTATGGATTGTTTTTAACAGTTTAAACCCCAACCTCACCCTGTCTTCAAATACACATTTATCCTACAATCCACGTCATTTATGCATTCAAAAACAATAACCCGATGACAGAACTGTCGAGTAAGTGTTTTCTAAATTCATGGAGTGGCTTAAAGGCAGAACGGCATAAATGAGTTGATCTGGCATAAGTCTCCCAAACAAAGAGCCCCCAAAAGATCTTCCGGAAGTACTTTGTCTCGGCCACAATGACCCTATTGCCATTCTCACGTTGGAACCTCAACGCTGAACAAGCCGATCATAAATTGCATTGACTTAATACCTTATTGAATGGGGCCCCACTTCTTCTTGTGGACGTAAATAACGTGGCCAAGGGCCTTGGTGGTGGAGCGGGCGCACACTGATACACATTTAAGCCCAACACCCTTCAGAAAGCGCTTAAAAAAGTGCGTGAACGGACTTTCAAAAAATGCCCCATTTTCAGGGGATCCTCTGCGAATATTCATGAGAGTAAAAAAAGTGGGGGGATCAATATAAAGCCCTTTTCAGCCCCTGCCTTCTCCCCACGGCCCTTCATATATCTTCTTAAGCTTCTGTAATGGAAGCTAAAAGCAGCGAGGTACGTGACTTGAAAAAGTATGCTGGTAAGGGTTTGGATTATTCTTTTTGTTTGTTATTGTTGTTTATACATTTATGTGTGTTTGCCGCTTATCTTCATAACGTTAAAAATTACGCGGCATGATGAAAAATGCTAATACTGGAGACCGACGGAAGAAAAAGAACTTTTAAGTATAATAATTTCTTTCTCCTGTTTCTTTCTTTTTTTATTGCATCTCTTCCTACTGAAAGATAAATACACAGTTTCATATTGCAAATGTGCGTAGCCATCTGATACTTTTCAAGAAATGAGTCGCGCATTATAAAGGAGTAAAATTTGTTTTTTATCTTACTGGGTTACATGTCCTGTAATAGCACTCAACTGTTATCTAAATAGTTGTAAATATTTTTTTTGGAAATATTTCTTTTAAAATTTTTGATAACCCAAACTTGTGCAATTGATGACTTTTAACTGATTCATCATAAGCATTCTTAGCTTATATTATAATCCATGGTAGTGATACTTTTAGCCGGATTTAGGCAATAGCAAAATGGTGTCATACCTAGAGTGGGAAATTCTGAGTTGTGGCATATTTTATTCATGGTAAAGTTTGATGTATATGTTACTTGCAATTCAATATCAACTCGTCTAGATGCTTTCAATAGTGTCAGGCGCGAAGACGGGTAGTTGAAATCAGCCTGTCTCAAACCAGTAACCAATGTCACCACGGGTCACCCATCATCAACCAAACAGTTTGTAACCGAATTGTTGTTCGGAAACTCAACACAAGATGGCAGTGCAGCTTAGAACTATGGTCACTAGCGTAGTTAGTCCTGAGAGGGCCCTGGATCAAAATTTCTTGGAAGCCCTTTTGGGGGGGTCTTTTGAGGTTTACGGTTTTTTGCTTGCCCCTTTTGCTTTACGGGCCCCTAAAGCTTTGGGGGGGGCATATCGTTGATACGGTGGTAGCTACACCCCTGACTATGGTTGATTATGCATTCCATGGATCGCTTAAGACATTTCCAAAAAATTATGACAACGGCTATAACGCACGCATCAACTAGGCCCACCCTCTCAACTAGAATCTTATTCTACCGTCAGTGGCAATTGGAGATGTATCAATTGCAGTAAGGCTGGAAAACAACTTTCTTTACGTATCACTTTAGCTCCATCAACAGCAAAAAAAATCGTTCCTCTCCATGAAGGGAGTGAGGTGATGCATATCCGGAGGATAGAACCCCCGTCCTATGGTTTCGAAGTCAAGTAACATGCCACTAGACGAAAGTGATCACGCCTGTCCGGAGGTTGTTACTAGCTTTTAAGTGGATACCACTACAATATTCCCCCACCAGTGAGTCGGTGGATAGGCGAACGAATGATAAAGTTGTTATGGCGAGCGTGTGTGTAACGTGAGAGTTGGTGCTGTTAATTGGAGGTATTGCGTCAAGTGAGTCTGACGATTTTTGGTTGCTGTTCTTGCGTGTAGATGGCGCCACAACAGATCAGAAGGTTTAACATTTTTCCTTTCTGCCAACGTCACCAGTGTGAAGAAAAGAACCCGCGACACTCAGGTTCGTAGCTGAGTAACGTGACCACTAGATGAAAGTGATCACGCCTGTCCAGAGACTGTTTCTGGCTTATGTAGATACCGCTACAGGTGAATATGATGACCCCCCTTTTCTCAGATCGCAAACAGCAAAGGAGGAAAGCACCCGAGTAGGGATTCCTCTTACACCATTCATTTAACGCGCACAAGGCATGGTTACGAACTGGAAGGTTGGTGGTTCAAATAAAACGCTCATGTCAAAGTCAGCAGCTGGTAACCCCAGAATTTTCACACACAGCTTCCTTTCTTTTTTTCCGATTTTAATTGTCTTCTTTAAGGTTTTAAGTGATATGTTGTCTCAATCATGGTCATGGGAATTAAATATAAGTAGTCACTTTTCTTACCCATCGAATACAAGTTTAACAATATTCATGCGGGTATACATCATATTCTGTCAATTTTAAGAAGAATTTGTAAAACTTTCCACATAGGTTCGTGTCATTTCAATGTTTAAGATCAATTTAAAGCATTTTTGTACCATTATTGAAGTACTGTACAAAATATTTTATGCTGTACATTTTTTAAATTTATAAAACATTTTTTTTCTAAGCTCCTTTTATAGTAAATATTGAATTTAAGCTGAAAAAGGCAATTAAATAAAACCTCTAATAAAGAGAAAGGGCATTTTCTTGAAGCTATTATATCATCTAATCAGAGTTAAGAGCTTTATTTAGCTCTTAAATCTTTATGTAAATTATTCACATATTCTTTACCGTCTTTTGCGATTGTTGAGTAGATATATTGCGTGTATAAAACGGAAGTCACTGTTTCTGGGACAAGTTTTTGCACTAAACCGAGGAATAAAACTCACATAAAACGAAGAATTCTTGTACGTTAATTTCCTCATTTGGAAGGAAAGTGTTTTAACCTTCCCAACTGAGTTGAGCAATAAAAAGGTATAGCCGCTAATGAATGAGTCGACTGTATCACGCAAGCTTCATACTCAATAATTCAAATAGACTTTTAGTACCTTGAAAGAACATAGAATTTTTTTCGTTAAACAATGTAAAAGAAATTCGTTTAGCCATCTTTAAAACTTTAATTTTGATATAAATTCGTTTATTTAATGCTATAAAACAAGATTACAAGGTACACCAACAATCAATTTAAAATCTTTTCACAATTGTAACTATCAATATCGTGATTAACATAATTTAATTAAATGATTTTAAAAAATTGTTACAACACTCATGGTCACACAACAACTAAAATTAGAATCAAATGCAAAAAAAAACGAATTTCATCAAATGTTACCATATGTTGTTTTTGAAAAAAAACTAACTAAAATTGCTAGATAAAACTTGATATTGTTCCAAGTTTTCGTTGGGATAAAAGATCCAATTATTTAAATAATAATATATTCATTAATGGACAAGGACAAAAGATGACGACACGAGAATAAATCGACATATACACAAAGAAATATTATAATAGATTATTTACAACAGTGCAAATCACACCCGTGATAAGCTAGCTTTACAGCGTTCCAGAAATGGCTGTCTAAATAGTTCCACTAGCAAAAACTCAAGACAGTCTCTTTCTTATCACTGGCAACGTATACGATTGAAGTATCTTTTGAACTGACTCGACCTTTGCTTCAAAGATCCTTTTCACAGTCTCATTGAAATTTCCAGATAGGCCGATACCAGAGACTTCTCGATGGTGATATTATATTTTCTCCAAATTTGTCACCAATCCAGTAACCTTGGTCACATCTTCTGAGGCTGCCATCTCATCATCTTATTTTTTAAGTTCACGCTTAAGTGAACTTTGCCTATAAAACTCAATTTTTCACAAGGAGAGTATTGCTGCTGGGAAAACAACATACCTGACCTGTTTCAATCCGACTACGTTCGGAACCGTGATTTTGCAAAGCGCATAAATGGATAATTTTCATGATATTTAGTGTCACTTAGATTAGAATATATGCATAAAACTATTTTAAGGACATTTTGACTAAACAAATTATTTAAATATGATATTTTGGCAAAAAAAATTAACTTAGAATCATCTTTTTTCCAAATGTTCTCCTTTTGTGAAAAATGCTTCTATTAGAATAATATTTTATCTGTATATAGCTCAGACCTCTGTACAGAGGCTCAACTAGAATTTTTGAAATATATAACTTAGAAGTGGGTTTATTCATATTTCACGACAACAGAGGGTAGGAATTTTAAGAAAAGAAAACGCGAATAATTATTTCAATTGGTGGTAACTCCAAAAATAATGTGATTTTTTCAAAAATTCTAGTTGAGCCTCTGTAGAGAGGTCTGAGGCAAATATACAGGTTACAGGCAAAATATTATTATAACAGAACCATTTTCACAAATGGAGAACATTTGGAAAAAAGATTATTTTAAGTTAATTTTTTTTTGCCAAGATATTATATTTAAATAAATTTTTTTTGTTAAAATCTCCTTAAAACAATTTTATACATGTATTCTAATCTGAGTGACACTAAATATAATGAAAATTATCCATTTATGCGCTTTTTTTAAAATCACGGTTCCGAACGTAGTCGGATACCTTAAAATGAATTTGAATTTTCCATATTATGGTATTTTGTCCTAGATAATCTTGTGCGTATTATTTTTCACCGTATTGTAATTTTCAAAAGAAGAAGCTCTTCAAAAGTTTAGTAAGAGCGATTTATTGAAGTTGGAACGAATAGTTTGTTCGAAATTCGTCATAGATATGTTTTCTTCATACATAGACAACAGATTCAATGTACTAATCTTTTTATATCGGATTTGTTGTGTTTTTTCAATGGGTTTATTCCTCCTACAAACTAAATATGCCGCCACCCTTTCGGCCCGCTCCTTTTATGTACTGTACTTAGTATAAGTAGTACTTTCTCTGAACTTTGTATTCTGTGTGAGGGAGTGATTCCATACTTTATTAATTATAATAATATATATTCATTTATTAGCTGCGTTTTCGTATTTACCCCAGCTTACATGCGTCCAACTCTCTAAATTTTTTATTCTTTTGCTTTTTTTTTTAAAATTTTCCAAAACAAAATCGGATTTTTCTACAACAGATGCATACAAACAAGGAAATTTCTATGTTTATTTAGAACTTTTTTCACTTCATCACAAGAAGATACTCTTCATTTAGCTAAACGTATTTCGTGAAAAATTCAAAAGTAACAAAATCATTTTTATCCAAAACCGTAATATTCTTAACCTAAAAAAAAACATTAAAAAATATCGATGGGAACTACCATTTGCCTCTCTCGGCTTCTAACCACAATTTAAACCCAGTTAACATCGAAGCACCTTTTTTGCATCCCTTACGAACGAACCTCCAGGAACTTTTGGCGTGTTCTACATCATTCGAGCAGCCCAGCATTGCGTGACTTACTTTTCGGTTACGGGGCATTACAAGTAATTTCGTAGAAGTAGTTTTAATAACAAAAATTCACACTTTAATTAGCATGCTCACAGCTGAAGG
This sequence comes from Trichonephila clavipes, assembly GCA_019973935.1. NCBI lineage: Eukaryota > Metazoa > Arthropoda > Arachnida > Araneae > Nephilidae > Trichonephila > Trichonephila clavipes. The sequence goes on from BMAU01018786.1 coordinate 652,319, forward strand.
GCGTAATGTGAAAAATATACAGTTCAGAGTTGTAAAACAGGAGAGTGTCAGTAACATATTTAAGGGCAAGATATGAATATCTTTCCGTTATTTCAAGCCATTTCGGTAAATGGATTGCTTTATAATTGAAGAAGTGATTATCATTTCGGTAGGTTTTGCAGCTCTCTTGTTTTGTGGTTCAGATTACCAGAAGTTTTTCCTTATAATGGAGGACATTAATACTCGAGAAATAATACTTTCTAGAGGTTTCGTTAAGTGGTTACTTCTTTTTTTTTAATTGAGGAAATGAAGAGTTTTTTTTCGACGTAAAATTACGATTTTGTGTTTCCTTATGCAAACCCATTACATGCTTTGAATAAAAAGTGTTTCTCAAAAGCTATGTAAACAAGTGTGATATTATGTTATCTAAGATATTGATAATAATGGTTTTACACCGGTAGGGTAAGGCCAATTAAATTTCTACGAATGAAATACAATAACATATAGTAACCTGAAGGTTGCAAGTGTAAGAGGGTTCGGGGAAGAAGCATACATTTTTTAAAAATAATTACTTCTATTTTGAATCTAACACTTTATGAACAATTTATAACTTATTTAATAACTTTGTGAGTAATCTTTTAATCTAAAAACTCTTAATATAACCTATAAAATTATTCAAAATGACTTATCACTTGAGCCGCTTGTAGTCCACCTGACAACTCCTTCTTGAACTACATTACCTGGGTAGAAATCAACTCCTTTTTTTTCCTTCCACTGCTCTGATGAGTGGATGCAAAGTTTCTATACAACTTTCAATACGCACGACTTACTAATCACAAATCACTTTCCACTATTAACCTTTCACAATTCCATGATTAACCTAATCCATCCAAAGCCATGTTTTAAATAGAATTTACATTGGCATAAAATTAAGTAATCTCTACGGAAAGCTGTTTTTAAACTCAAATCACAGCTAAAGAATAATTTCCCCTACAAGATTAGTAGAAGACACGCCGATAGAGCCCATCACAACCATTCCAGCTGTTGTGTTGCTAAAAATTTTTAACATCTGTATTATTTTACTATTTTGGAGACAAAATATCTATTTTTAATTGTTTGTATTGATTAGGAAAGCCTTCCTGACCAGTATAGTGGTCAGTGACGTTGACTGCTGTGCCGTAGGTACTGGAGAAGGTATATATGTTTGTAAATGTATAGTGCTTGTGTGGCATGGGAGCACTCTAAATATTCATTTAGTTGAAAGTGCTCTAGAGGTTGTTGCAAGGCTCCTTGACCACCTCTAGGGTATTCTCCCTCAAAATTCGAGTGGAACGGAGCCAAAACATACTGTCATCGGCATGGCGCTCAAAGTTTCGGCAAATGACAGACAGGATCTAGCCCCTTGCAACAATTAATTTTGTGGCCCTCAATCTGATACTGTTGATCGCAACAGATTAGGAAAAATAATTCAACTGATTATTTTTCCCCATAAAACTATATCCATTCGAAAAAATGCATTTTTTTTTATATATAAACATTCTCTAAGACCATTTACCCGAAAAATAATTGAACTAATATTTTCGTTAAACTTCCATCCTAGTTGCTGTATCAGTGAATCAAATAAAACTATTCATTCATTTTATTTGAAGTGAAATATTGAATTGTAAAATTTATTTGACCTGTTTAATATTTTAGTCAGCTATTTTCTTTGCAAGTTCCAGTATTGTAAAACATGTATAAATCAAATAATAATAAATATATTATTTGAAGTAAAATCAAACACATAAACTATAGATAATTTAGTGTATTATGTTTCATTTCATAAAACGGTACTTATATTCGTTTTACACTGTCGACCAGTTTCGGCGAATAAAAAAACGTCGCCTAATCAAAAGACTTCACATAATGCTGTCATCTTTATTAATATTTTAGTACATGATGGGGAAAGTTTTACGACTATTGCCTGCATATCGCGGGCATTTGGCGACATCTTTTGATTTGAACAAATTGGTCGATAGTATAATACGTAACCATCCATATAACTCTTGGTTTCTTAAAAGAATTGTTTTCAGGGATAATTTAATGCAAATATAGTTCATACATTCTATGTATAATTGATTTTTAAAAAATATTTTAGACGGAGATGATGAAGGCAGAAATTCCCATTTTCTGTTCACCTTACATCTTTATCAGTACAGAGTCGAAAGGGGTGGCAAAGGAGGAGGTAAGCTCATAATTTTGATTTACTTCTCATATTATAAGATTGTTTTTTAAATTTCTTAATGAACAAATTTTTTTTAATATTGCATTAAAAATAGACAATTTGCCTATCTACACGAAATTAAAGTTTTAAAAGTTTAGATTATAATAATTGATTATCTTAAGGTCGAGTAGGTAAAGCTTTGAATGAGAAAGAAAGTTATGAGGAAAGTATATTGAAGAACATTTCAAAATAATTGTCTACTCTCCAAATTGTATTGCTAAATATTCAACTTTTACATCTTTCCAATTATAACCTTTTAAAAAGCTTACATGTTGAAGCGACAACGGACATATGTCCGTTCAAGAAAAGAAACTCTCTCTACTCATGTATTATTGCACATTTAACATATAAAAATAATAATAAATGTGTCTTTAAATTTTATAAGCTCTGTTCTATCAAAGTAACTTACCCAAGAAATGAAAAATTCTAAATGATTGACAGATCGCCTAAAAGAATGTAAATCTAAACAAGATAGTTCAAAAGCAGAAATGAGCAATATAAATTTAAAAAGATCTAGAAATTATAATATTAAAGAAAATGGGATTTGAACAGTGATTTCTGTGCATTCAAAAGCCGAAATAAATTTGCTTTTTTTTTCAAAGATTTATTTTTTGCTTTAAAGAAGAGATGTGTTAAATAATTTAGAGGGAGTTCATATGTTAATAATTAACAAGGCAAAATTAAGAAAATCAAAGAAACAATATTCATATCTATAAATGCGGTTAGTAAAAATTATAATGCATTCTCACACAATTTGATTAATAATCTTGAAATAACATCAATGTTAATTTTTATATAATAATAAAATGTATTATAATATTAAGACAGATTTTTCAAGACTTATAGTACAGAAAATGCATATGTATCGTAATAGATTTTTCATGAGATTTAATAAAGAAATTATTATAAATTTCAGTTGCTGGTGGTCGAAGTCGTCTTCATCTCTTTGATCTGGGGAGTTGCGATAAAATTTCCACGAAGCCTCGTGACGGTGGCTGTTTGTCTCTATCAGCATTGGGAAACGTTATTTTGGCCCTCTTCAATGGACAGAAACATGTGCCTTACAAGTACATGCCCTTTCATTTTTCTTATATCTTACATTCCTTTGAATTTATGCCTTTTTTCATATTTATTCGCAGTGCTCTTGAAAAAGAGCATTACTTTTATGTAGCAGTTCTATATCAAGAGCTGATGTATAAAGAAATATTTCATTTGTCAAAGTTCAGTTTTAAATATTTTTAAATCAATATTTATAACCAATAGGAGTAATCCCTCTTCTAACAGGTAATTTTTTTAAATAAAACGCAGATATTAAATAAAACATAAAAACCAGAAGTAATAAACATTTTTAAAGAGTACCCTTGTCCAACCCGGTGTAAGAGTTCAAGTTTTAACAGTTTTCTAGATAATTATTAGCAATTTCCTTAATATTTTTTTTTGTATGATTCATTCGAAAAAGAATCGTAACTCTGCAACTGTAATAAAACTGTTTTTTTTTCTTACAATCTGAAAAAGTAGATTTTAATGTAATAAAACCAGAGGTAACGTAGCGGAAAGATGATCATCAAAAGCAGAAGAGAAAAAGGGCAAAAAACAAAAACTACCGCACTGTTTAAATAACTGGAAAAAATTATAACTACTACTCTAATTGGCACTCTTCCCTATTTTTAAAGCGGGTCAAATATTTATGTCATATACCTTATAATTACCGTATCAACAAATTCTAAATGAAATAATTTAAAAATAAAATTTCAGAAGCTTACTGTTTTTAGAGCAGTTTTCAAAACTCTACTAATAAATATACACGCGTAGAACATAGTCTTCTTAAAAAGTTGCAATTTTCAGACAGAACAAGAATTATAATTGCTAACCCGTTAACTGGTTTGCGGGTTACCAGAAGCTAGCTACAACCGGTTTGCCCGTACGCTGTACGGGCATCCATATTTTCTTCTTTTTATCTTAGATTTGCACACATTTTCAATTCTTACAGTGAGATTATTAACACTAGGGTTTTTTAAAGGATGCAGTTTGTCCATGGTACTAAAATGCTTCTCATCCGGGGTTTTCTTTTTGTGCGGTGAAGACGGGAATTTTTCATTGAAGACAAGAATTTAGTTTCTTGAAAACGTTCGATGAAGAACAGGGATTGGCAAGGCAATGTGCAATTTGTTGCTTTAGAAAAAATGAAAATGGAAAGATAATTTTAAAAAAATGATATTATTTCTGTCCCCATTACGCCATGCTTCAAATTGTGTGTACATATATATAGGCACACAAAGTCCTCATACAAAACACAAAATCCTCAACCGTTTGAAAAAGAGGCATAACATGAATTTTTTGTAAGTATGAGAGCAATTCTTTTAAGATATATGAAACATTCTTAAGGGCATGCAGAATGTACTTATAAAAACCTAATATTTAGGGGAGGGTTCCGCTGTCTTAAAATAAAAAATGGTATAAAAACTTTATAACTGAAAATTAAAATAAAATTCTTCCTTTTTCGCATTTTGTTAAGTATTATTCTTAGTTATATGTAATAAAAAATGTGCCTCTTTTTGGAAAATTTTGGGTAAAAAAAATTGACCGTTTAAGGGTTAATGTTTAATTCTAGAGATAATCCACAAAGTATACCAAAAATTGCTTCAATGTTAAATTTTTAGAAAATAGGGAAAATTAGGAAAAACAATTGCTTTGAGGAGCATAACATCATCACTAATTTTTAATATGTTAACAACTAAAAGGCAAGTTAAATCGCTACTTGCTCCAACTCTTTATGAAACGAGGGAAAATCTCTACCTGAAATCAAGTGCTCTAATTCGTCAACACCATCATTATTCAAAATTTCAGCGGACCGAATTTCATGCATCTTCGCATTTCCATCTTTATGGTACGCCGTCCAATCACTCGCTAACTGTTCCTTTTATTAGTATATGAATAATTGTTAATTTAATAACGTAATTGTGATTTTCACTAGTTTAACCCTACAGTTCCTGAGAAAGTTGCTTATACAAGAGTAGAATTATTTATATACGTATTAGAGATAATTAGTTTGTGATGCAATGCCTTTTCAGTGAGGAATAATAGAAAAGCTGCTCGTTAACTCCATTTTAAAATTTAAATCTTCATTTCGAATAATATGAAAGCTCAGAAAAGCGAGAAATTAGTTATGCTGTCATCAACGAGTCATCTGATCTTTCATTCAAAATTGTCTAAAAATTTGTAACTTGTTATCCAGCTTTGATGCAAAGTCAGTTAAAATAAAATAAAATCAGTTTTCATTCATTGATCACCTTGATTTTTTTTTTAAAAAAATCTGCTTTAAACTATGGAAAAATGAAATAAGAGAACTATATAGCTCTCTAAAAATCATTGAATGGTAATCATATTATTTATTCATTTAAATACCATTCCAAATTACTCAGTGAAGGAGGAAATGTAACGTCGCGCTCTAACGCAACACGAAAGCTAATGGCGACGGGGACCTCGTATTTCAACCTCGGTGAAGCAGAAAAAGAGATTGAGTGAATGTTTATTTAAGTAGCCCTGTAAAACAACATGAGAACTTTTGGCGACGAACCTAGCATATTTTTGAACGGGCTTCGGGTAGTTTAGTGGTTAGAGCATCGGACTCCAGACCGGAAGGCCTGGGTTCGATGCCTGATGCCACCAAATACCCTCCGAGTACACACGGAGTACGTGCTCGTTAAATCAGTGGATCCGAAAGTCTTGTGGGCGGTCGCAGCTGAAATCACAAGTGCAGGGGGCTAGAAAATATTTCCCTCCTCTCCAGTTCCATGCATAAATTGTGGAGGTGGAGATCGGTGGTGTCGCCATCTATCGTAAATAAGTTCAACCTGTCTCAAGGCTCTGGCAAAGGAAATTCCTTCCTTTCGGGAATTTCACCGAGCTAAATCGTACTTTCTCCTATATGGTGCTCAAGACTAAGGCCAACGACAGGCGTACATCTAGCCCCTTGCCACGATGAATTTCGTGGGCATTGATCTGACCACGTCAGACAGGTGGCATTAGAAACAACAGCAACAACAATTTTTGAACAACGCTCAAGGGTTGAGGACGACACCTGAGTTGGCTCCCCCTCTCCAAACTACCCCCCCACGACAATGGGAGGACTTTGAACCTTGACAAATTTAACGTGTATCAGTCGCCTCTACGCGCGGATCTTCAGTGGCACTAGGGCTCGAACTCATGACACACCGGCCACGAGTTCGAAACCATAACTCCCCTCTATGCTACCGCGACCACACATTGAAATGACACTGAGTAATCTAAAGTAATAGATACGTAACCAAAATGTATCATATTTCCGAATACTGTTGTGCAGCAGATCTGATGCGTGTTAAATATGTCGGAGCTCATGCTTCTCATTTTGGAGTGGTGTGTGAAAGTTAGAATTTAGTTGCTGTTCATGTGCATCCTCATCACTTGATGATTATTCAAAATCAGGAAGTCTTTCATTTAAAGTCCTCATATTCCGTATAGCATGGCGTTAATAAATATAAGAGTTGCCTCACTGAAAAGTGGAAAAGTTCAATAAAAAGAATGATTTTATTGGAAATCAAAAGAAATCGCTCTGGGGGTTGTAACACAGGTCCCATCGTTTCGGCAGCAGGTTTATGTCTTCATTCTAGAAAGAACATGGTTGATTCTAAAGGAAATTCTGCCCATCGTCCTTCACTTCATCGTTCAAATAAAAACGTAACACTGTCGTAAGTGGCCCAAAGGTCTAGAAGCCACAGTGTGACAAATTCGTACTGTGTGGTTGGTGTTCGAACATTTCCCGATTTATTTTTTAAGTTGCCTTGGTTTCATGGGAGATGTGTGAGGGGCCATTGTCTTGAAAATCCGCTATCGTTTGCTGCTCTTCTTAAAAACCTGTAGACCAACTGTTCGAGAACTTTCGACATAAACAGTGTTTCCCGTAAACTGCCACAATTTGTCGACAGTTGCCCGTATTAAACTCACCTCCTGCAATCAGAAACCGTACTACCGTACGTTGTTCCAATCTGGGCGCATTTTTATACGGCACGACATTACTTTCAATTAATTTTCTCTACCGCTAACTGGTTTCACTGTTAAACATCGTATGCAGTGTACACTTCCTACCGTCCTTCGTGGCTCTGCTGTAGTGGTACTTATTTTGACGCAATCGCATATGTCCCCTTTTCATTTGGGCAACCCTTATAATAAATCGATTCTAGATAAGGTTTTGTGTAATTACCTTAAGTTAATTAATTTTAAAATGTTTATTGTAAAATCTTTGCAATTTAATTTGATTTAAAACGTTTTAATATCCCTTTCTTGCTTCTATTTTAATATTCCCTTACTCCTGTTTTAACATATTAAGTGCCCAGGTAGCTCATGTGTTTAGAAAATAGAGATCGCTGTTTCAACAATTATTCAATTTCAACAATCGCTGTTATGCAATTATTTCCTCAATAGATGGAGAGAGTATGTAAGGCAGGACGGAAGAGCGGTATGAGGTTGTATGAGGGGGGAGTGATGGTTAATTTTTAGTAACTGCAAAATAAAGTTTTTTGTTGAGAAAGTGTTGAAATTTATTTGGATAGTGATATTAAATGTGACAAATCAAATGTTACAAATCCATGGTCTGAATGTAATTTCATACATTCAGTGTATCTGGAGTTAAAGATATTTACTTTCAAAATCACACACACACAGAAACTTTGTCGCGTTACCTCCTCCTTGGGTTCGTTGAGGTGGAAATCACGTTCATTAACCAGATACTTGGAGGGATCCGATTGTAGTTGGAACTGAATTAAATCGGACTCGAAAGGAAAACAAACTATTCACAATAAATCCCTTTTATTAATTTAACGTCAAACCTGATTACACGATACGTAGACAAGACAACAAACTAGTAATAAATAATGAATACTTTTCTTTTAAATGAGACGCAACCTTGGAACCTCGCCTATGAGAAATGTTCCAAAAACTAAATCGCTATAATTCGGGAACAAACGATTACAATTCAGGCAAAACTAGCGCTGCAATATTGTCCGCATAATCTCTATTCTCTATCTCATTGACTATTTATTTGCTATTTAGTTGTGACGTTGAGCTCAACTCAACTTCACTTACTTACTTGCGGTGTTGAGCTGTTCTATCTCACAGTGCCAATTTGGCTAGATGGGGGGATTGAGTTATAGAGGACAAGGTCGTCTTGAGTCATCCTGAGGTCCCGGGCCCCAACACAACAGTAGGTTCTGAGCCCTTACGCAAAAGTAGGCCCTAGACTCCTACACAAATGTAGGTCTTACCTATGACCCTCAAAAATAAACAGTGCATAACATATGTTGTCCAAAACTTATAAAGAGTGTTTTTTTCCCAGGTATAGAAGTTTAAGTTGGCATTACTTTCCAAGATGGCGACCTATTTAACAGCCCTCAAGTGATTTATTCTCAGTTTGGTTTGGCGATTCATCAAAACGATCATCAAGCAAGGCGTAGATTCGTCGAATGGGCCCAAAACGAGATTGCCGTTGTTCCCGATTTTCATAAGCGAATTTTGTTTAGCGATGAAGCGCACTTCTGATTGAATGGCTACGTCAACAAACAAAACTGCCGCATTTGGAGTGAAGCTAATTCACAAGTGTATGTCGAAACACCGTTACATCCAGAAAAACTGACTGTTTGGTGCGCTTTATGGGCTGGTGGAATCCTTCTTCAAAAACGATGAAGGCCACAACGTTACAGTCAATGGTGATCGGTATAGAGCCATGATTACTAACTTTTTCATTCCTGAATTGAACAATCATGATGTCCAGGAGCTGTGGTTCCAACAAGACGGCGCAACATGTCACACAGCTCGTGCCACAATCGATTTATTGAAAGACACGTTTGGTGACCGCCTAATTTCACGTTTTGAACCTGTGAATTGGCCTCCAAGATCTTGTGATTTAACACCGCTAGACTATTTTCTGTGGGGCTATGTAAAGTCATTGGTCTATGCGGATAAGCCACAAACGCTTGACCATTTGGAAGACAACATTCTCCGTGTTATTGCCGATATACGGCCACAAATGTTGAAAAAGTCATCGAAAATTGGACGTCCAGATTAGACTACATCCGAGCCAGCCGTGGCAGTCCTATGCCATAAATCATATTTAAAATGTAATGCAACAAGATGATATTTCGAATAAAAAAATTCATGTCAATCGAATAATACATCGCTGTTTTATTGCAATTTAAAGTTCTATACCTCTAAAAAAACACCCTTTATAAACAATAACCCGAAACAAGTAAATGTGCATGATTTACAATCACACTAACTGGCTGGACCGACTACCACCTTTTGACTGAATGAGTAAAGATGGTGTATGGTGATAGGCCTAGGCCTATACATGGACGACGGTCATCACAAGTAGCCAGTTGACTCCGAAATTACTGGTTTTTCGAAGAATACAACAGGAAATAGCATTCGAACATTGAAATTATTCGAATTCGTGATCTTATTGAGTTGAGAAAGAGACGAGACCCCCATTGTGGCCCAGTTGGCTCATGCCTTAAGGCGTCCCTGAGAGATGATAGGCCTCGCGATACCTCATTGTTACAACTTTTACACTGAGAACTATACCCATACTAATTACTTAATAATAAATGAAAATTATATTAATCATCGTTGTGATGCTAAATAAATAAATTATTTCAACTTCCGTGCTCAGATACCGACATTTAGAAGAAATTAAAATCGAAAACAAAGTAGCAGCTCATAGCGATTTTTTTTTTAATATTTTTCTTCCCCCGATCAATGTCTCCTAATTTAAATACCAAATTCCAAATGAGTATCCCAATTCCCTTTATTAAATTAAATGAAAATTAATTAAGGTTAACTGGCAAAAAATAATGTGCTTTCGGTGGAACTTACGTGATAAAAAAGAAAACTTCCGTAAGAAATGAATGAGGTATAAACAGTACAATACTCCAGGCATTTGTTGGGAGAATCGAAAAAAGAATATTTTAAATATGTTCCAACACATGAATTGTTTTTAACCTAAAAACACATTTCCTAATTTCTCTCAAATGAATTGACACTTGCCTTAAACAATGAAATAAATTGTGTATAATCACCCTGGGGTATCATTTTCAACAGTTGCAACCATCAACTCGAACGCTGCAAGAGCGTTAACAGGGAATTTTCAACACGGAGACCGTGTTTTTACGTGAACTGTTTCCAGGCGTTTTCCATTTTTTTTTCCACTTTAAATATTTTATGACTAGAATCTAAAATTAAAATATTATCATAATGGAAGTTCATTTTCTGCATCCTAAATATATTTTTTTTTATTAAATAACGTTTTTGTGATACTTTTTGTTTGGAGAATCAAGTCGAAACTATTAAATTGGGTGTAATATTTTTAATGGACTTAATTTTATTTAATATAAATTTTTTAATTCAAAGGCCTGTATGAATAAGTTACGATAAACATTTAAGAGGAGGATTTAATTTAAATTCTTCTGTGATTTTATTGTATATTTCTGTTAATTTATCTCTTGTCTTTTGTATGTACCCCAGGATGAAACTCACGACAACAACAATTTAATTTAAAAACAAACAATGAAGCGATTAATATTGCATCGTTTTAAGCATTCTTTAAATCTTTATTTAAACACATAGAGAAATTAAAGATGTATAACCGCTCTTGTTATAACTGTAACTGACTGTCCCAATCAGCAGAAGTGCTCTTTAGCAACCACCGATATTCAGTAGAGGCCAGGTGAGAAGACTGAGTGATCACTGTAGAAAACCATCCATGTTCTTTGTCCATTATTTTTGTTAACAATGTGTGTTGTATTTGTGCAACTACTTAAATTAATAAATGCTTATTATAATAACAGAGACTTCATTAAACCAAACCCCAAATTGACCACATCTGGTTTATTCTTTAACGCCCAACGTTCTATAGATAGAATTTATATTATATGAAAAATGTTATTGCGTAAATATGTGTCATTGTATAAAAACATTTTATATTTTCTTTCTGTAGCGTTTAATGGTTACCTGGTTTTCTTAATGTATCAAATAATTTTCGCCCTCGAAATCATAAAACATAAATTTATTGGAAAAATTATTCAAATCATATTGCTCAGTTTTATTGCAACTCTTTTCTGCGTTTACTCATGTAATAATGATTAAAATGTGCTAGATTGCATTTTATTTTATAATCTTACAATTCAAAAAAGTTCTATAAATGTTTTATTACCGATGTGATTATTAATATTTTTAGTAAGAAGGTGCACAATGAAATCTATTTCTATCACTCTGTTCTATACAAGAACAGGTGTCAAAACATAAATTAATATTATCGTAACGTAACCAATTTTCATTAAAAAAGATTTTATTGGATTTCTTTTATTTGACATTTTAAACTAGGAACATTCGTGATTTATTCTCATAATCGTAATCAAAACTGGCATTAGACATATACTTGTTGTTCTTCTAAAATTCAGATTAAATAATTTGGTGAAAATGTTCAAGTATTAAAATATTTAATAAGTATTTCAAAACTTAAAAAGAATTCTTATATTATGTATATTTTTGAATCAATTACATTTTGTTTACGAATGTGCATTATTATTGTTGACACACAAATATGCATTTTTTAAAAGAAAGTTTCTACAAAAAGCAAGAGTTAGCAACAACGAAGCCCTTGAACTAATCATTTGGAAACACTTGATTGCATTTATCGTGTAACTATGACGTCATATAAATTTATGAATTGATTGGCTAGAAACACGTGTTTGAAGTATGTGACTATGGCGTCACGTGAATTTAGTAACTGAGATTAAATAAGTAGAAATAATTATTTAATTGTGTGATTTTCTTGTTTTTATCTCATATACACGTATAAATTCTTCTATTAAGTATTTTATCCGACTTTTTAAATCTAAATTTTTATTCTATTGAAAAAAATGCATTCCATACATTTTCCTCCAAACGATATTTTTCTTTACTTCACTGCAAATTCTAAATTCTTAAATCAGAATCGTCTGCTTTTAATTATTTCACTATTCGAGCATGTGAAATTTTTTAAAACATTTTAATTCGGCTTATATCAATCGATGGCGTTTAAAATAAAAATAAAAACACTGCCTCGTGCCGAAGCACCTCGCCTATCTCAGCTCAACAAATACCAGCTCAGCCGGCAAAGCTCTTCCACAAACACGGCGGAGTAACGAAATTCTTGACATTATCTCTGTCCGTACACCAAACACAATCGCATTCAAGAGTGAATGATTCATGTGCTTTAGAAGAGTTTTTACTAGGAAATTGATTACATACGCTATCTTCCGCACCCAGAAAGGGACACCTTATAACAAACTAATTACCTGAATTTCTGAACTGGAAGCATTCTGCGGTTCGGCTTGTCATCAAGCATCCGTTTTTTTGTTCAGTCTCAGACTGACTTTTTTGTTATAATCTTTATTCAGCCATGAAGCATTAATTAACTTATATTGTAATGATGATTGAATTTGGCGATGGCGCTTGGCACCGCTTCTGCGAGGCGACAAAAGTTGTAATTAAATTCGCCAGACACTTAAGCCAATCTCGCCGATCCTGGGGCTAGAGAGAGGTAATGTCAAAGGGGATCCACAGGTTGTAAAATTTAATAAAAGTCGTTTAGTTCCTAAGAAAGAGAGGCAAATACCTTTCATGCGGAATATTTTTAATCAAATAATATCGATTTTTTTCTTTGTATTTTAATTATAAATTTCAATTATTTTTTATTGCTAAGTTTTTTGCTTCTAAAAATTAATAATATAAGATGCCATGGAAATATTTTTTTCTTTATCTTTAGTACATTAACGTTTAATATCTAAATATATGCAATTCTATTCAGAAATTTCACCCATGATTAGTTCAAAAACCAAATTATATCGGAAAAATGCAATTTTGAGTTAAGAATAACATAATTGCTACGATCATAATTTTCAAGGAAGTTTATAATCCCTTTTTTAAGAATAGTTTTGTGGTAAAAAATGTTTTAATTTAAATATTTATAAAACTTTAAACAACTTGAAAAATACAGGTTTTGAATTATGAGATAATGATGCACATCTGGATACAGGATCAAAATGAATTTAAACGTTTTTCCTAAGAAGGAAGAAAAGTAAAAACATCCAATGTAGGTACAAAAACTACATATTATAAATTGTCTATACAGTTGAACCTGTTTTTCTGCGGTAGATAGGAACCGCATAAAAATACTATTCGAAAATTTCATGAATGCTTACATATAACAAGCAAATTCATCGAAATACTGCAGAATTTTTTTTTATGCGGTCGCACAAAAATAAAATTGCATAAAAAAGGACCGCACAAAAATAGGTTGTACTGTATTTCACTTGCGTAAATAATTATTTTTATAAATGAAAAAAAAATCTTTAAAAACTTCAAATATTATATACTTACTGCAAAATGTTGCAGTGACCTAAAGGTCTTCTAGAAGAAAGACTATTCGCGATATATATATCAATGAGAAAAATTTCAGAAAGAATATTCTAGACACACAAAAGCATGTTCATGTGTTTTCCCTTAAAAACGCTTTGAGTGGATGATAGATGAATATATTTAATTTAAATAAAGATTTAAAGCATATATTAATGCTGCGTTTTAAAGCGTGTTCTTTCATAGCTGAAAGGGAAATAATCTTAAGTGTATAAAGAACAGTTCGGTTAAATTCTGCATAATTAATTTAACATTACTATTGGAGGATTTTGAAATTTTGAGCTACTTCAGAATGGGATGGAATGGGAATTTAACTCTTTAAACTACGACATTTCATCACATGAGTACTTGAATACTTCAAGCAAATAAAATAAGTTTCAAAATGCCCATGATTTAACTCAACGAATTTATGAGTTAATTACATAGTTAAAGTTTCAGGCTTTGAATGATCAACGATGTCCAAGCTGAGTTGCAGATTGAGTCTTAATTGAGTTAAAGACTATGTTTAATAAAGAGGATTTCCATGGGAAAAATTGAATTTATTTTCAGTCGTTTGAATGCTGGGGTTTGGAAATTAGGAGAAAAATTCCAATGAAATTTTTCTACTTACTTTCTTAAATCTAAACTATCCTATTTGTTAAATTGTGATGAAGGCCATCCAAAAAAGCAAAAAATTAATAAAGTTTTCTTAAAATTATTTTTTTTCCGATTTTTAGGAATATGTTTGTCTATTAAGGATTTGTTTGTTCTTTTATATCCTTAAAAAATATTACTAAAAACAGATAGAAAAAGTTAAATTTACAGAAATATGCATTTTCATATTGAGTAAAAAATGTGTATTTGAATTTTTTAAGCATTTGTAAGCAAAATAGAAATAAAAAAAGGTAATTTGTATTAATACTAACATTATGTTCACATACAAAATGCCTGATGTGCAGGTGTCTTAAATTTTTTTTTATTATCAAAATTTCTCTCCTTAAGGTTATTTCGCTAGTGATTTTTTAAAGGTTCTGAATCATTGTAGATCGTATTAGTCCAACTATAAGAATAGTAGAAACAGATGTATAAAAGAAACCAACAACATGTTTAAAGACTAATATTATAAGAGATATTTAAAAAAATAAAGAAATCGTATGCTTTTCATTTACTGCCTATAAAATTAACTATTTGAGAGAAAATCAATAAATTTTAAAGAAATAAGCATTGAGATAGAGGGGTTTTTTCCAATCAAATGATCATGCTTTAAGTACGGGACTTAAAGCAAACAATTTTACAAAGCAAACAATCAAAGAAGAGAACGAACAGAATTACACAGTGGTGACTCTTCAATGAGAAAAAGATTCTAGACTTGCATATTACAGACTCTAGAACGTGTATGTGTGTTGAATTCATCTGAACGCAAAAAATTTAGTCTTGTATATAAGATCTAACCGACTGAATCATGCAGAGGGCTAAATTCATGGTCACGTGATGAATATAATCATGGGTTTTTTTATTTTTAATTTTTTTTTATTTGTACTTGTAAAATCCAGATACAATTTAAAAATTTAATTATTGCATAAAAATGTCTATGTATTAAGATTCTTCAAAAAGTTTTTCAAAATAAAATTCTCATATTATACGGGTACTTTAAAATCAAAGACATTTTGTTTATGTATGTGCGTTATTACTGTTAACACACACAAATATGTACTTTTCAAAAGAAAGTTTCTTCAAAGTAACAAAAGTTGGCAATAATGTGATACATAAATTGACTGGCTGAAAAACATGATTGCAGTTATCATGTGACTAAGACGTCATATGAATTTAATCCATGGTATCATTTTCCGCTTGGGAAAGGAAAAGAAATTCAACTCGATTAATATGTCTCGGATATTAATATATCTGTTTTAGTCAATTTACTCAAATTAAGTAAATTTAATTTCAAAATTAGTTCAATCTTATCTATGTAGATACTTAATGGCTGAAAAAGCACAGGCTTAATCTCAAAGTGCATACTTAAATATAGTTTACATTCTCCCTTTACTAGTCTTAGATGTCCAAGAAAGCTCTCATCCGTATTATCGTCAATATCACCAAACAATATAGATTTTGTTTTTAATGAGAAATAATTTTTCCCTCTTTCCTCCCCCTAGGGAAAGCAAACTGACTCAGTTGCTTAAAGAAGCGATGAACTCTCTGACGTGTCGAGTCGCCATGATAGCTCATATTTCATCTCAACCCAGCCACTATTCGGAAATATTGGGCACCATCCAGCTTGCCTCAAGAGTACACAGGATGAGAAGGAAGAAAATAAAGGTAAGCTCATTGCTTTTTTTCCCGTCGGCTTCTCTGAGTGGAAACAGGATACATGCCATCAAACAGATGATGGTCTCGTCTCCTGTAATGTGCTTTGTGATCTTGTATTTTTTCTCGTAATGTTAAAGCCACGCGATACCATGAAACACTTTGGATGGGTTAAAATAGCGTCATCAGGTTCTGATATTAAGAACGGGACTACAGTTTTGTATTACAGAGGATTCTTAGGTGGTTTATTATCTTAAATTGATATGAAATGCTAGCGATAGGTGAAATTTATATTTGATTTTGAATTATAATTGTGAAATATGTTTACCATAAAATCCTGACAGTACACCCTTTGCCCTGTATAGAAATAAGTGTTTCTCTCTACCTAAATTTAATTTCAATTTCCTTTATCTGTCATATATCCTGTTCAGGATTATTTATTTCATTCCACTCTAGTATCGTTATTTTACGGTTTTTTCTTTTAATATATTCGAGTTTTTCACAGTCATCATTTGTAGATTGCTTCTTTTTCAATAGAGTTGAATTTTCCAATTAAATTTAGTTTAGATATGAATTCGAATTCTTAGCTTAAAGTATATTGGCTGGAATAAATAGAAGCGGACTTCTTACAGTAATAGTTTCCAAAAAGATAATTGTCTCGATCTTGATATAAAACCTTTCCTAAATATTTCAATTTCGAAATTTTTCAGTTTAGAAAGAGAAGAGTATTTGCTAATCTTTTATTTTAAGGTATAATGATATTTCATTTTTTGGTATAGATGTTCATTCCAAACATTTCCTTTAATCCGTTGGTCCAAGACTGTTCCCCTTTCAGTAAAATAATCTTCCTTTAGACTTGGAGGATGGTATGAGGGGACGTTTTAAGACATGGGCCAATAGGGCCTCGTCTTGTTCTTGACTCAACCTCGACTTATAATTCGTTTAATTTCAAAGGTCAAATGTTATTTCCGGTTGTATTCTCCAAACAACTGGGAATTTCGGACGATATGTCAACTGTCTACATATGATAACCATCATCCACGTACAGGCCTAGGTCTACCACCATACACTATCATTACTCATTCAGTCAAAAAGTGGCAGTCGATCGAACTAGTATGTGTGATTGTAAATTATTCACATTTATTTGTTTCAGGTTGTTGTTTGTTCTAGTATTTGTGACAACGTATGCTATGTACTGTTTACTTTTAAGGGTCATAGGTGAGGGATACATTTGTGTAGGGGTCTAGAGCCACAAGAAGTTTTAAGACGTCCCTGTGGATATGTTTCATTTGCTGAGCACTTTTTTTGTAGGGACATTATAATATGAAATGAAACAATTACATTTTCTCTTAAACTAGTTTCTTGTGATTTTCACATCCTAGCTTTAATAAATATTAATGAATTACAGAAGTATACAAACTGCAGTAAAACCCCGAGACAAATCCCCTGAATACTTCATCTAAAAATTTTAAAAATCTCTTAAATTTAAGAACAGATTTAAACACACACTTAAAGAAATCGTAAATGCAGTACCCAAGAATAACTGGCAAGAAAGTTATACTAACTGAAGGGTTGGTGCTCGTCAAGTAACGTAAATGATGTGAAATAGGCCCAAGTTGAGTAAGATATAGCCTAATCTCGAAGGGTGTACGTCATATTAGAATTTTACTTTTAAACTATAACTATTCATAAAAGGGAAATCTAATTCATTTTTTAATAAAAACTCTTTGCTTTACCTTTATTGTATATTGAATAATCTTATGGTAAAAAAAAGAGAGAGAGAATCTTTCCATGCTGTACACGAAATAACATTACCAAGCTTTGTGTAGCATTGATGAATAGAACTCGAAGTTGGAACACTTTTCAAACAAAAGAAGTTCAGTCATTAATATTATACTTAGAATTCAGTATCCTTCAAGCAATGTCAGGTTTATTATAATATTCCTTTCTGTCAAAATCAATCCATTTTTTCTGGTACAAAATGTTGTTATACCTGAGTGTTAAATAATTTATCCATTTGCTATGTTAAACAGAAAAAAAATTGCGTATTTATGGAATGTTTTTAGGTTTTGTAGGTACGGTATATACAATAAAAAGTTGGAAAGTTATAACGACAACATAAATTGGCATGACAATTGGAAAAATTTTCGGTCTGAAAACGCACTCCGAGTTTGATTTACGCGCTCTTGGACGTTTGTGAAGACAATAAGATTCTTAAACTGTGTGAAGAACCTAAATACCATTGAATACAGTTGAAATTTAAACATCCTAAGCTTTACGAAATGCTGACACTGTAATCCTCTCTTTTAAAACTCGCTTCTGGATACAGTAAAAGTGCAATAACTCACAAAACTATTTTACCTGTCTCCGCGCTAGGGACGTGCACCTATCGAAAAGTCTACTTACGGAAAAATCCCCATCCGTCTCAAGTCTCACTTACAAATTCGATAAGTTTCCCTCCTTCCGACTTGAAAGTGCAGCATCTATTTTCATCACGGGTCACCACTAATCCTCCAAATCCATCCATCTCGTATATTTACTCTCGATTTAATGTCTCGGCCCGCGTAACGAATTCCTTCCAATTCCAATGATCGTAATGATGATGTATAAAGACAAGGCGTCGGAATCTGTTCAAACAACACGACTCAGTCTCCCCTGATTAAAACAAACGGCTATCTTCGCCATGCATAAAATATGCTTCGTTTATCTGCGCCTGGCCAAGTCGTTGAGTGTCTATAGATCATCAACGGGCAATATTTGACTGTATTTAATTAACGCCCCAACTCAAGGAAATGACTAGGTGGTGGTAATTTATTCTCGGTAAAGTCGACCGTCTTTGCTAATCGGGCAAGGGGAATACGCTATCATTTCCATTAGTGGTAAACCAGTGATTCGTTATGATATCGAACGTAATAAAAGTTAATGTGATGGCAGTATCCGGATTTCCTGAAATAGTAATGAGAGCAGATAGGGCAGAAAGTTGTGTGTGCATTTGGAATTTCCCCTCCTGTTCAAATTTATCTTTTGGAGGTTGTGTGGGTGTTTAACGGGGGGAGGGGAGATCAAGTTTGGAATTTTTTTTTCAATTTGTATTACATCGCCTTTCATCTGTGGATTAGAGTTACGATAAAGTCGATAATGGTGTCTGGGGGATAAAATGGTTTAAATATTTGTCCCCTATTGGATGAGTTTTTAAAAATGGTATATCTTTTTGAAAATATATTTTTAGTTTTGCATATCTGTGATGCATTTAAATAGCTCTAATAGATTTAAACTAATCTAAGCGTTATAAAAGAGTATCTAACTCAACTGTTTAGTGCATAATTTATTTTGTTACATGTGTCTCCCAACGAAGATAAATCATTAATGTAGGAATTGCTGATTTTCCTTGTCTTCATCGATTCTATCTAAACATAAATTTAAAAATATTAGGAACTTCGGTAAGTTGTTTTCCATTACGAGTAAATTTTATTGTAAAATATTTATAATTTTGAAATACGTATAATTTTGAATATATTCTTATATCTTCTACATATGTCTTAAATGTGTTAATATTATTTTTGCTTTTAAGAATTTCCGATTTAAAAAAAATGAATCAAACTTTAAAAATGTCACGCCTTTCACTGATTGTATTGTATTTTAAATGCATAAAAATAAAACACGAATCGTAATAGTTAAAAATTAGATTATTTCTTCAAAAAGGAGAATTTTTAAATTATTTGATTTTGCGAAGTTAACACTATAGGATTTTTCAATATAAACTCTATCTTAAAAAATAAATTTGTTTGAGTAAAGAACGAGTTAAAAAAAAAATTTTAAAAACTGGAAGCGTGTAAGCTAAGAAAACATTCAAGTAAAGTATTTTCAAAAAACGATTACAAAGGATTATTCGTTTTATATAACGAAAAATTTATTTCCTTCAAAAATCCACTCTTCGCAAGAAAATAAGTAGCGACAAAACTAAACAAGAATTAAGAAAACAAAAAAAATTCTTCTTTTTTTTTTTTTGCCTTTCTTTTTTTTATGACGTACGGATAAAATTAAGCTGTACTTTATTGAATGTTATAATTTAACGTGATTTTTTTTACTCCTTAATTACACAGCTGGTATTATATACTGTCAAAAATTAATTCCAAGATGTTTACATAAGACGTTACGCTATCAAAAATTTTCCTAAACCATTGTCAAAATTAATATATTAGTTATGTACCCATAAAAAATTCGGAGGTTCGTTTCAGCCGATAAAAATATTATCGTCTAGATATGTAAACACAGTACGATGCTAGTGTACACCTGAAACAAAGTAGTTTGTACTTCACATTAGAGAACTATCACATCTATAACTACAATTTTAATGAACTTTCCTGATTATTGGAATATACACACACAATGGTCAAAAAACTTGGAACATCCCGTATTCAAATTTCCAAACATCTGTTTTGCAATGGCACTAACGAACATCAAACAATTTTGCTGATAAAATGCATTCTCCTGATCAGAAGCACCAAGTAGCGTTGCAATTTGCCGTTCACGAGGAAAACTTCATATTTGAGTGATTTTGAACGCAGCATGCTTATAGGCGATAAAAAAGGAGATTCCAGTACCTCTGGAGCTGTTAACTTTATTGATTTTTCTAAACAATATCTCGAGTCTTTAAAAAATAACTCAGCCAAAAAAAATTTGAGCGGAATAGTAGGCAGAGTGCGAATAACATACATTGTGTACAGCAATAAACTGCAACGAAATGCATCGCATAACATCTTCATATGCTCTACAAAATAGGTTTTAAAACGAATTTGTTTTAATAGTTGACGGCCAACAAAAGTCTCCTTTGATTTCAATGCATAACGCAAAGGAAACGGCTTTTGTGGATTACGAACTGCTGAAATTTGACAATTTATGAATGGAAAATGGTCGTTCGGTCTGACAAGTCAAGATTTTTTCTCCAAGGGGCTGATGTTAGGGTTTGTGGGAGGTGCAACCAGTCTGAAACTATGGATTCATCATACCACGAAGGAACCATGGCTTAGTATGTATGTGTAAGTCTCAGGTCTCTTAGTTCACTGGAAACATCCGTCAATGCGCCTACACCTACCTCCACATCGTTGCTGAACATGTACAGCAAGGGTGTCAAACTTAAAGGCTAACGTCGACCAAACAAACAAGGTTTAACTTTAGGTGGGCCCCCAAAAAAAGCCTCAATAACCTAAATTTTGACATGTGTTATGTATTATTTATGCGAAAATACCGTATTCGCCTAATTGTGGTGTATTCAAAATAAATGTACGCATTTTTTAATATTAGCAAAAAAGAGAATAATTTAAAAAACGCTTAGCGAACTCTACCTATCTTATTTTTATTCTGCGTCGGTTTGTTATTATATATTATTGTCTTCCGATATATTGGCCGGGGCGCAAAAATGTTTGTTGCGGGCCTGTGAGTTTGATACCCCTGATGTTCAGCTTTTAAAGTTATCATGTTTCCTCAGGAACAATACTACTTCCAGCCGCTTTTGATGTAATGTAACTTGCCACAAAACTACTCAATTACTTCAATGCTCAATCACCTAATTTCAATTCAGCATTTGTAGGACGGAGTTGAAAAGTGTTAAAAGTTCCGAAATTCCAATTCCTGATCTGAGGGAACTAAGAGCCACCATTTTATTGACCATGGGCTAATATTCCTTCTCGATGATTTCAGTAACTTGTAAAATTTATGCTTAGAAGAATATATATACCGGCCTGAAAACCAGAGGAGATATCATACTATATTATTGATAACTGACTGATTCTAATTTTTGACGCTGAGTGTATTTAAACCACATCTTGTTACTGGTTACTTTATAACTGAAATTTAAGCCTTTTATAAGAGTTTTGACTGTGGTATGCAGGCGAATATTTTAAACTCTATACCAGGATCGATTTTGATACTCAATATATTCTGGCACTTGAACGTCGATTCTCGACTCATAGATTTTGATATATTTCTTCTTTGAAGCCAATTTTTTCCCTTCAAAAATTTTAAATTACTGTTCTAATCTTGTATCACTTAAAGAGACCTGCCTGTCATATTAATTTTAAGATTTGATTAAAATCAATAAAATGTTTAACTTA
The DNA here is from genome assembly GCA_019973935.1 of Trichonephila clavipes. Lineage (NCBI taxonomy): Eukaryota > Metazoa > Arthropoda > Arachnida > Araneae > Nephilidae > Trichonephila > Trichonephila clavipes. The sequence goes on from BMAU01018786.1 coordinate 674,447, forward strand.
TGTTACTATAAAACAAACTACTAATTTATATTCAACCTTTGAAGTAAAATATATTTCTTGTGTCGTATTTTTAATCCCGGAACTAGGATCATCTAATTACTTTGAGTTATGATTAATGTGCATATTTGCTTAAAATATTAATGAACAATTGTATGTGTTGTACGACATGTAGCAACAACTGTTTAAATATGATTGATTTTATCTCATTTTTAGTATCCTAATGTGCTTATGGATAGTACAGATGAAAAAGGATGTGTCCGTCCTTATGTTCGTATGCATGCTGAAGACAATGTCAAGTCGGGAAGTAGTGATCCTGATTACACGTCTAGCAGTGAACAGTCTTGCGACACAGTCATTTACGTGGGAAATCTCACGCATAATGACAGAGACTTTACGGACAATGAAGGACCTCCAGCTTCTCTACCCATAGTTCCTAAAACAAAACAATCTCAAAATAAATCCACTCATGGGACAGATTCGACATCATCCCTAGAAAGGAAACGGCATAACTCGGTTAGCAAACCTCAGTCCAGTGGTGATGACCAACGAAAATCTGAGGATAAATTGTCCAGCCTTCCTCATACCTCAGTTACGGAAACAAATGCTCATCACTCAAGTACGAATAAAACAGGTAAAAATGAAAAATTGCAACAAAGTTCGAAGGGTTCTCCGCTGTCTTCACGTCATCAACCAGCCAGTACTCAGACACAAGGTTCCGAGAGTACAGCGCATGGAGCTAAATCTGCTCAGACTACTCCAGTTCATACACAAAGAAAAACAAAACATAGAACTTCGCAAGTAAAACAAGACCAAGGTACAGGAATAGAACCGCCTTCTTCGAGTAGTAAAGGACAATTACCAACAAAATCATCAAAACCACAAAGCGATGAAACGTGGATTGATGGTCCACGGTTTATGAAACCAAAATTTGATTCTAAAACGTTGCATCAACTACAAAAAGAGCAATGGGTAGATGGACCACCAAATATATATGGTTTCATGGATCACCATAAACAAAATATGATTCAAAGATGGATTGAAGAACATTCCCAACAAGTGCAAACGATATCTAAAATGAAAAACGAAGTTTGGATAGATTATCCATCTAATAGCACAGAGAAATGTAATTCCTCCAGTGAAGCCCAAAAGAATACAACAGAAATACCCAATGCAGCATTAGGAAAAGAAGAAAAATCTTCTCCAAAAGTAAAACGATCTAGTAAACATGGCGCAACAGTATCTAAAACTGAGGTAACGAGAGCTATATCCTCTATAGATATTAATTCACTCCCGCAAGATGAAGAAGTTTTTGATGAAGCAGACAGTGCAAGTAATTCTGCAGATGTCGATGAAACAGACAACGAAGAAAATGCAGAAGCTAGTGGATATGATTCAGATTTGCATATTCTTCAGATTTCTCAAAGTGATGTTCAATCGCAGTCTTTGCACGCATCTATTTCTGCAAACACATTTCAGGCTAGTTTGCCAGATGATTACGTTGAAACAATTGAAGTATTCGAATCTGAAGAACCAGTTCCAATGGTAGATTCTTGTCTTCAAGTTACAGAAGAAGATATTCTTGCTGAATATTTTATGCAGCGTAGACGAAAATCATCCGAAAATCCTCTTCCAGAGGTTGACCAAAGCAGCTGTGGTAGTAATGAACACCCGCTTAGAATATTAAGTGAAGAAGACCTTAATCTCCCATCATCTTTTACAGATTCACGTTCTGTTAGTGTAGATTTAGACAGCATCAGTGTTCCAGATACTAGGGAAGGCTTACGCGATAGAGGAGCTGTAACGTGGCGTCTACTTTATGGGAATATGTTCCAAAGAATCAAAGAACAGCAACAAAAACAGCGTAAGACTACAGATGATTTAAATACAGCGACAAATAGTGATATTGATGATAAACTAGAAAGAATAGCAAAATTAAGAGATTTAATACAGCCGTTAACTAGGCACCGAAGTCAAACAAAAGTTGAATCAATATTCAAAACATGTCCAGTTAGTAGATTGCCATCCTCAGGTTCGCGATATACAATGCCAGAAATTTTAGGTGGAAGTCGAGACTCAAGTATGGAAGATTTATCAGCAGCAGAAGTAACAAGCACTCAGAGTGAACCTGCTGATCTAGATCTTGATAAATACGACTATAAGCTAAATATAAAGCCAATGAATGGACTGAAACTTGAAGCATTTTACAGAAAAATACAAAAAATTCCGCCTTTTTTAGAGCAATATTCCGCAGTGAAACCTACGCAAGTTGTGCCTCCTTTAACTTATGAACAAGAAAAACTATATTTAATAAATAAATTAGAAAGTCAAAGATCTGAAAGTACTACTTTTCTTAACAATAGCGGATATAAACAATTTTCTACTATTTCTTCTTTTAGAACTTCTGTTGAAGAAAATATTAAAGAGGAAAGAGAATGCATACAATCTACATATTGCCTAACGCAAACAAATTCTACTACATTATTACATAAGCCATCATCAATTAGCAATCTTCAAAAAGAATCCGCCAAATTCAGTACGTCTGAAAATACTATACCTACAAAAATAAGCAGAACGACTACTGATTTGGCTTCAGAGCTTGAAAGAAAATCAACAGAAAGAAAAGATCATAAAAAATCCTTAGACACTAATGATAGCACCAAACGTAGTGAATCAAAACAAAATTCCAGATCATCAAGCAATAAAACAATAGATACAACCTTATTAACAGTCGGACAGTCACCGAGTAATAGCCCCAAAACAAGACTTCATAGAGGTAAGATAAAAAATGGTGATGGACAAAGTGTACATTCTCAACAACCTTTAACACAGTCTTCTTCATCTTCTTTATGGAGTAAAGAATCTTCTATTTCCTCATCTACATCCAAAGTGCCGCATAGATCAGGGACCCATCCTAACGGCTCCACCCGAAGTCCAAACAACAAAAATCACGTTACCAACGGGAATGTTCCCAACGGAAGCAGTAATAAAACATCAAGGACGGTAAATAATGCTGCTTATAAACTCCCCACGCGCTCAAGTCCAACGAGCAGCAGTACTTCTGGTGTCACAACAATGTGCTGTGCCGGTACGAAATCAAAAGATAAAACACTTTCATCAAAATCTAAAGCTTGTACCAGTCACTCAAAGCAAAAACAATCAACGCAAGACAGCAGAAAATCACAAAGGACTAAAAGTATGTGCCGCAGCACAAGTTCTCCTAGTACGTGTGTGGATAGTGGTGACACTGCGATCACGGACTTTACAGACAGCGAACATTATCATGCTGTTCGCCATGCTAGTGTATCAGGGGCTCTAGCATCACCTTATCACAAAGTGCCGCATGTGCATGTGAGTCACCATCATCATCACCACCACCAGAGGACAAGCAGTGGTCATGGTAGTGAAAGTAGTGTGAATAGCAGTGAACCAAGGGAAGCCAAAGAACTACTCCTAAAAGGGGCCAAGACACAACAGTTTTCTGGGACCAGCAGTGGCTACGAAAGTATGCTGAGAGACAGCGAAGGAACACCTCTATCATCCAGCCAGGAATCAGGAAATGAAGATTCTATGGAAAAGGGCGAAAGAGGTCGAAAAGGCAGAAGAAGATCAAATGGTAAGTGTACCTTTTGATGCAAATAATTTCTATTAACTATCAGCAATAAGATCTGAGACATTTTTATCTCAATATAATATTTTTATAGTTTTCTACGTAGCACATTTAATAATTGTTAATGTTTTTCTGCTGCAATGTACATATATATAATGAATCTCTCAAAATATTACGATTAATACTAAAAATTCCCCTACTGATGATTCCTGAATTTATGGTAGAAATCAACAAACTTCAAAACACTTCTAACATAATGTAGGCAAAAATTTTGAATAAATATTTATAATGAATGTTTAGAATTCCCACCCCTTTCTTCGAGCCTCAATTGAACTCGTTTGCGTATATTTTGAGAAGTGCGTTTCAAGTAGCTGGGGGACTAACTTCTTGTACTCTTTGAGTAATGACAGTTTTAAGCTCATCAACTGTTTGGGGATTATTTTCATAAACTTTGTTTTTTTAAATAACCCTGGGGGGGGATCAGGGATGCCGAGATCAAGGAAACGTGGTGGCCAAAGATTTCTTGAGATTGATTAGTCAATCGACAAAAAACTTGGAAACAATTTCATAGCTTCTTTATTTGTACAGCATTATGTACCGTATTGTTGTACAGAAAACTTCCCTCTTATTCACTATGCTCAAAAAAAAATTTTGTTGAGTAAGTTTTATCTGTATAAATCGCCATTAACTCTATAAAGGCTTGAAAAATCTTTTGAGCGATACTGCTTATACCAAGCACTCCCTCCCCCGAAAATGTTAAGTGTTTTTAATTGATAAATGAAGATTCGTCATAGCCATATGCGGGGATTTTGCGTCGTATTGCCGTAACCGCTTAAACGAAACCAAGCTTTTGAGAGAAAAATGTTTTGTCCAAAAGATTGATACTGTTATGAATAAATCTCCGAAAACCCATCGAAAATGATAGAGCCACTTCTCTTGGTTTACAGTTTTAGCTCATGTAACATTACGCGATAAGCACGAAAATGCAAACTTACTCGTATCAACCCATTTGTTGCGATAAACACCTCCCGGATTCGTCGAGTTTAGTGTATAACTTTTAGTCCTCCAATCCGAGGTGTGTCTTCCTTCGAACTCGTCTCACAAAATACCGATTGATTGATTTTAATTTACGTCGTACTCTGAAGTAACACGAAGCTACTGAAGACAGACCTTATAATTTTGAGCCACGGTCAAATGACGAGAACGATGCTTGAGCTGCAAATTTAATTAAAACATGAATAGACTATGCAGAACTAGTTCATAACTTCAATTAGATTAAAAATGCTTCTTTGAACTCTTATTAGTAAAAATATAAATCAGACCTGGAAATTCCTTTATTAGCAGGTTTTATGTAAATACTTAAACTTGAGATTATATTTGTTAAGGCTTTATAATTTTAAGAGAAACATTGTAACAGTGAACAGAAACCTTTTGAGTAAAATTAAGTCTTGTTTTTTGTGGCTTGCAAAATGCTAAATTTTTAACATTAATGCAATTACTATACACGGAAACAGGTCTTTTTGTGTAGTAACTGTATTAATACTAAAAATCCCATATTTTGTATGTCACCAAAAGATTAAAACATTTCTTAAAATTTCTCTTACAAGTCATTTAGTTATTATTTCTATTAATTTCAAGATAGGTGATACAGTTATTTGTCACAATGGATTTTTTTATTTTCCTGTACTGCTAAAACTAGCTTTTATAAATTTTATAAAATTGTGATTGATTATAAATTCAACCTTTTTTTTATCGTTTCATAGATTTTTATAATATAAAAAATTTCTAAGTTGATAGTGTTTAAATATAATTTCAAAAAATACACGGTGTATTTGTTAGTGTGTGACTGGCACAGTTTAAAATATTAGTCCTAAAAAGTACAGTTCTGGAGACATTACCAGCAGTGTTTTAAAAGTATAAAATGAGAAGGGGTCTACAATACTTCATTGGCTGATATTTTAATTCTTTCCTGCTGATATTTATTCTAGTAATTTTTGTTTCTTAACCGATTCGTATGCTTGAAATTCCAGGTTCCAGCAAGCGCAGCTCATCAGCGCCAGCAAGAAGTCCACCATCCCCCCTTGGTCCCTCCACTGCAACGGCCATTAACCAACAGCCCTTACCAAGTAGAAGAAGAGGAGAAAGGAGTCTACACAGGTCAGATGAGGAAGTGTGCTGCACAAGCCTACTCTGCTGTCGTCTTCTGGATTTCTACTGAATAAACTGAAAGATATCTCTGCTGAAATATTCACCACTAGTGCCAACCTCAAATTTCCGCTCCAAAATACAGTTATCTACAACGTCATTCTAAACAATGTAAAAAAAAACTTGCGAAAAATATATTAATAGGACATTTTAAAAACAATTTGCAAGCATCAAAAGCGAAAGTTTGGAAGAATGTTTGTATGTATATGATAAACAATTTTGTATTAAGGGTCCTCCTATTATAAGTGAGAAAATGAATTTGTTTATTGATTTGTAATAATAATAAAATTAAATTATTTAACAATATAATATCTTTGTACTGATTTTAAATGCACCAAATTAACATGATTCAATAGAATGGGCTATAGAGATTAACTTTCTAATATATTGAAACAGTATCACATCACATGCCATATATTTAATATAAAAAAATATTAGTCTGAATTACTTTATACAATGGTATTTGGTGAGAAAACAAGACATTAATGATTCATGTTCAAAAACAAAATATATAATAAACTGACAGGTAGCACAATAATATAACAGAATGTTGTTTCCATAATTTAAGTTTACAAATTTAAAATTAGGCAAGTCATTCATCTCAAATTTTATTTTCAACTCTACTGCAATTTTTTATCTCTCTCCCATTTTAAAACTTCGCTATACTATTTTTGATAAGTTTTATCCTCAGTTCCCCATTTTTTAAATTTGTCATACATTCTAAAACTCATCAAACACATAAGATTTAATATTTTTGTAAGATTATTAACCACAATGCAATTCAGAACTAAATATAAGCGTTTGTTTACAATTGAATTTTTAAAGATTGAGTGCAGTTGGCTTGCCTGCTTTCTACACAAATGTTTGAAAAATACAACAAAACTTCATATACATTATTTCTATTATTTTTTGAAGTACTTATAAATACTAGCAAACACACATAGTCTTTCAAGACAGGAAATAATACTCCAGGAATGTTAAAGGATGTTTTTAACATTCAAGCGTGCCATTTTTGAAAGAAAATAATTAATAACAGCTTTCACTTAGATAGAAATATAAATTATACTTAAAATAAGCTTCTATTTATGACTTAAAATAAAAATAGTGCATAAAGAAAGTTAATTACACTGGTAGTGAAGGACTCTAAACAATACATATAATAGAGAAAATGTGTATTTTTTACATTCCATACAATTATGTGTACAGATTGAATTTTTATGCTTTTGAGGAATTTTTACAGTCCAATTAGATAAAAATAGGATGGAAAAATATAAATCCAGGTACTACATTATGTTAAAAAAAGAATTTGGCCACAAATCAAGAAGACCCTGTATGTACATATATATTCGAGCATTTTTTTTTTTAAAAAAAGGAACGTACCTTGACTCAATGAAATTTAAGGCCAACCACTTTTAAACAAGAGTATTAAGTAAGAATCTAAAAAAGCTATATTGTGCATCAATTTTAAAATATAACTTGATTCAATAACAAATCTATACAATGAATTGAAAATATTGCAATTTTGTTACAACACTTTTCAACAATATATGGCCTGAATTTCATTCTATATAAAAAGATAAAAGGCTGTTCAAAATGTTACAATTATTGTGTATTCAAAAGTTAATTACAAAGTACTGCAATTATTACATACCAGAAATGCATCAGTTGCATGTGCATTTCTATATAGCATGTAAAAAAATTAAAAATTAGAAATTTGAGTAAACATTAACAACAGGGTTCAAATAAAAGCAAAAATAGACATCTTTTATTTCTTTTTGTACAACACATTTTGCTTCACTTAAATTTTCAAAAATTAATAAAGCAGTTAAAAAGAAAACAAGCTCATTTGAAATTTTTCTTTAAATGTTGCACATTGAAGAATAATGTAAATTAATATAAATAATTTATTAATAATGATGAATTAAGTCTACTTAATTAATGTTGATGCTTCTGATATGATATAAAATAAAAATGTGTGCATGTATAAAAGATTCTGTTATATTTGGAACCTACTTCCTAAATATACATAAACTAAACTCGGTGAAGCAACAGCCCATAGAGGGTCAAAGCCTACAGTGCCCATCTCTTTGATGTGACCTATCTTTCATCACATTTAGGCACCAAGATTCATGAGCACATGTTCTGGTCAGGTGGTCAGTCTGATGCAAAACCCCCAGCATTTAGTTCCCAAGCACACACAAGCTTGGTACTTATTTACTGACCTACTGAAAGGATGAAGGGCTGAGTCGCTCTTGTAAAGCCTAGGGTTTGGACCCTGGACATGTGACTACCACACAACCACAAATATACATTACAGAGAGAAAATTTCTACATTCACAATTTATAAGATAATCAGGGACAAAAAGACTAGAACAAATATATTTCTAAGCATCTCATGTTTTAAATAAGAAACTATATCTAAATATTTTCTCAGCTCTGCATACTTCATAATAAATATCTAAAATATAATTATAAAATGCAATGTAAAAAAAAAATGAAATAGTCATTTCATGATAAGTAATAACTTTCACAAAAGTCCAATATTCAAATTTAAAAAGCAAAAGAAAAATTTTGATTTAAGAATAAATTTATCAGGAAAAATTAATTCAAAATTATTATTATTATTATTATTTACTAATTTTATATTAAGATCTAACAAAAAGCTCTAATAAATTTCTTTGTTATACTGTAGCATTTCGTAAATAAACTGAACTAAAACAAATAAATATTTATTTTCATATGTTACATAAATAGATATTAACAACTCAACAATAAACTATAATTTTTGGGACAATTTTGGTGGAGCCTTATTTTGAAAAAACCACATCAAAGCTAACAAAAGTGAAGGTGGTCGAGGAAGAGTTTCATCATATATCAAAGAATGAGCTTTATGCAAGTCCAATTCAATTACTTCAATATATTCTCCTTCATGGTCATTTCCACCACCATCAGAAATTTTCATAGAATCTGTAACTTCAACATAAAATAAAGTTTGAAGAGATGCAGCTACACCAACTCCAGATCTGAAAAAATCATAACAAAAACTATCATATAAGTATATTATTAAAATAATCCGGCATATTTTTTTGGCAATTTCTGGGGATTCTAATTTTTTTGAAAATAGAAAATTCACAGAGAACATTTTGAATTATTTTTACAATAAAACTTCTTAAAATATGCAAAACACCTTTAATATCTATTGTAAAAACTTAATTGAACCTTGTTATTGAATAAATGCTGGTTATATTTATAATATGGATGAGAACTTGTATGCTCATAACTCTCCACAGAAAGTACAATTAAAATTTGAAAAAATATGTTTTTGTTAGGATAAAAAATACATGCCACACACATGTTACTGATATAAAATACACACACAATTTATTAAATAATTCAAATAATTATTTTAAAAATCAACTTAAACAGATTAAATTATTTACTGATTTTAAAACCAATGTATTGTACTGAAAGTCATTTTTGTTTTGAAAAATGATTAATTAGTATTTATTAAACGAAAATACAAATGAATTGCAAAATGAGGTACTTGCATATTAACGTCATCACAGCAAAATTGTTGTCGTGTGAATTGTGCTATGATATCAAAAACAACAAAAAGATTCTGTGTTTTATATGAAAAAAAAAACCCCAATCAGCCCAATTTTGATAGAAAATGAAGTGACTTGCATGGTGCCAATATGGGCAAGGGGGATGCTAATACGTAAGTACCCAGAATGACAAGCTTACAGAAAATAAAACCACACATTTTATTTTCTGTAAATTACTTGGATGTCTTTTTTACTGAAAAATATTCATGATAAAAAAATGTTTAAAAATATTGCTTTGAAACAAAGCAAAAATTTTCAGAAATAAAAATTTAATTATTTCACAATTATTTTAATTATAAAAAAAAATACTGTTGACAATTTTTATCTTTAATTATTTTATAACACAAAGTCTGTTCAAAAAGCATCTGACCTTGAATTTACACACACACAGTAGAGACTTTAAAACCACAAACCAATCAAAATGTAGCTGTTGTTGAAAAGGTGGCAAGTCAGGTAATGAAAGACAGACATTTAACCATCGGAGAGACTGCTGAACAAGTAGAGATCAGTACAGGTTTGCCGCAAGCAATTTTGTGTGATCATGCACCAAGTGTCTGCGAAACATGTTCCCGAACTTCTGTTGGGGAAACAGAAAAACTCTGTCTTGCAGTTGTACAAGACCTACTGGATACTATTACTGCTGAACCTGGCTTTTTGCAACTTCTGGCTGTTCCCAAAAATAAAATGACATTGAAAAAATCCCATTTTCAGAGTAGAGATAAGATAAAGCAGAAGGCGACAGTGGAGTTGAATACTATTCCAGAAAAAGCCTTTCAAAAGTGTTTTCGACAGTGGAAGGAATGCTGGGCTAAGTGTGTGAAAGTACAAGGGGCCTATTTCAGATTTGATTTGAATCCTGTTCCTATAAAATATCCAAGATATTTTTTCTGGCTAAAATTTGGGTACTTTTTGAACAAACCTTGTGTGTCATTTTATAACAAAAAAAGATATAAGAAATCACCCCAAAGAAAAGAAACCAATCATTAAAATGAAAAATATACAAATTCCATTCATACAAATACATTAAATAAAGTAATATTGTTTGACATTATTCGGAGCAAATCAATCAAAAATATTTTTGCTATTGTAAAATCTAACATGGATCTTTAAATAATTAATTGATGTATTTCCATGAAATTTAATCATAAAAATAGTTTCCTTTTCAATTTTTTTAATAAAAAGTAAAACAGTAATAAAATGATTAAATTATTACATATCTAATGTAGTTCAGATAAATTAAAAAGCTGGAATATGGAAAAAAATACTTCTATATTTATATACAGCAATACTTTAATATTTTTTATAATTAGCCACATCAAAACAAATTGTTTTAGACTGATGAAAGTAAACATCACTATGCCATCTTTTTTTTAATGACTCTCAGAGAATTGTCAACAAATAACATACAAAATACGACTTTAAAAAAATTATCATTTGTAATGTGGCTACACATATATATGTTGGGTTGGCAACCAAGTGAATGTAGATTTTGTTGACATATAGATTTAGCAAATTCTTTTGTTTTGCCAAGAAAATTAATTATCATGCAATGTCTTGAAGGATTCAAAATCATAAATTAAATAAAATCCCACAGGAGAACATTTGAATAGTATATTATTATATACACACACATATATGTATATATCATTTATAAATAAAAATGAATACTCCCCTTTGTGAAGCAATTTCTTTGAAATAAATCAGACACAAACATATTGAATATGAATTAATTCTAGTGGTACAAATGCTCTGAAAATTTGTATTTATTAAAAACCAACAGAGCATCAAAGCTCAAAATTTATACATGACTGTTATTCTTAACTTCTCATTAATATGAAAAAGTATTAGTTGTCATTCAGTTTTTAAAAAATTGCAACAACTACACATTAATACATCTTTTTTAGAGAATTAAAATAAAAAATGGATAAAAATTATAAATAAATACGATGCAATTCTGAAAAACATACATATTAAGAGCCATCTTTGTATTATATTTGATAGGAAAGCTGCCAATATTAGATTTGTACTCTAGAGACGGACAAAAATCCCATTAAAATATACATGTGGATGACAAAATGTTATGAATACCTATGAAATGGAGGGGGACCATATTAGGGAGAAAACCCATTTTTGTCTGCATTACAGATTATATACAATGTGGGATGAAAGAATAGAGGTCACTCACACATGCATACCAAATCAGAAATTCGAAGCCATTCCTTACATAGGGTGGTTTCTAATTCTGAAATTGTGATCAGTGGTGAAAATCAAGCACATAGTTTGGATACTAAATATTCCCAAAAATGCTTAATAATGTTCAAGTTAGAAGACCTAGAAAACACACCGTAAGAGATATGAACTTTATTTAAATGAAACTTTGAAACTTTATTTAAATATTATTTTTAAAAAATATTGATTGGATCATAACAATCTTGAAATCTACCAGATGCTCTCCCTGCACATGCTAGCGTCTGCTTATAAATGGCTTTGATACCTTAATCTTCATATGTTTCATTCAGAGCTTGGCTCTTTTCTCTCAAAAGTCTGCTGGCCCCTGCACTAGACCGTATAACTTACTGCCAATATTACAGGGTTTAGCCTCAGTATAGTCCCTATCCCAACAGTAGTACTTCAAAGAGGAGATTCATTTAAGGCTAATGAATTTTTACTCTGCCAAAAATTTCCTTAGCATCAAGTTATCTTTCAACATTTCTAGTGGAAATGGGCTATTACAATATCCGCTGACTGTACTTTGGGGTCCCTGTGCATTTCAAATACAATCTATCTTTATCTATTAACTCAGATTCTTGTCCATGGTAATATTTTTCTGATGCCAGATTACAAGCTTTCATGATATATGATATGAATGATGATCCCTTAGTTTTTTCAAACCCTAATCTCCTATTTTTGAGAATTAAAGTCGTTGTGAATTGCATTTCAAATTATCCTAATGTTATAAAAATAATTACAGTTGAACCAATATATTGCAAACTTTTCTATATAGTGAACTTTTTCCCAGAACCTTGAGTATTTCATGATTTTCTTCATAAAATAACCTCTCTATAGCAAAGTGCATTTTCTATCTACGAACTTTTTCTTTTGTGATTCAATTTTTTTTCTCTCTATTTTTAAAGTATTTCTGAACATTTCAAGTTATTCTCTCTTTAGCACATTTTATGGTGGTCATAAATCTTGAACTTGTTTTGCTAGATCCTAACTCGTCGAGAACAATAGAGTTCTGGACGTCTCATCCAAGAAGTGCAATTTTTAATCCCCCCCCATCCCATTGTTTAGTTCACTAGAAACATCTACGATATCCCCTTGCGCACTCCGTGGAGTTGTCCTGTGTCCTCATGTTCTAGTAATAAAATATTATATTACTTGTATGCTTTAAATTAGAAAATGTCCTTAAAATTTATTAAGTTTAATTTATAATTATTTTCTTAATAGTGAAAATACAGTGACACATTCGACATTATTTTTCCTTGTTTTACTTGCAGTTTTTCTTTCTTTCTTTTTTGATGGGTAAGATATATAAAATAAACATATATTCATTTTTAAAAAGGTGTGAATAATTACTTTTAATATGTAGTGTTTATGAATTTAAGATTTATTTTATGTGATTTATAAAGTATATTAAAAGATGAACCTCTACATAACAAACTTTTTTCCGGCATTTAGCGACTTCCATTATACAGAGGTCTGTAATTGTAAAAATTTTATAACTGTAATTAATAATAAATGTAAAATTACTTTATTACAATTAACAAGAAATAAACTATATTAAAATTTAAAGTTGCATTGAAAAATCAGAATTTAGAAAATTTTGTAAAATAAAAAATTGGGCAGTCCTACCTAATCTGGTAGCAGCAAAGTAGTCTGCGTGTGGAGATGAAAAAGCGAGTTTACTTTGGTGCTGGGAAGAGCTTCTGTAATTGATCAGCCAGAATGATCAGCAATTTCACTTAAAAGTAGTTAAGTGAAGTTCAACCAATCATTGAATAGATCCCAATATTCATGAATGCTGTCATAATGGCTGATGATATGCTTCTTGCACACTCCATCCCCCTTGCATTAAGAAGCCTCCAACCAAATGAAATCCAACAATTGTTCCCTTTTCAAATTCTGTCAAGTCTCACATTGAAGCTTCACTTGGAAGACAAAAAGCAAATGCAACTTCCCAAACAGCTATTAAAAACAAACTTTTTGCTAATGGCTACTAGGTGGAAGACTTTTGTGCCAGGTGGTGGAGCAATTAAATGCAGTCAATGTTCTCATAGATATTCATATTATTTTGTCATCCACTTGTAAATCACATAAAACCTGTATATCAGTCAGATGCTGCTACACTTTCCTTAATATTTAAAGGCAGAATAAAATAAAACAAAATGTAGTAAATTAGTATATCACAGTTAATTTGTAATTTGCAAAAAGAAATGAAAATAATTACTGAAAAATTAAAAAGATATATTTTTTGACATTACCTGTAAGAAGTTACTTTCTGAAACAAAGATAATGGAACTGAATATCCACATTCCTCTAATACTTCATCTCTCACCATTTCAGCTAAACTTTGATCTTTATCTACAATACCAGCACAAAGTTCAAATGTCATTCCTAAGCTTGGAGGATACTTTTTAACATCAATTTCATTACTATTGTCCTCACTCTTTGCTTCCGCATAATAAACAGCTATCATAAAAATACATACAAATATTATAAACCAAAATTGATATAATTTTACAAATAGCTTAATTTAATAAGTATTTTATTTTTATACCGGCATAAATTGAAAGATAGCTACTATTAAAAGGGATGTATTTGCAGGAGTGGCCTTTATGAGATGTAATATATTACAATATGATTGATCTCTATAACTAGAAACCAAACAATCGGTCGACATTATCACATTTAGATTTCCATTTAATCCTACATAAAAACTTCGTAATAAAAAGAGGAAATATGTTAATTTCCATCAAATAGCTGCTAAGACATAGATCTGAACCGAGATGTACAAATAATGCAACTAAAATATAGATGAGGGAAAAAACCTGTACTATTAGATGCATTTGTCAAAGAAATACACTTAATGAGCAGCTTAATCTTATGTTTTTAAGTCATTTATTTGAGGTATTATTTTAAGTTTTAGAAAAGAAATAGTATACTTCTAGAACTACAACCCTTTAAGTTCATAAGAAATGTCTTTTTTTTAACTAAACAGTATTTTGATATATGTAGAAGTCTAATTTTTTTCTATGCTCATCTATTCTTTTATTTTTAAAGCTCTCATTTTTAAACACGACATTTAACATGCACCTGTAAATCTTGATCTTATTTTATGTGTGAAAAGAGCACATTATACACCGGATTTTATGGTAACTAAAATTTAACTTATATCCAAACCTGTTCATATTAATGGTAATAAATATTCTTCATACATTAATATTATCAGATATGGTAGATATTTTGAATTAATTCCAAAGACAAGTTGAAAAACAAAATTTAATGCCAAAATGTAAATTTCAGTGATATTTATTTCAATATTATGCCACCAGTGGCGCACACAAGGGGGGGGGGAGTCCTGGGGGTCTAGACCCCCCAAGCCCTTGCTTTTTTTCTGATTGATTATAATTCTAAGTACCGTATTTTCCTGTATATAATCCGCGGATTATGTGTTAAAAAAGTTTCAAATTTCGTTGTGCGTATTATACGCCGCCGTGGATTATCTGAGATAAAACATTCTCTATCAGAATAGCTAACAATAAAGTTTTGAAAAAAATGCTGTTTATGTTTTATAAAATAAATAATAGATGGCGCTTTCATGACTTGGATGACGTATATCAGTCATAACTAGTTTTTGTCCAATTACATTCAAAAACGAATTCGGTTCCTCGGAAGGAAAAAACAGTTACGAGTCGCTGGCGCCATTTCCAATTTTCTCTTGACTAGAGCTATTACGTCCTTTGAAAGTTTTCATCATGTTGAAGCGAAAGCGTTAAGTTACACTGCAAACTTCAAGTTAAAAGTTATAGAGAAGGCTACCGAAGTCGGGAAACTGCAAGGTTTTTCAACGTTGACGAATTGAATATTCGTTTGTGGAGAAAAAACAAGACGAACTTCGAAAATTGTGATCGACGTTAATGAGCCTATAGCCGTGGAAAACCTCACTGGCCAGAATTAGAGGAAGAAATAAATAAATGGATTTTAAAAGAAAGAGACAATGGAAAAGCAGTCTCGATCTTAATTTTTTGGCTGTTAACTTGCTAAATTAAAAAAAAAAGTTTTTTTCCCGAGAGTAATGTTTTGTTAAACAACTCAAAACATAGATGGCAGTAGCAAAGAATTTTTTTGTTTTATTGAGATTATTGTAAAAAATATTATACACATATTTAAAACGAGAAGTTTCATAATTTTCTTTTCTGTACAATTTCTTACTTCTATTTTTAATTATATTGTGTATTTTTTATACATGACACTCATTATCGGCAGTTTATATTTTTGGATTATTCGCCGTAAAAACTGCCGCGGATTATACAATGTTTATTTTTTTTTTACTCGAAAAAAGGCTTTGCGATAATACGCCGCTGCGGATTATATACAGGAAAATACGGTATATAGGACGTAAAATTTAATTAATTACTCGTTATTAATGATTAATTTTATTAATTAATGCTAAGTATTTAATCATAAGTTAGTTTTTTATTGTGTTTAGTTCCTAAAAATCGACAAAATCAAAAGGAGCATGATATACGAATGGTGAACTTTCGACCTTGGACCCCCTTGAAAAATTAATGTGTGTGCCACTGTATACCACTGACCACTTTTGTGTAACAAAAGCAGCTGAAAACAGTGAGACTTATATAAAATAAAGTGTTGACTGTTATTTTTGAATTATACAAGATATAGTTGTCTGACGAAATCATTAGCTTTTATTTGTTGGGTACCAGTTATTTCACAAATTTTCATGATTGATAGGATAATACATTACTGATTACTTCCCAGTAATTATTTCTGCCTTTCACAATAAACAAGTACATTTTCACAGATTTTAATGTATCTAACATTATCTAGTAAAAGGATAAAACCAAAGAATAAAAACACAACAAAGTTACAAGTGAACTTACCAGGTCTGAACTGTTTCACAAAAACCAATACTTGCCTTGTGACATTGAAAATAATTACTGCTACACTTTAAAGAGAAAAAAAATGAAAATTACTCAAAGTTCATCTTTTTAAAAATTACAAAAATTAAATAAAATTATAAACATTTGTAATTTTTTCTCTATAATTAAAACTTGCATAATCTTCACAATTCAAATCATCATTTGCATAATACTACAAAATATTGCTATAAAAAAAAAAATTTACTTTGATTAAAAGTATTCTGAAAAATGGTTAAAAAGTCACATAACAACAAGTAATATGTGTTTAACTTATTTGGCATATAAACAAACTTCAAAATTCATTAACATTTGGTTCGTTCTAAAATACAAAATAAACAGATAAAGAATGAAAATTATTCTTCGTTCTGCTTATAATAAATATACAGACTGTATATATATATATATATATATATATATATATGTCATTTTAATTACTAACACATATTTATATAATAAATGAACAACTCACCTATCATGTACACGCATTAAGTCCCATTCTTTTTGTTTTCCATCCTATAATTACCACAATAAAATAAAATATTAAAGAAAATATTGACACAACAGAAATTCTCATAAAATAATAAAGACTTGCTTGGATATTAAAAGATGAACATTAATTTTCTTTTCAAAAAATTAAAAAGCAATCAAAACTTATATAGTACTAATAAATACAAATATATATACGCATTATATAAAGATGATACAACAAATATTATGTGCATTTAAAACAGCAAAAAGAAGAAAAACAAAATAAATAACCCTTAATATGTTACAAAAATAAATTCTGAAATAAATATAAATAAAACTTGTTACAAAAATAAATAAATTCTGCTAATCCTAATCCATACTCCTTGTTTACAGTAATAAATAAAAGCTACATAAAATGAAGTCCGGGTTTGAAACAGAGGTCGTATATATAAATTTTAAAAATTCATACGATTTTTAATTAAAGCATATAAGTAATATTGTTTTGTTTTCTCACCTGTTCATAAAGCATACGAACTGGTTTCACATAAAACGATTCGTCACAATCCACAATCTTAACACTAGTGATTTTATCCATTGTTATTTAATAATAATAGAGAAGTAGAAACTATGACTCCCTTATTGTTTTTAACCATCCTTCTCAAAAATCATAAGCAAACGCAATGTTGCCAGCTTGAAATTGCACTTTATAAGATTCTATGATTATTTGATTGAAATTGAACTTCCAAGAGTTTCTCAATCTAAGCTGCATTGCCATCATAATAAAAATTCAGTAGATCATTAACAACAACTGTTAGATTTTAATTCTGATAAAACGATAAAAGAATCAAGGTTTATAAAAGTAAAGATAATAAGCATTCCAATAACCTTCAAAGCAAATATCTGCGAGATTATCTGAAAAAAAAAACATTTTAATCTTTCATGATTATTTTTTTCTTAAAAAAATAATGCTGCAATTTATAAATGAACTTCTAGCTTCTATCACCTAAGATAAGTCGCAGCATACGACATCCTGAGCTTTAAGGCTGCATTCACACCAAGGCTGTCAACGTCGAGCATTGAGAGTCTAGCCAATTAGAGACTTCATCCCGCCCGAGATGAAGTCCCTGATTGGCAAGACACTCAACGCTCGACGCTGACTGCCTTGGTGTGAATGCGGCTTTAAAAGCAGCAGATTACTTTCATTATTTGAGTCGCCGAAACAAAGGTCCGAAAAACATTAATTCAACCAATGTTCAAAACAGGGGCGTAGCTACGACTGTATCAATGATAGGGGTTTCTAAGCTTTAGGGGCCCAAGACGTGTAGGCAAAAAATCGTAAGCTATTAAGAAGGCCAAAAGAGGGGCCCCAAGGAATGTTCGATACAGGGCCCACTCAGAACTAACTAAGCCGGTTTCTCAAAATATTTTTTGGGGGTTGATTTCATCTACTACATCTCCATATACTCATCTGTATAGTATCTTGGACAAAGCTTTCATGTGAATATGCGATGACATATTGTCAATGGCATACCTAGAGCTGCTGTCACTTGGAGGGGGGGAGATATTCTCAGTTTGCCACCTTTCTAAATTAGTCCAAATTAAGATGGTTTATTAAGTATTATTGAATATAAATAAATAGCAATCACACACACATTACATATTGACAAATGACAAAAAGTAAAATAAAAAATAAATGTAAATAAGAGTTCGATAGTCCCAAAAATTTTTACTAATTTACAGCGGCTGAAGCTGTGTGTATACATGCCTAGTTTAAAGAAAGATTTCCACATGCTACAAATTCTGCATACGCGTTTGTGTTTTTTCTTTTTAGTATCGACATAACAAATAAATTTTATAATTTTGGTTTCACAGCCATCAATAATCTACACCACCAAGTATTATGTTTATTCTTCGTCCTTAATACATGCTCCGTAATATTGGGCAGTATTTAGCTAACAAGTTCCAAAGAAATTTCCTCTGTTTTCTGTTGGATTAATATCTTCCTAATTAGCTGTTTGCCAGTGTCCACGGAACGCCTAATTTTATTTTGCTAAGAAACTAATTAATCAAATATTCTTGTGAGCATTTCTATCCATTTTTTATTTCCTTTTGAATATTTTGTTGTAACAGTTTAATAATAGCTGCACCATATTAATTTCTAATTCCTTCCTTTGGATAAATGATCGAAAGTGCAATGAGCTCGCTCGACTCACAAATATTTTAGGACAGAATTTTGATCATTTGTCAAACCCATTTTCCGCATGAAAACTCATTTGACAATGATTTCAAAAAAGTTTACGGTAAAAGCAGTAAAGTGAATACGCTATAGATGTCGTTATAGTGAATACACACCATCTTCGACCTTAACATTTTATTTTCGATAGAGATAATTGGAAAAAAAATCAGTCGTGAATAAGTTTTTTGGTTTCGCCTTTAATTTTCCAACCATGGAAAATTATTCCTCCACTGAATTCAAAATACAATTTTTAGTTTTCAAGCGAATCACTTTCTTTTTTTTTGCCAATCTTGATCGGCCATCATCCAATATCTTAAAAGCAAATAAAAGATAAAATTTGTTCAGAAAACTCTTCATCAGAATTGAATAAATCATCTACTTCATCTCCAGGATGTGAAATAGTTCCTTCCTCTTCAACAACGTTAGAAGAAGCTTTCTCACGTGATATAGAGATGTATTTCAGGAGATTTTTCCAGTATTTCTATTCTGAATATTCTTTCTACCCTTCTGTTATAAATGAAACTCCGCTTTCTTTTATTGGCTTAGTCTTAGAAAAGTATTAAAAAAACAATCTGCAGAATTTAATGTCTGTTTCGCAACACTTGCGAATGAGTCACTTATTCGATGTTATTAATGCTTCTTGTAATGTCATTTATAAAGTAAAACTGAAGTATTCTTAGAAATGTCGTTTCTACAAACTCTGTGCAGTTTTATGAACTCGAATAATTTAGCAGAAAATCTATCAATTCGTATATTTTAACTGTTTAATAGTTTTAACAAATAAAGGGAAGGGGTAATAATTTTTAATCATTTTCATAAAATAAAATTTGAAAGGAATACAAGCAATTCGTGTTTTTGAAATCCAGTAGAATGCGACTATAAGCAATGATGCGATTAATCAGACAACTTTAACTGTGACCAACCTTTTATTTCCGGAAATTACGTTACAAGTACAGCTGTTTGTGTAAGGATGCATACCGATGCATTTGAGAAATTCGATGAGAACAAACGCTCTGCCAAATAAACGGATAGAAATAACAATATTAATAAAATGTCAAAGTTTTGGGAAAGTCATCACTATGTAGTCAAATTTTTCGAAAACACAAGAAATTTAATGAATTATTGGAACAATTTTCTGGAGCACTTTAATTACGATACTTCAAATAATATGCGATAATAAATATTTTTCTGTTCTCTATTGATGGTGTCCGTGATGGAGAGTAACGCTGTTTGCATTAACAACAATAAAGCTTAAAAAAGTGTTAACAGTTGATGTCTGTTCATACACGTACATTTGTGCTTAATGAAAATGGGTTTTCTAAATATTAAGCAAAAAGTAAAAAAAAATGCCACACCCCAAAATGTGTGCTGCCTGAGGTGGAGCACTCCATTGCCATCCTATAGATATGCTACTGCAAATTACTTCATTTTAAATAGATGTAACATATGCATAAACTTAGATTTTATAATACTTTTAAATTAATTTTGGGCGTATTTAAGACATTTCAAATATCATTTCTAATAATATTGTAATGGGTCTATCCACGAACCTTCTATTAATCCTCTCGGGGTAAAATTATTCTTTTTAACTATAATGTCTGCTGAATACTTTCACTCGAAGAAGAAGACTTAATTTATTCAAATGAGTTGTTCTATTTAAGCGTTGGCATTTAGGTACGCGAAGTTAGTCAACAGATAATCGCTGGATAATCGATAATTGGAGATTAAAAGTGAAAAAAATTGTGAGCTAGATTTACGACCGGAGGTCATATAATAAAGATATTTACAGTGAATTCTTGCGTAGAAGTCGAGAGTGCCCCAAGAGTAAGTGGAGTAAATTATACTTATACGTTATTAGCCTTAAGCCGTGCGAATGCTCTTCCAATTATTTACGAAGTGCATTTCCTACCTTTAGTTGTGTTGATTAAGAAAAAAGGATATATAAATTTGAGTTCAAAACTTGTTATGGCTGATCTTTGCTCTAACCTCCAAACACCAACAATCTCTAGTAGGTTGTTACAATATGAATATCAATCTGAACTATTCCAATACCAAAGATTTCAATATTGTTTAAAATTATATTGAAGTCTAGTCTTATTCAAAGGTTATTTGAATAAGACCAGGCTTCAATATAATTTAAATCTCTGATGACTGATGTAAGCAAAAGACGGCAAAAATCTATATCACACCAGGATAGATCTTGTTAATAGTTTTTCATTATATAATAAAGGATTTCAATAATATTTCATTTGTGGATTATGTATGTATTGCATCTACTCTGGAGACTGGAAGTGATATTTTGAAATAAATCTGAAAAAAAAGATCAAGAGAGATCAAGGGAACAAATATAAAATAAGAATGTTCTTCAAAGCTGTACTCCTGTATGAGGAAAAAAATCTGAAGTAGAAAATGGTATAACATAAAAGTAGAGATAAAGATGTATTCTTGATCACATCAACTTATAAAAAACATTGTTTAAAAGTTGATAGAAAATTTAGCCCAACTGTGCTCAAATAATCATAAAGTCACTATTTCTGTTTGGAAAAGTTTAATTTTTTCAGACTATTCAAAGATCTTAATAAATAAATAAAGCAAAATATGGCACAAAAAAAGAAATGCCAGTCACAAATAAGCCACAGTAGCCGAATGGACTTGACGTCGAATTCATGGTCAGCGATGTTTCAGTCGAGCTACTTGCTCGAGTACTGTGTAGCAATAATAACTGAGTAGTTATGATCGTGAATTTGGGGCCAGATATATTTCTGTCAAGTTGTAAATTCAGTCCTGATGCCAATAGAGATCTATATAACAAGGCTGATGCACGTTAAATCTGTTGAGGCTCAGTCTCAAGTTGGATGTAAGTTTAGCGAGTTATCCTCATCACTTGATTGTGGCTCAAAATTATGAGGTTCATTGCTATTATCTTGATTTATAAGGTTTGGAATGAATGCATTTTAATTGTTAAGGTATCCGACTACGTTCGGAACCGTGAATTTTCAAAAGCGTGCAAGCGAATATTTTTTTAATATTTAGTGCCACATAGATTATAATATACGTATCAAGTGCTTTTAAGAATATTATTACAATAAAAAATTATTTAAGTGCAACATTTTGGCAAAAAAATGAGCATAGAATTACATATTTTTAAAATATTCTCCTTTTATGGAAAATGCTTCTATAATAATAATATTTTGTCTATATATATAGCGCAGGCCTCTGTACAGGAACTAGGATTTTTGAACTGTATAAATTGGAAGTGGATTTATCCATATTTTAGTATATCAGAGTGGAGAAATTTTAACAAAAAAACACTGATAATTATTTCACTTGATAATAACTATGAAAGTAATGTGAATTTTTCAAAACTCCTAGTTCAGGCTCTCTGAATAAGACTTGGCTATACATAAACAAAATATTATTATTATAGAAGCATTTTCATAAAAGAAGAATGCTTTGAAAATAGGTAATTCTAAGTTCATTTTCTGCCAAAATATTGCATTTAATTATTTTACAAATGCCAGGCCATTGACCATCAGGTCATTAGGCAACGGGCTCTCCAATACCTTTTACAATGCAGTTAAGATCATTCAGTGCAGAGCACTCGTCCAAATGAGCAGCAGTCATGTCTTGTCCAGTGTCACACAAAACGCAGATAGGTGAAGTCACTAAATTAAAACGAAACAGATGAGCACAAAGGCAGTCATGTCCGGTTAAAAGTCTAAATTTAGCCACAGCAGCAGCACGAGGAGAACTTGGAATACCGTGGGATTTCTTACATAGTGTACTCCAAAGCTTATCACGAGCAACACGAGAAGCTGTAAGGCGAAATGATTCCCTAAAAATCCTTTTAATTTCCAGTTTGGCAGAATGAAGTGTCAGGTCTCTTCGAAAGTTCTGAAGGATGCCCGTTCCCTTTTTTGCCAAAAGTCTGCCCTCTCATTTCCCCAAAGACCACAGTGGGCATTTAAACAATTTTTTATTGTAAAAAATTCTTAAAACAGTTTTATATATGTGTATTCTAATCTAAGGGACATTAAACATTAAAGGAAATATTCGTTTGTACGCTTTTGGAAAAATCATGGTTTCGAACGTAGTCGGATACCTTAATGCATATTTTATTTAAGTCTGAGGTATGCTCTTGTTTAGTTCTCTGAGCAGTTTAAAAGAATATAAGTCCTTATTGTCTGTTAATTTTAACCGCAACATTTTTGAAAATCAAATAATAAATTCTTTATTTTATTTTATTTTTATTTTTGTCAGTTACGTAGAAAAAATAAAACCACAATTATTTGGTTGATAAAGTTTTAAAAAATCGAAATTATCTTCCATTTAATACTTGAAGGGACGAAATAACCGATACTCTATAAAGTATATTAGATACAATTAGAATTCAGTTAGTTTCATCACCAAAGCGTAAATTAAAGTATGAAAATTTTCTCCCAGTACGAATAGATCATTACGAAATGTTAGTGCTAAATTATTTGCAATAAAACTAAAAAAAAGCAAAATTATCAAAAATTAATACTGATTAATTACAGGAAGAAAAAAAAATTCGAAACACATTTAAAGTGATAAAGATATGTTAGAAAGACTTCAAGTAAAATGGAGTAATTAAAAAGATCCAATTTAATTTTTCTCTTCGGATTTTTATTTATGAGTAAGTACATGCCGTAAAATCCCCCAGATTTTACGGTATAATAATAATAATCTTCAATTTTTCATCAAAAAATATGCTAGGAAGTCAAATATTAAAAAGAGTAACAAGGCGAGTGTGGCTGCTTCAAAGCAAAATTATCTAAAAAAATTTTTTATCATTAAATAACTTTTAAGGAATAAATTATTTCTAAA
Organism: Trichonephila clavipes; assembly: GCA_019973935.1. Lineage (NCBI taxonomy): Eukaryota > Metazoa > Arthropoda > Arachnida > Araneae > Nephilidae > Trichonephila > Trichonephila clavipes. Next base: position 698,579 of record BMAU01018786.1, read on the forward strand.
AGTTAAAAAAAAAGTGGGGGATTTTTGCACAATAATTATTTTCCCAAAATATAATTCAAAACAGAATACATTTCAACATAAAGTTCTAAACATGGAGTAGTGCTTCAAATAGTATTACTTGTATACTTTTGATTTCCTGTTGCATTGTCTAAGATGTGCAAAATTGGAAGTAATTAAAAATGTTACAAAATTATTTTGAAAAGGTACATCAATAATAAAAATGCTTAAAATAGCCTTCTATGATTAGGGACGTCTTAAGACTTTGAGGCCCTGGGCCCAGAGAAATCTTAAGATTTTTGAGGCCCTGGGCTCCTATGCAAAAGCAGGCCCCTACCTGAGATCTTTAAAAGTAGACCGTATATAGAATGCATGGTCAAATACTCGCTCGAACGGTTATTTAAAACAAATAAATATGCACGATTCACAATCTCAAAAACCTGGGTACAAACCGGCTCGACTGATGGCTGCATTGCGACTAAATGAGATTGTTTAAGGCATTAGGCCTAGGTCTAAACATGGACAACAGTCATCACATATTAATACAGTCTTACCACTTTTTCCAGTTGACATGCAGTTTGAAATTCCTTGTTTTTCAGGGAATACGTATGGGAATAATGTTTGACCATTAAAATTATCCACGGGTCATGATCTTCTTATGAGAAAGTCGAGAACGAAACGAACTCTTCCTCTAGAGGGCGAGGCCATGTGCCCGGGGCCAGTTAGCTCATGCCTTAAGATGTCACTGTCTGTGACATAAAATTTATGACGGGGCTTTACGAGTCGTTCTACTAATAGAAAGGGGGATCTTGGGGAATCTTTGGGCCAGGAATCGCGTTATTTCACAGCCATCCCTCTCAGGAAGAAACCATGATATGCAGATCAGCTAGTGTATATATATATAGTTAAAGTTTAATAATAGTGAATTAAAAGGAAAAGTGGACGGAGTCGGTGAAAGCAGTGCTGATATGGTAAGAACCAGAATTTCGCCGCGTGAACTAAAGGACGGACTTTGACTATTAGAATAAATTAAGGAAGATAAGATTATTAAGATAGCATTGATTCAAGTTAAGGTATTCGGATTTCGTACGCTTATTCACATAAGATTTGAGCTCTCTTTATATCACTCCAAAGGTTCCCGTTATAGTTTGCTTGTCTTGGAATATTATCTTTGGTAGCAATAAATTAGATTTATCACGGTTAGTCTTGGTCATCCATCTTTACCTCCTGCAGATTTAGGTCGATTAGATGACGAGGAAGCGCCCCCAGGGGTGAGGCCTTTACAAATTTAAAACTGATAACTGCAGAAGGAGTACTTTTCCTTGAAAATTTCAATTTAATTTGTTTTCATTATGTTCAAGGCACAATACAATAATTATGAAATTTTTTGGTTACAGTATTGTTGCAGAAATATAATTCAATCTACATTACAGCATATCAAATGCATATTTTGTAATACCTGTTCAATGAAAAATGGAAAGCCTTTTTCTATTGGATTAATTAAACTGAATCAAAATAGAAGTACTTTCAGTGTAGAAAATTTTGATTATCTAAAAAGAACAAATAAATCATCGTACCCTAAGTTTCTTAGCCCTTTCAATACTCTACTGAAACGTTACTAAATGACACTTCAATAAAAACTTTTATATTACATAATTGTGTAATTTGTTATCTTTCACATTTGTTTGTTTCACAAAAAAATTATATGTTTATTGTATGAAATATATATATTGCTTCTCTCCCTTTTATTTAAATATCAGATTCATGAAAACATCCAATTACCTCAAAGGTACATGATTATTTTGCTCACTTGATTCTTTTTAATTTAATAAGATAATTTTATCTCATTTTACCAAATCAATGAAGAGAAATTTAGAGAAACTCCAAAATAAGTAAGCTGAACTAAAATTCGACATTTTCGTGTAATTGGTCATTAAACGATTGGTAAAATTCTCTGTTTAAGATGAGAAAACCATTACATTGGAAATTGCAAAGAACAATACAGACTTCAAACTATTTACCAGAGTCATTTTAGATTGTAAAAGTCTCTTCCCTCCCTGTGTTCTAAGGTAATTCCCCTAACGACTATTGTGAGACTTGGGCTGAATGAATGCCTTGGACAATTCCCTTTTCATTCAATCAGGAAGAAAATTGAAACGACATTGGACACAATTAAGAGGCAGTTCCTTGTCTACCCAAAGAGTTGAGCACGGCGAAACAACTACACTTTGTTCTCCAAAGCAGTTTTAATTCAATTTCGAGTTTTAATCGAGATTTCTGGAGAATTGTCCAGAAGAAAACTCACTTGAGTAATTATTATTGTAAATCATTCATTTTTTTAACAAATATCTCAATTTTAAGGTTACTGACTACATTCTGAACTGTGATTTTGCAAAAGCGTATAAATGAATCATTTTTTGATGTTTAGTGTCACTAGAATTAGAATACACATATAAAACTACTTTAAAAACATTATTACAATAATAAAATTATTTCAATGCAATTTTTCGGCAAAGAATGAAGGATTTTTGAAAAATTCAGTTTAATTTCAGAATTTCTATCAGCTGAAATAGAAACAGGTGCATTTTTATAAAATATTGATAAATTAAAATATGAATAAATCCACTTCTAAGTTATACATTTCAAAAATACTATTTCAGGCTTTGCATTTAAATAATTTTATAGTAATAATATTCTTAAAACAATTTTATATGTATAGTATAACTTAAGTAACACTAAATATAAAAAAAATATTCATTAATACGCTTTTGCAAAATCACGGTTTCCCGAATGTAGTTATATACCTTAGGGGGAAACTGATGGTGAAAACTTACAGAAAATTTATTACATCGTCCTTGAAGAATTATGTTACACATACAGAGTCTTCAAATTTGAAAAGTTTTATTCAAATAAGTAGCTAAAAAAACGAGAATTTATGCTTGTACTAATTCAAAATTCTCGCCATAAATTACATTTTTCCACATTGAAGAGCATGCTGCAAAAGTTTTGAAAAATGTTATTTTAAAAATATTAAAAATTTTTCGCAACTATTTGTAAGTAAAAATTTAAATTGTTTGTGCTAAATATAAACTTTCCAATTATTTTATTTATTATTCTTCAGTGAAAATCTTATAAGCAGGATTACCAATTAACATGATTTTTAAACAGTGTGTTTGTGTATATTTAAATTAAACGTCAAACACGTTTTGATTAGAAATTTTTCATCAAGAAAAGCATCTTAACGCTTTGGAATTTCAGTTAAATTTCTAGAATAAATACTTTTTTGTGTTCGCATTGTCAGATAATGTATTTTAAATCTCTTAGCTTATCAATTTCACTTCGAAATATCCTCAACTAAATTCTTATACCTTAAATAAGAGTATTTGAAAAATTACGAGATCGGGACAATACTTTGAAAATAAAGAGTTGAAAAAAATAATTTCAAAGATGACAAAACTTTCCTGATCAATTTTAAGAGTTTCTGGGGAATACAGATACTTTTTCCTTTTATAGATTTCAATTTTATGAAAATATCAAAAAAGTTTAAGTAGATCGAGTAATTTAGTATAGTAAATCTCTCTCAAGGACATCACAAAATCAAATAAAAATATCTGATAGTATAAGCGGACAATTAACTTTTTTATGTCTGTGTTTTATTTAGTACTACAAAATGATATAAATATATATATAGCAAAATAAAATTCTGTTCTATTGTAAATGTAAATTAGATCGTTCTAGCGCTAGCGTGAGTACGCTTATGCTCAGTATATATACATACACACACCATTCATATATTACATATTTATAAAGGGTGCTTTTTTGAGAGGTATAGAATTTTAAATTGCAATAAAACAACGATGTATTATTCGATTCAGGTCAGAACTAATCAACAGGAAAGGTGTAGTGTTTCACCAAGACAACGCGAGACCTCACACAAGTTTGGTCACTCGCCAAAAGCTTTTACAGCTTGAATGGGATACAATGCCACACCCACCATATTCTCCAGTCCTGGCACCATCGGATTATTATTTGTTCCGGTCACTCCAAAATTTTTTAGACGGTAAAACCTTCACCTCAAATGAGGAGGTCAAAAACCACCTCGATCAGTTTTTTGCTAGCAAAGACCAAAAATTTTATGAGCGTGGAATTATGCTACTACCATAAAGATAGCAAAAGGTGTTGGACCAGAACGGCCAATATATAATTTAATAAAGTATTTGTTTATTATACGAAAACTGTTTCCACAAAAAAAAAACGAAATTACTTTCCGAACAACCCAATATTAAATGTAAGGCAGATACGTTTTATACAAGTTAAAATTTTAAAATATGCGGGTTTTTAAGTTTCACTTGTATGTAATTGAATCTTTGAACTCGATTTTTACCCACTTTAAAAGATCAGACTAATTCAAAATTTCGCACACTTGTCAAGGACCCATGACAATACAATTTCATAATTTTGTTTCATTGTCCTGGTCAGGATTTTAATAATTAAGGATTTTAAGGATTTACGGGATTTGGCGACTAATTGCATAAACCATTTTCAGATTTGGCGACTGATTCCAATGCCATTTCTAGATTTCGCGACAAATTCCATATGCCATTTCTAGATTTGGCGTTTAATTCCAGATTTAGCAGCTAAAAGATTAAGATGCAACCCTAAAACCACAAAATAGGCTTCTGGTTAGTAAAAAATAAAACTAAAAGAGTGTTCTTTATGTGAAAAAAGGTACGGAGGGTGGGTGCGTAGTTTTTCTGAAAATGGAAATTAAAAAAAAAGACTCGTGCATGTGAATAAAAATAATTTATATTCTAACTGCTAAATATTTTTTATTTTTATAAAGCAATACGTTTAGAAACGGAGAGAATAAATACCCTTCAGATTCATTAATTAATATTCATTAAAGAGCAAGACTAATTCCAGCAGCCACATAATTCCGGCCCCAAATATCAAACTCAAGGATAAATTCAACAAAGAATAAATGATAGTTTTTAAAAACTAAAAAAACAGGCTTTTGCTGTAGATCAAACTAAAAAAAAGGAAAAATAAATTATAGTTTAAAAAAAAATAAAAAACACGCTTTTATAGTGAATCGAACTATAAAGTAAAATAAATAATTCTTAATATAAGAATAAAACGATTAACGAAAAAATTAATTTCATTGTGGTAAAAGTGTGCGGTGCTTTGTACTACATTTTTACACTAACTCAGCATTTCGGAACAGAACTAGTAAGAAATTATAACAATTAATTTAGAGCACCCCACGCTTTTACCACAATGACATTAATTTTTTCGTTAATTATTTTTTTATTCTTATATTAAGAATTATTTATTTTACTTTTTAGTTCAATTCACTATAAAAAGCGTGTCTTTTAGTTTTTTTAAAAACTATAATTTAATTTATTATTAGAAAAAAGATTAATAAGAATAACGGATTAAAATTTACGAATATTTCTCTATTTTAACTGCAAAAATTTAAATATGTTAATCTGTAATATTTCGAAATTTTGTTAATATTTGCTTGATAATCAATGAATGTAATAAAAATATAGCAAAAGATGACTGGACATGAAACGAACATAAGGTTTCTGGTTTAAATGCAGTGTAAAACAACTCCACTCTCTTCCAACAAATCTATAAGAATTAAAAAGAAAAACACTTACTGGTTAGGATTACAGATTCCACTATTGGTAACCCTAATGGATTTTTTCTTCTTGTGAAGGAATATCTCATTTATCGAAAAGTTGGAGCCAGGCTCTTCTTGTCACGTTCATCTTTCGCAAATTTAATTACATATATTATTACAGTAATACGAAGCTACATATGAATCTACTTTTAATTTAGAGGCAATGAAAACAAGTTTTTATTGATATAATTATCACTAAACATTAGAAATGTGCTGCATTATTTATAACAAAAAAAAAAGATAAACCCAGAAATTCTCTTCGTATATTTTTAGAGCTTTCAATGATTAATTAGCTTCCAAATAAATCATCAGATTGCCAACTTGCAGTTTAAACCAAATGAAATTAATTAGTCTTAATGCTTAATTTTTTTTATCGTTTAATCAGCCATTCTCCCGTTTTTTTTATACTACATATTCAAAAAGAAAAAAAAATCAATTTGAGATTTAAAATAATTGAGCAAAATACGGAACTGATATATTAATTTTCTATAACGTTCGAGAACAGAAATTTATATTAGGTTAAATCATCCCAACTTCATCATTAATTTATATCCGGTTACATCATTTCAGGTTCATCATTGATTGGTGTGTATCAGGTTAAATTTCAAAGAGAGAAACTTCGAATTCATTAAATTATGAACATTTATATATTTCCTATACAAGTCTCGTATATTTTCTGATCATAGAATATGACCTTTAAAGCTTGTCTATTCGCGGTACTCTCTCTAAGTACCATTACAACTATAATTCCAAATCGTTGGTACATTAAATATAAATTTAAATGCATAGTGCAACGACAGGGTGAAAGAGAATGCTTTTAAAATGAAAAGATTACGAGAATTCAGTGATTCGGACAACAGAATTACTTGGAACGGAGTTTGATGATACAACATATTTCTATCGCACTAACGGATTAGTAATTTGTCACTGATAGATTCGCTAATATCTGTACTGAAACTGAAAGAAGCTTATTAAAGGAACTGAAACACTGTAAAGTAGATGCTGTCTAAAACGCGATCCTTGTCCATTTGCAGTAGTATACATTCAGTAAGCTTATAAATTCTAATCACCAATAAGGGATGTCGATACATAAAATGGAAAGCAGGCATATTCAATAAAAATATTCATTTCTGCATTATCACTTACCCAATATTTTAAATTCTAAAATATATCGTTAATCCTATAAATCTTTAATCGTTCTTCTTATGCATATGTAAAGAGCAAATATTTTTAACAGATTTACATACAGGAGCCACAAAAATATTTGAAGGTTATTGATTAAATTATTGCAAAACAGTCAGAGCCCTTACATCATCACCACTTGTTAACCATAAAATAAGACAACCTTTTGTCCACAAAACTGCCAACACATGGCAAGTTATCGACTCGATAGATAGTCTGAGGTGTCTGGTATTAGGCTTTGCCAACTAGTTCTGCAATCCAAGCGTATTGCGAGGTAGTAGCACGGCAGCACGAATTCTGTTTTCCAGGTGGAACTACACGTTTTATTGGACTCATATCAGGTGAATCTGGAGACCAAAACATGACTTGAAAATCACCAGTGTTACTCGAAACAGTCCCTGACGATTGGGCCTCAGTGACAAGGTGCAACATCCTGCAAGAAAACGCTATTACCCGCCGCAAACACTTTTGCCATTAATGGGTGCTTCTGGTGGTCTGTAATGATGTTCAATGAAGTTTACAAATGTCAGGAATTGTGCTATGGAGATGACGTGTCCCATCATTCACTCTATAACATCACCACCTTGTATTTGATCAACTGTGAACTCGGATACCAGGATTTCCTTTGAAAATCCTTGTACAGTAAGACCCCACTTAACGCGGGGTAATACGTTCCATCAAAGTAGAGCGTAATATGAAACAGCGTTAAACGAGGTTATCTCATCATGTAAATAATGGAGTTAGGGGAATATGGATAGAAAATTGGTCAGGTATTTTACCATTAAATTTAATGGCATATTGCGTTTAATTTCGTCGTCAATCCATATAGAAAGTCGTTTTCTCCTTTCCGCTATTGTATTATTTCTAGTACGGGTAATTCTAGTAGCAGAGTTTGTCGCAGTTGTGTGCCGGTGACAGTATTTTTTCTTTATTCTTATAAGATTGGTCCTTATTGTCGAAGTTGCCAAATTCAATGCAGCACCAATTTGAAATTGACGTTCACCAATATCTAATTTTCTAATCAATTGCATTTTAGTTTCTAGTGGAATGCTTTTTTTTGTTGCTTTATTTTTATGTTTTTTTGTTATCACCCATGATAAGAACTAAAAATCATAATAGTTACCACTATAGCAATAGTTATATTATATAAATTTATTTTTACAATAACGTCAAGAAATGCTTGAAACGATACAAATACGCTCGTATAACACCGCATGAAAGAAAAACACAGATAAACTGCTTCGGAATACGAGAAGCTTAACTCTGCGTGTAATTTCGGGGGGAATCCCACAATTTAAATAAATGAGCGTTAAACCGAAACAGCGTTAAGCGGAGTCTTACTGTATTTGCACCCGCCTGTCAATGTGATTAACCAGTCTCAGACCAGAATATTTTCTTCCATTCTTTTATGGTACAATGCTGACGTCCATGGCCTATCGCAGGTGCTATAGGTGATAAGGACGCCATTCAGGCGGCAGCTATCTAAGCTCATACGCAACGGTGTACGCTGCACTCTGTGTGTGGCATGTAATTTACGGAGTTCCTGTCCCTGTAAGGGACGTACCTCCTCATCAGAATTGATAAATTTAGAGCCGAATTAATGGGGTGACATAAAGTGAAAAAGAAAAATTCAAAAATTCAAAGAGAAAAAATAAATGGGCAGACCAAATCTGCTAAAAAACGAAGGAAGAATTGCCCAGCTTACTGCGATTTGATTGGCCGTAGCCGATCTACGCAGAAAGTGGGCGTGATCTCTGTGTGTGGTGATTCACACTTTCTTATGTCGCAACTGTTGCAGCTGCTAGCTACATCGGGCGTTGTAGCCTTTTTGACATGACGAACAATGCGTAATAATCTTCGGCTAACAAATCGATGATCGGCGACTTGTCGTATATATCATCATTACATAAATTACGTTAAATACTGTGCTTTTGAGCAGCGCACCAAATATATAATCAGAAGATATAGATTACATAGATATGCAATCTAGGATATTGTTATGATTATTTTCATTTCAGTTGAATTAATATTTTTAAAAAATAAAATTAACTGCAATAGAAATTAAGAAAATAAGTGTATTTTTTTTTTTTGTAGAATAATACTGTATTAACATTTTTTAAAAAAATCCAAAAATATAAAGCAATTTTTCGGTGCCAATTTTTCCGTTTAAAATTACTCCTTGCCCTGGTATCCTTGTTGCCCTATAATAGTAGGTAGTTGGTATTTAATAGCTAATAAATACCAACTTTATACTTCTCTTTACTCTGCTGTACTAAATAATGTTTCAGTTTAATAGTTTTTAACACTTTTTGATGAAAAGTGTGTTTTTTTCCCCTCTAGTAAAAAAACAAAACATTCTTTTACAGTTTTCAACAAAGTTTCGTGAAAAGTCGGGATTATAAATTGGCTATTGACAACCATAATACTGTGTGTTCTTTACTACTCTCTTTGATGGAATTAACAAATTTATCGAGTAGGCGGAACCAGAATTTTTCTCATTTTGCGTGTTTGTGTCGTCGAGCTGCACCAAGAGAATTTTAAAATTCTCGAGAACTACTTTCCACTACTGAAAAAAATCCGATTTCTCAAAACTGGTAAATTCATCGATTCCAACTGTAAAAAAATGCCTTCGTGGTTTTTTTTTAACAGGCATTTAAAGGCAATGAAGATTTTCAATGCCCTCTCCGAATTTCCGCTTAATTAGAACGAAATCTTGAATAATTTATTCGATCAAAATAAGTCTTTTTATACTAAATTCCAAAATTATCTGAAAACTAAATTTTAATATAATAGTCATTACAGTACTAATAAATACGTATTTGTAACACTAGTTGACATTAGGAATATATCATCCCTTAAATTTACACTTAATAAGTAATGAAAGTAATGTTTTATGGTTGAAAAGTCGACTGCTATAGAAATGCAAAATCTTACGCTAAGGAAATATCAAAATTTTAGATCTCTAGAGATTCTTTTTAAAACAAACTACATGTTCATGATGTATGAAAAGCGAGCAGATGTATAGATCCAACATTTAGATAAAACTTGAATCCACTGATCAAGAAACTTTTGAAATTCAAAATATGCGAAGAACAAACACACATTCTTGAAAACTGAAAAAAGAAGCCTCGTTGCTTTGTTCTCATTTTGCCTGTTGATCATAGAAAGAGCTGCAGATAGGTAAAGGAAAACTCTTTTATGTAAACAACTCTTCAAAAGCAACTCGAAGTTTTCGCACTTCAATCTGCTGCCATTTCAGCTTATCAAAAGGCGAACTATACGATAATTCCAGCCGACCATTGAAAAGGGCGACGCCATGTTGTTTTTTTTATTATTATTCAAGTAATCAAAGAAACCAGAGCTCATCTTCGTAACTGAGAAAATTATTTGTCTGTAGCAACCATAAGTTATCAGATGGGATTGGAATGTAAGATGAACAATAGCGGGAAAAACCTGGCTTGTTTGCGATCTCTCTTATTTCTAAAAAGAAAGGGAAGATTTTCAAGCTGAATATAGAAATTTATATCAGGCAAGATACTATTTTTTTCTCTACATTCAGTGCTGTGAATTGAAAAGCATAAAGGGCAACATATATTTAAAAAAGAAAAACTACACCCAAATTCTGAAAAAAAGTTTGTTATGGAACGTGTTACAATCCATCCACAAATTTAATTATACGTAAAGAACATTAAAAAAATATACGTGTGCTGCATCGATGAGATGGTATTATTTTTTTTTATTTGTAGTCGGAGCAGAAAAAATAAAGATTCTTGACATTAATTTTAGCATCTGGGTAATTATATATTTTGAGCATGCGCTTCGCTCAAAAGCCAAATACTAGAGAGAGAATTATTCACTTTCCCCATCAAATATACAAGGAAGAACAGGAACAAATGTAATATAAAAAAATATAATCATGTATTCTGAAGGGAAATATAAATTATTTTTAGAAATTACGTCAATGTTTTAGAAAATAGTTTCAATCGGTTAATAAAGCACGTGTAAACCATTATGTGATATTCTATTACTTCGAATATCATAATTGAATCATATTTATGAATTAGATATAAACAAATAAGATTCGAGTTTTGAGTAAGTATTAATTTAAGTTATTACATAAATAATGTGAAGTATAACACATCTAATTCGGTTTCAAATTCTTTTCAAAATATCCATACAAGAGAAATCGGGTAAAAATTACACATTCTTAAAGAAAATAGAATGATTTCAACTCTCTTGTAAATCAGTAAAACTAATATACAACAAATCATACAAAAGTAATAGTATCTTATAATTTTTAAATGCTACACATTCTAATTTATAAAAATATTGTAGGGGAGGTAAGTGTCCGACTTGGAGTAAAATTTAATGGAAAATGTGTTGCTTTGTGACTAATCCTCCAGAGACTGAAAAAGTCAAACAAGATCCATCAGACCAGCGATTCTTAAATTTTCTCGATACCCCCTCTTTATGTATAAGCCTGACAAGGCGAACCCCCAAGATTTTCAACCCTCTCTGAATTAATATTCTTGATCAAAATACTTGTTCCAGCAGAGTTTTTTCATTGGCGGCAATTTAATGATCTAGTCTAGGATGGGACATCCTTCAATTTTTCCAAGAGGCCTTTCAGATTCTGTGAAAGCGGGAAATTTTAACTTTAAATGAGAAACCCTCTCGAGCCCTAGAATGGCGCTGAGGATTCCGTGGGGTCCACGAACCACAGCTTAAAAATCGCTGCATTAGATCGTTGACTTGTCATAAAACTGATTAAACCCCACTTTTTGCAGACCCAGTCTGCAATGTTTATAATACAACAGCGCCATCTCTTCGTTGTGAGTTTCTAATATTTCAGTTATCTTTAATCTTTAGTATTCAAATAATTTATGACTCTCAGGTGAAGTATATTAAAGTATATAGGTACATAAAATTTTTATTCGTTTATTTTTAAAATTATTTACCAAGTTTTGCATTAAAAATACTTTGTTCAGTCCACAGTTTTTTTTTTTTTTTTTTTTTTTTTTTTTTTTTTATAATAGGATAGGTTTTGACTCAAGACACATTTGTATGACACGGGAAATATCAAAATAATTTTCAAATTAAAAAATTAATAAATTATTTTAAAAAATAATCATTACATGGCCTCAAATTATTTTTGGAATAAAATAATCATAAGTTTGTTATTGTAATAATTCTTAAACAAGAAATTAACGTTGAATCAAAATTGAAAATAATAACCCGTCTATGTAATATAGGAAAAAAGCGCGACTCATACTCACCACGAAATATCTGGAACTATTACACATACCTATTTTAAATTTGGCAGGCTCGTTTCTTTTGTTGAATAGAGATCCGCAAGGAACGAGTTTTGCGAAAATCAACTCCCAATAGGGAGAAGGTGGCTATGAGATGTAAAAAGATAAATATGCTTCACAATCTCAGAAATTAAAATACTACCTTTTTTTAAATCAAGAGGCAAGGCCTATAAGAATCTTTGAATACAATCAAAAACTTGATGTTAGGACTTAGATATCAATATATATAACTTAAAAAAATAATATATAGTCATATAACATCATGAAATACCTGTGTAAAGGTGAGTAATGACTAGTTTAATATATTACTTCTAGAATAATGCATTTAATCATACGAGTTTTTTTTTTTAATTAAGTCTATCAAATTCCCTTGCATGAATATTATTTGAACAATTCATTTGGAACGATAATTATATTTTGTGTCAGAATAATTTAATTTATCTCTACTGTATTTACTCGAATCTAGGCCACAATTTTCCCCCAATGTTAATGTTACTGAAAATAGGGTGCGGCCAAGAATCGAAGGAAAAAAATTATTTGGATGGGGTAATTAGAGCAATTACCGGTTCATATATGTATTTAAACGTTTATTTTTTAATAAATAACTAATTATTCACTTCTCATTAGTTCTCATTCTAAATTTATTTTAATTTCATAAAATTGGATATCGATAAACCATTTTACACTATTTTCCATTTTTCACAAAAACTAGTTGAGAATTTGGGGTAGGGCTTAGATTCTCGAATAAATACGGTATATTTTGTTTTTCTAATCTTAAGGAAAAGTACATTAAAAAAAATTTTTTTAACTCAACAAATAGAAAATAAAACACATTAAAATATGCAAAGAACTTATACACGATTCCACACACACACACACACATATGAACAATCAAATTAATTTTGAGCTTTCTTGGAAGGGTAACATGTCATTACCAGGAAATGTTTAAATGTAAGTTGTATGTCATGATTAAAGGATCAAAGATTTCCTGTACTTTTATTCAATATATTGACTGATCGTAAAATGGAAAGCTCACGTGAGTTTCCTGCACACACAGGAAATGAACTTTTATAGAGTTCTCATAAAAAGTGAATCGATGGACATGAAAGAAAGGCATTTCTTCTTCTTTTTTATCCTTTCGATACAGAAAATTCGAATTGATCTAGGTTGAATTGAATGCTTTTCATCCAATTCGAAGCATGGTGAGATTGAAACTGAAGATCATTCGATTTTCTACGCTATTCGTCTAAATAAAGAATTAAATATTTGTAACTTATGTATTATTAATAGCACCCAAAGTTTATTTAACGAGAAAGCCTTTTATTTTTATAATTACTCAAATAATCAAAAAGATCTTCAGATGAACGGTAATATCTCGAAAATATACAAAAGTTAATTAAAATTAAGCACAGCCAGCATTGATTATGCATTACAATTCTTTTTTCTCCAACTCACACAAAAAACCGATTTAGAATAATTACAAGAAATGCCAACTTAAGGAACATAAATTTAACAACAAACAATTACATATCAGTAAATACATTGAGTAATCAGAACATGAATTATTGAGTTAAAGCAGACGATAATAATTTGGAAACGAATTTTCAAACTAAACAACAGCAATAACTACTATATAATTTAAATAGTTAATTAAAAATTAATTCAAAATAATGAAAATAAATTTAAATAGAGCTAAATATTTTCACATTACAAATATTAATTACAAGACATTTGAATTGAAACCAGTACTGATTTTGGACATATTCATCTTAGTATATAATAATAAGGGCCATTGAACAAGTTTCCTTCACTTAAAAAAAATGCTATAAATATACGTATACAACAGGGGTGGCGAACCTTTTTGGGTCAACGTGCCATTTTTTCTAAAAAAACGTTTAATGAGTTATAGGCGTGCCATCAAATAATTTTGACTTGTGATTATTGAAGAACTAATAAAACTAAATACGAACAAATCAAAATTCTTTATTTAATACGAAAAAATACATTTTGCACTGTATAGTAGTAAATGTTTTAGTTATACTTGTAATTTAAATTAAAATAACATTAGTGGGATTTCTGCTGTTCTAGATTAGATGTCAAATAACTTATATCAGGTTACTTTTAGTAGAATACATGCTGAATTAGAGTCGTCGGTTAAACGGTTTCTAAGCGAGTCTTTGATGCTATTTATCTGAAAATAATGAATCGCAGGCATAGGTAGATGAAAATATGGTTAAAATAGCATACGCCAACTTCTTCAAACAGTTAAATGCGTCTGGAATCGAATTCCATGTTTCCAAAATTTCGTTACTGGTATTTTTACTTATATTTCTTATCAATCTTTCTGCTTCAATCAATTCCAACTTTTTCCTTGTTTCAATAAACTTTTAAATCCATATTGAACTAGACTGGAAATCAATCAGTTGCATTTCAAGTTCTTCAATTTCCAACCAATCGAATTGAGACAAGTTCAGTTTATCAAACGAAATCACATCAGGGTACATAATAAATTTGAACGTTTCCGATAATTCCTTGAAGTGAGAAAATCTCGCTGAAAATTCTTTGATTAAAGAATCCATTATGGAAATAAAGTCATCAATAACCTTTTCTGCATTTCGTTTCTCTTGGGCATCTAAATCTTTGATATTCTTTTTCAATTGATTGATTGATTGAATATTAACGTCGCACTGTTCAGCTACACGAGGGCTTTTTGACGACGGACCACGTAATTTTGAACCATGGTCAAGTGACGTGGACGACACCTGAGCTGGCACCCCCTCTCCTAACTACCACACCAACGGGAGGACGTTTCAGCTCTCGACAGATTTAACGTGCATCGCTGCGCTACACGGTGGGTCTTTAGTGGTACTGGGCTCGAACTCGTGACAAGGCATGCCACGGTCCGATACCTATACTACTCGGCTAACGCGGCCACTTTTTTTTTTCAAGTTTGGGAAGTACTTGTAGTTTTTTTTGTAATAATATCGTTTCTGAAAACATATAGTTTAGCTTCAAAAGCGTGAATGAGATCCATCATGACGATAACTGACGATTCGGGCCTTGAAGCTTTATGTTCAATTCATTGAAATGTTGGCATATGTCTGTAAAAAACATCAATTTTAAAAGCCACATAATATCCATCAACTGTGGGTATTGTTCAATTTTGCTCTCATTTTGTAGAAACAGTCTGATTTCTTCCGAGCAATCAACAAATCTTTGAAGTACGTTCCCGCGACTCAACCAGTGAACATTGTTATACATTATTAAGCCATTATACACCGAATTGATTTCATCAAACAAAGAGCATCAAACTTTCGTTTATTTAAAGCCTACGACGATATGAGGTTGACTATTTCTGTGACTAAAGTTATTACATTATCAAGAGATGTTAAACCACTCTTTGCACATAAGGCTTGTTGGTGAATAATGCAGTGGCATTCAAGAATCGAATGTCCTACGTCTGTTTTAAATAAAGAAATGAAACCACATTTTTTGCCTACCATATTTGGAGCACCATCAGTGGTTACTGAAACAATTTTTTTCAAATCAATTTCTTTCTCAGCAAGCGAATTTCTTACTGCCGTACAAATAAATATCTGTGCCCTTTGTAGTTGTTAACAATGATGTTATATATCGCAATTAATTCTTCCTTAATGATGTTTCCTACATAATATCGAGCAAAGACAGCTAAACGTGCCGATTTAGTAATATCAATATTTTCGTCAAGACATAGCGATATAAAATGTTAAAAAAAAAAAAGTTAATGTCCTTCTTTGTTGATCTGTAACATTTTCTGCCAATTTCAAGATTCTATCTTTCATTGTGTTTCTAGATAGAGGAACATCTTTGATGCGCTGAATTATCTTATCTTTATTATCAAAATCATCAAAAAGTGAGAGTGTACATGCCAACCAAGCTTCCTTCAAAAACTCTCCCTCTTGAAAAGGTTTACCATGCCGAGCAATGGCATTTGCAGCCGAGTAACTTGCCGCAATTGTGGGACAATTTTTGCTTACATATTTAAACATAGACGTCGACTGTTTATTTCTGTCTTTTATTGCACTTGCAATCAATTCTTTTTGCTCTAGTTCGCTTTTTTCACAAAAGGATCTGTGATTTGTTTCAAAATGCCGTTTTACAGACGATATATATATATATGTTCTGCATACCACTGTTCCAGAACATAAAACACAAACCGCTTTGTCGCCTTTATTGATCATGCCATATTTCTCAGCCCACCAAGTTTGAAATTCTCTGCTACACTTACTATCTTGCACTTTTTGTTTTTTGTTGAACAAGCCATGTTAAATAGCAGTTAAAAATCGTATATTTAACTCAAAACTTTAAATATACATTTGTGTCGATGAAATTGACTATTCTATGTGCTCTCGCTTGATTCCTCCCCCCGCCAAAAAAACCTTTTTACTGACTGCGCACGACTGCGGGCTCATGGGCAGATTTATTTGTTTTTAGGAAATTGAGTGCTTGTACGAGATTTCTGTAGTGCCTGCTCTTTTTCGCTTTTGTCTCAGGTCATTGAAATTTTTAAAAATAAAGCAGTGAGAGTTATTTTACCAATTACTTACAAGACAAGAATTAGATCACATTAATAAATTAGATGTATACAAGCTGAACTATTAATGTTAACGTTAGAATATGTTTTTTAAACAACTTGAATATATTTAGAAATAGTTACATACACACACTATGCGTAGATAAACTTTGCATCATTAGCAATTTATAATATACGAAGTATTTACGCAAGACATAACAAACGAGCCTGCTCCCCGATTTGTCGGCGTCGCGACGGATAACTCGCGTTCGTTCATAATAATTCAAAGTAAACTTAATTATTTTAAGCTAAAATGCAAATCGTTTTTGATCGATGCCGTGCCCAAAATATTCTGTCGCGTGCCATCATTGGCACGCGTGCCATTAGTTCGCCATCCCTGGTATACAAGCTAATACTAATTTTTGACAAATTATACATATTTTTTCAAAGAAAACAGGTTTCATTCGTTTAAAATGTAGTATTTGAATGAAAGTAATACTAAAGCATGACAGATAATTCATATCTTTGCATATTATTTCTAAATGTTACTTATAACGGTTACTTTAAATCATTATAACAATAATGAGACTCCCTAATTTCCGGGTATTTAAAAAAATTCCAAGTAGAAATTACTATAACAGAAAAAAACTAATTTATTACTGACATTTAAGGCATTAAAAATGGTGTCTGAAAAATATTAAACAAATAAAGTTTCCACACTCCCATTAAACGAAGTTGTGTGTGTGAGAATAATCTCTTTCTCTACTTCACAAATTAGAATAACCTTTTTTATTATTTTTTTAGTTCTTATTATTTCTATAGCTGTTATTGTTACTGATATTTTCAAATTTGTTAATTTAGTGTTCTGAAATTTTTGCAGGAATTAATTATTGAATCGAATATTTAATGTGTATTTAAATGAAAATCAAAACAGTTGTTTTCATAAAATGCATTGATTGCCGTAAAGTAAACACGTTTATAACTTAAGCATTCATATTGTTTGGATCTTTAATAGGAAGAATTTGTGACGGGCTCATCGCGCTTTCTATTAATTTTCCTCTTGGGTTCTTTGGGGCCGAAAAAGGCCTTTCCAACCAAATCCAAAAGCGAAGCGTGATTATTCAAATTAGGAACCTTTTAAATAGCAGAAGTTTAGCGTAAGCGAGGTGGCCTTTTGTGAAGTGATTATGCCAGTCGGAGTTTAAACGAGTAAGCTGAAGTAAGCCGATATTCCGGTGTCAGCTATCCATGAAAGTGCGTTCAAGCAAGGTGGATACCATTCCACGCGAGATAAGGAAATTACATTGAAGGTTCGGGAGCGTTGCTACCTAGGATATAGAGGTAGGATCATTCAAGTTAAGATTAGGAACTGTGTATAAACTGAGATTAGGAATAGGCGTAAAGTTAAGCATAGTGATTAAGGTCGCGCTTATTTGGTAATACGTATTGTGTGTTTCTCACCTCAGATCCGCTAAGTTTAAATATAAATATTATCATTGTATAGTGTTTAAGTTAAGATCTTAATAAAGAGATATTAAGATTATGTCAACACCTGGTTCTTCATTCACTCCCACACCTCTAGATCACGAAGATAACTTAGAAGTAAGGCATCACCCCAGTGGCGTAATGGAAAATAATTACCCCCCGCAAGGTCAGATCTTGGGCCCCAAGCCGTATATATATATATATATATATATATATATATATATATATATATATATATATATATATATATATATATATATAAAGAATTGCAAAACCATAACATAATGTACCTTTACACATCACGTAAAAATATTTAAATATTAAACTTATAACTGAATATAAAATCAACCTGTGTCTGAGTAAACAAAGTAAATAACGTTTAACATTAGAGTATTTATAGCAGTTAAAAAATGGAAAATCTAACAACAGTCGACTGATAACTTAAATAAAAACGATACACTAAGAAAAACACAAACACTGTAAAATAATATTTTCGATTTCAGATCCTTATGATAGAAAAAAGGTATCACTTACCAAATTCTTCGTTTATGAATCCCGGGATGAACTTGACCTTGTTCATCAAGTTCCCTGGCATTACTACTACTAGCACTTGCACAAGATGATGGATGAACTTGCGGATATTAAAAAGTTATCCAATTTTGCATATTTGCTATTAATATTATACCCCTTTTCCTTTCGAATTTTTCGTTTTTGAGAACCACTCAGTTTTTTTTAACTCCACTGATTTTAGGGCCACGTTTCTTCTTGTTTTATTAACAAAATAACAATATAAAAACCAGAATAATTAATTCTGTTTTTACAAAAAACAGTTCTAATATTACAAAAGAGAAAAGACCATGTAATCATTTAAAATGCTCTTTATGCGTTTTCAAGTATCGCAATACTATTTTTCATGAAAAAAGCATAACAGATTTACGTTATTTACAAGTTCGCTAAATGAAAATGAAATAAATGGGGGGAGCTAAAGACGCCAATAAGTTACTTTGCTACTTCAGTAAAAAGTAACATGTCTTTCTTTCTCCCTACCGCTAACATGAAGTATAATTTAAAAAAACAGTGATGAATTTTTTTTTAATCTTTCT
Source organism: Trichonephila clavipes (assembly GCA_019973935.1). Classification (NCBI taxonomy): domain Eukaryota; kingdom Metazoa; phylum Arthropoda; class Arachnida; order Araneae; family Nephilidae; genus Trichonephila; species Trichonephila clavipes. Next base: position 717,896 of record BMAU01018786.1, read on the forward strand.
AGCATTTTATCCAATTTTCCGTCTGACCTTCTTTTTATCTGTTAGTAATTTAGGTTTGGAAAGAAAACCCACTAAAGAAAAGTATCTCTTTCGTCGCGGGGATTACAGCAAATTAAAATGTTTTTTGATTTGGTTATTGGATCTAAGAAATCTAATAAGCGATCAAAGTTTTGATTTTGAATGTTAGATCGCCAAGTTGAAAATCGCTTAAAAATTGGATTAAAAATATATTAAGCTAATTTTGTGAAATTCTACTTTAATGGTGTCAGTCTAGCTTTGGGCCCCCAAGCAGTGTGGGGGTGTACGTTACGCCACTGCATCACCCACGGGTGAATGCTTTACAAATTTTGTCTGCGAGAAACATGATTTGGTTTTATATGACATACCCCATCCACTGGATCGTACGAGGGGTCCGGTTCAATTGCCGCCGTGATCACCAGATCTCACACCGCTGGATTATTTCCCTTGTGAGACCATCTCAAATATTTGGTGGATGGAGACGCAGTGACAACACAAACGGACTTTGTTGCTCGTCTTCATGCTGCTTGTACTTCATTGGACACCGCGCTGCTGCAACGTGTGCTTCATTCATCCCACGGTGCGTTCAAGACTGCCTCGATATGCACGGTGGACATTTTCAACATCTGCTTTTGAAAATGCTGCAGTTGATGCGTCTAATATGGTAGTGACGTCATACTTTGTTTTTCGTATTTTTCTCGTAATCTATGAATTGTACAGGTATAGTTCTTTGGGCCTTTTTTTATGTACTCCAGACGAGGAGTCTGACTGCGCAGAGTTTGTGCGCTATTTTTGGGACACCCTGTATAATTGAGACAAACACAGAGCTAGTGCTGGTTTATCCATTGAGCGCTTGGGGCGGTTGCCCAGGGGCCCGGATAAGCTGGACTAAAACAAATTTTCTGTTTATAAATTTCGATCCTCCAAAGCCAAGGGATCTTTTGCGCACAGGGCCCAAAATGAATTTAAATCAGCACTGCATAGAGCAGAACTGCGCTGCCTGGTTTAAAATAAAAAGGAATAAGTTTTTTAATACGCACATTTTTATGGTTAACTCTAATGGTTTACCATTTCATTTGATGTGATACCAAAGCAACATACCGTAAAATTCAGTGTATAACGCGAACATATACTTTCAAGCTGAATTTTTTAGTTTTTAGGTATATTCGCCGTATAACGCGCACCCCCTTTTTTAACGTAGAAATTTCAAATATTAGTATACATTACTTTTATGTTTTGTTCATTTATTCCAGATTTTTTTTTGTTAAAAACCGTATTTCGATACATGTAGAAGCAAATTTTTTTATGCTAATCTCTTTTGTTATTTTCAAAGCTATCGTTTTTATACCCGGCGTATAACGCGCACCCTTAAGTTTCGATCTTATTTTTTGCGTTCAAAGGGCGCGTTATATGCCGGATTTTACGGTAATAAGAAGCACGAACCATTACACACAATCACTGAACGCGACTTGTTTCATTTATGGAAAACCTGATTCTTTCGCTTGGTTCCATTATTAATAAGAAGAATATTAATCGATTCTCCGAGAAGTACAGACTATCATATATTAAATTTTATAACAAGAACATAGTAAATTTTTTAAAACCACTGCTTAAGAAGCACTGAATATCAAGTTTTTGAGCAATTGGATAACTAGGTTGATTGATTGATTGTTTATTAACATAAATGTAGAAGCGACATAAAAACTACTCTGGTGATGGATCGTGTAAGTTTGAGCCACGGTCAAGTGACAAGGATGACACTAGAGTTGGCACTCTGGTCTTCAAACTTCCACATCCAACCAACGTCAGGACTCTGAACTTTGACAGATTTATCGTTCATCAGCTCCTCTTCAGTGTTGCCAGAACCTCTCTCCCCACTCAACAAAAAAACCCACCGACCTCGAGAACCATGATCACTCCTCTGGTATGGTTGGATTGCAAAAAAAAAATATATATCACTTTAATTTATGAGATACTCGCTTCAAACTGCAACGTCTCTTTCTCCAACAGTAAGACACGCCATGTTATTTAACTACAGCGGTAAAGCAAAAGTGTATTAAATTCATTTCAATCTTCAACAAACTTTAGAACAAGCGAGTAAAATTTACACATGTCGCACCAATATGTGTGTGGTTTTTATTTCGTTTATTCTTAATTTAACTCCGAAATATGATTATTGTGTCTTATGATTTGTAGTAAAGGGGATACTTAATACTATATCCTTCAGCTACACTCTAATTGCTGCACTGCAAATGAAATACACAATTTTATGGTTTTCTAAAAAAGTACAACTTAAATTCCATCTTTATCAATTTTTGTTAACAATGTATTAGGTGCTTGCTTCATAGCACTCTAAATAATACTCAAGTGTGTTGAGTTTTCATTTAATTCAAACATTAAACTTTATCAAAATCTACTGGAATTTTATTCTGCGTGCTCATTCAAAGGCGGCGAAGATAGATCTACACGTTGTACAGAAAATGCCACGTTTTTAGTATTTTACACAGTTATGCTGCAGTTAAGCATAATACAATCGATACGACTACATGAGTAAAGAAAAATATAAAAACAGAAATATAAATTATGAAAACCATTTTAAAAATTAACAGAAAATAAATGCATTTACATAAAATATAAGTTTAACAATTATTATTTAAGTTTAACATTTATTTGAATAGAATTAATTTCTATCTTGCCAATATCCGTTTAGAGAATTCGAAAAACAGTTGACAGGTGCAGCCATCTAGCGAGAGAAAATCTCTACAAAAACTGTCCTTTACATTACTCCCTTGCCAGTAACAAAGTTACGATACAAGAAAAAAATATATGGCAGGGACAGTTTCAGACTTATTGAACAGATTATAATTTCATTTTTTTTTTTTTTACAAATTAAACTTATACAAACCGCTTTTAACACAATTATTACTAATCATTGCATTACACAACACAAAATTACTACTACAGGATTGCTACAGAAGTCTTAATGCACAAAATATGCTACAAGTTTAAAATATTAAAACACAGCTACCTTCCTGTTTCTTAAAAAATACATGGAAAAATACAACTAAAATGTTCAGCAATTACTTTAAATGTATATTTATACTGAGCAACAATCAAATTTAAACAAAGTCAAAAAAGAGTATATATAAGATATGCAATAACTCAAAAAAAAATAATAAACTACAGAATGCTTTTGCAAATACACAAAACTCAGTCAATATTTGAACATGGGAAACTAAGGAGTACATAAATATTTTGCGAAAAAAAAATCATTCATATTCCAATGAAAGTTAACATGCCATAAAAAAAAAAAAAAAAAAAACATGTCAAGTTACTCTGCAATGACAACACCTTAATTTTTTGAATATTATGAAACATATCAAATCCAATAGTGTTAAAAAATCAATTTTCATATTTACATACACAATGGGTAATTTTATAATATATACATACAGAAAACTTCCTATTTACAAGAAAGAATATCAGAAAACTTTAGTTTCAATTCACCACATAATTAATTATAACTCAGTTAACCACTAATACAATCCATTTACCACAATTGAGCATTTTTATGCAAAACAGTATCTATTTATACACATTTTATTTGATGCTAACACATATTATTTCTACACATAGAATTTGATGCTAACACATATCTATTTATAAACATAGAATTTGATGCTAACATATATTTATTTATAAACATAGAATTTGATGCTAACACATATCTATATTGATATCCTGAAAATTTTATGTTCACTATTAAATACATAATAGATAATTTTGTTAAAATACATACTTTCCAATGAAAAAAAAAAACACATTCTATAACACATTTAAGAGATGAGATGCCCACAAATTGTAATACTAATGAGGGAAATTCTGTCGACAATGTAAAAAAAACAGTAGTAATGAATAATTATTTGTGACATAAAGTTGAACTTTGTATAACATATATTACTTTGAATGCGAGAATATATATGGAAAATTTTACATCATGCTCTTTAATTTCTTTTTATTTACAAAGCTTTTGTTTGATTTAGGTTCTCGCTGTTATGAAATTACACACAATTCTACTTAAGCTTACAACTTACTGATGAGGTTATATCAGGACAGTGGAAGAATAATTATTTAAATTTCACAATACTAGCATAAAAATCATACATGTATATATAACCAATTAAGAGTCAATTTTCAATTCTAAAATCCAGGAATTAACATACATTGTCATTTTATAAGCATATCTACAACATTTAAAGCAGTGTTTACTATAACTTTTCACTATATGTACATGAATTGCATTACCAAGAGAATTATTACCAAGTATATATTTAATCAATTAGATACATTTTATAAATGGTGATTTTCAAATTTACTAATTTTTAATAACTGTTTACTAGTAATAAGTGAAAGGAATTTCAAACTTTAACACTTACATACATAATAGTTGCTATTTTGTTTATTCTCTAAATCTTACTGGTTTTTTTATCTTTCTACCACAGCTGGTAGTAGATTGTTCATCAGGCATTGGGAAAGTTCTTTCCAATTTGAAATCTCATTTTTTTGTCCAACACTAGTTTGTTCATTTTGATTGTCCACTGCTAACAAATAGGCAGGTTTCAGTCTATCTACAGATATATTAATTGTTTTATCTTTGATTAGGATTGTGAAATATTTATCATACTTTTTATGTACAGTATATGGTCCTTCATATGGTGGTTCTAATGCTTTTTTAACTCTGTCGATACGAAGAAACACATGGGAACAGGATTTCAAATCTTTATGCACAAAGATATTTTGCTTCCTGTTGCTAGGAAACTTCAGTGGCTTTAGCTCTGCCATGTGCTGCTGTAATTTGGCGACAAAATTCTGTGGATCCATGTTAATAGTAGGGGAATCAAAAAATTCGCCAGGTAATTTAATGGAAGTACCATAGACCATCTGTGCAATTGTGTAACTAATGTCAGGTCTTATGGCAGCTCTTAAACCTAACAACACAGTGGGTAATGACTCTGTCCATCTAATATTGTTGTGAGCTTTTATAGCACCTTTCAAGGTCCTATGTAAACGTTCAACTTTCCCATTACATTGAGGGTGATAAGATGTTGTGTGGGCTACTTTAGCACCACATATTGCAGCTATGCTTCTAAATAGTTCTGCCTCAAACTGTCGACCTTGATCTGTGACTATTTTGGCAGGTACTCCAAACCTGCAAATCCATTTCTCATAAAATGCTCTCCCAACTATTTCAGCTGTTATTTCAGGTATAGGAATTGCTTCCATCCAGCAAGAGAATCGGTCAATGCAGGTTAAGCAATACTGCATCCCTTCTGAAGGTGGTAGTTTTCCAATGAGATCTATGTGAACTACACTAAACCTTTCATCTGGTTGTTCGAATTCTCCTAATTTGGATTTTGTATGCCTGCTGACTTTACATTTTTGGCATCTAATGCAAGCTTTTGCCCATTCTCTGACTTGCTTTTTAATATCTGACCAGACATATTTTTCAATCATCAGTTTAACTGTAGATTTAATACCAGGGTGAGCTAAGCCATGAATTAGTTGGAATATTTGAAACCTGAATTTTTGTGGAATGTAAGGCCTAATTTTTTGTGTTGAGATGTCACACCAAAGTTTTTTTTTTTTCCCAGATGGCAATGTCGAAGGTTTAAATTTTAAAGAATTGTTGTGCAATAATATTTGCAACTCTTCGTCAGTAGTTTGCTCTTCTGCAATTTCCTCAAAGTTGATTTCGGAAATTGAATGAATTCTGGATAAGGCATCTGCAACAACATTATCTTTACCCAATACATGTTGAATGTTACAACTAAATTCTGAAATGTATTGAAGTTGTCGTTGTTGTCTTGGTGATGCTTTTTCATTTTTTTTGCTTAAATGCAAAAGTTAGAGGCTTGTGGTCAGTATATATAACAAAATCATTCCCTTCCAGCAGGTGTTTGAAATGTTTCACTGAAAGGTATATTCCCAATAGTTCTCGGTCATAGGTACTATACCTTGTTTGTGTTTCATTTAGCTTCTTTGAGTAAAAAGCTATTGGTTTCCAACGCTCGTTTTCTAATTGCTGGAGTACTGCGCCCACAGCAAAATCTGATGCATCTGTGCAAAGTGATAGGGGTAGTCCAGATCTTGGAAATGATAAAAAAGCAGCTTCGGCAAGGTCAGTTTTGCATTTTTCGAAGCTTCTCCTGGTGTCATCAGTCCAATGCACTTTTCTGCGGTCTTTCTTTTTCGCTCCTTTTAACAGTTCATGTAGAGGTGCTTGGGTCTTAGCAGCATCCTTTAGGTATCTTCGGTAAAAATTTATCATGCCCAGAAACGTTCGCAGGTCATGAATAGTTTCTGGTAGTTTGTAGTTGAAGATAGCTTGAACTTTTTCTGGCAATGGCCGTGAACCTTCTGCAGTGATCAGAAATCCCAAATATTCAACTTGGGCAGCTCCCATCACTGATTTGGAGACATTTATTCGAAGTCCATATTGCTGGAATCTTTCAAATACCATTTTTAGGTGTTCACTGTGTTCCTCTTCAGTAGATGAGGCAACAAGTACATCATCAAGATACGGGAAAACAAAGTCGAGTCCATACAGTACTTCAGTAATGAAACGTTGGAAGGTTGAAGGAGCATTCCTCAGTCCAAAACTCATAGTATTGAACTCGTACAAGCCAAATGGGGTGGTGATGGCAGTTTTTTCTTTGTCTTCCTCAGCAATTGGTATCTGATAATAAGCCTTTACTAGATCTATCTTGTAAAATATTTTTTTATCCTTCAGGATGTGATTAAAGTCCTCAATTCTAGGAATTGGATATCGATCTGGTATTGTCTGTGCGTTGAGTCGCCTGTAATCGCCACATGGTCTTAATGTGCCATCCTTTTTATTTACTAAATGCAATGGACTTGCCCATTGAGATTTTGAGGGTCTAATAATGTCGTTGTCCAGCATAAATTGGAATTCTTGCTTCGCCAGCTTCAACTTATCAGGGGCTAGTTGTCTTGCCTTCGAATAAACCGGTTGGCCAGTTGTTAGGATGTGGTGCTTTACTTCATGTTTAACAACTCTGTTAACCAAGTTTGGCTTGGTTAAATCAGGATACAACTTAAGCAGGTTGAAATATTTGGAGGCTCTATTGACTGTGCTGAGATCATTATTTTCTTGGATGGTAGCAACTTCTCCTTTAATTGAAAGATTTGTTACTCCATCGATTAATTTCCTGTTGTGCAGATCTATCAGCAACTGGAATTTTTGAAGGAAATCAGCACCTATGATTCCTCGCTCAACTTTGGCAATAATAAACGGCCACTGAAATGGGCGTCTTAGGCCTAGGTCCAGCGTGAGAATTTTTAGACCATATGTTGGAATTTCAGTGCCATTAGCAGCATACAGTTTATATTGAGAGGCTTGGCACTCACCTTTCGTTTTTGTCCAAGGGAGGATCGAGACGTCTGCTCCACTATCCACAAGGAATTGACATCCGGTTTCTCTGTCCTTGACAAATAACCGGAATTTGCGGCCTAAAATATCGGCAGCAGGACTCGCCGCGGCGTCTACTGCTGGGATTCGTTTCCCGGCTCATTGAAACTGCACGGCTGTACGCATTTACCAGGGAGGCACTTCTTCCCGAATCGGAAATGGTAGAAGCAATATCGTCCCTGAGGATTGTAGCGGCGCCTTGATTTGCTGCGACTTCTACTCCTCTGATGGTGATGAGGGCTAGAGCTCCGAACTTTTCGTTGTAGCTTCAAAGAGGCAAGTTGTTCTTCCAGACTTACTAATTTAGAGAGGAGTTCATCCACTCTTAGGGAATTTTTCTGAACCACTGCAGCATCAATTGTTCTTGGTGCCATTTCCACGATCTTGTTAGCCATTGCGCTATTTTGTCATTTTCCAGTAAAAAAAAAAATCCAGGGTCACCAGTTATTAGGTGCTTGCTTCATAGCACTCTAAATAATACTCAAGTGTGTTGAGTTTTCATTTAATTCAAACATTAAACTTTATCAAAATCTACTGGAATTTTATTCTGCGTGCTCATTCAAAGGCGGCGAAGATAAATCTACACGTTGTACAGAAAATGCCACGTTTTTAGTATTTTACACAGTTATGCTGCAGTTAAGCATAATACAATCGATACGACTACATGAGTAAAGAAAAATATAAAAACAGAAATATAAATTATGAAAACCATTTTAAAAATTAACAGAAATTAAATGCATTTACATAAAATATAAGTTTAACAATTATTATTTAAGTTTAACATTTATTTGAATAGAATTAATTTCTATCTTGCCAATATCCGTTTAGAGAATTCGAAAAACAGTTGACAGGTGCAGCCATCTAGCGAGAGAAAATCTCTACAAAAACTGTCCTTTACAAATGTAAAAGACACCCTAAGGATAAAATAATTTGAACATACATTTTGCATAAATTAAAGATATATGTACCAATTAAATGATTGTGTAGTAGCATTAATTTGCTAACATTCTTTTCAAATTACTTCATTAAACAAGTAAAATAGACAAAAAAAAAAAAACAGGAGAATTAGTTTATGGTTCTGAAATCAGGAATTCAATAACTGCACCAAAAATTAAAAATATAATGACATCTCACCAACTGATTATGGAAAATAATACAGAGAGGGGAAAAACTTGTTTTCACCTAGCTCTAAATAATTATGCAAATATCAGAAATTCTGATATTTGTATAGTTAAATTCCTGATAAAAACTCTGAAAAAAAATATGCATACTGAATCATGAATTAAACATGATTCGTGACTGTTGTCTTACTGTGAGTTCTTCAAAGTACCAAATTATTTAAACTGAATCCTTCTTTGAGGGATAACTTACTATTCACTCTAAAGCAGTGTTTCTCAAATTATGGGGCTTGCCTACCCTAGGGGGCGTTATAACCCTACGTGGACGAGGGGAAGCAAGTATATTGAAAGTAAAAGATTATTTAAAAAAATTATTAATTTATTGAAAGGAAAAAAAACAAAATACATTCTGACACAATAAAAAATAAAATACACATTTACACTGATATATTATGTTTATAAATGTATCAGTATTGCATAATGTACATAATTAATTTCATAAGTAATTTATCAATACTAAGTTAAAAAAGTTTAATAATTTGATTTTTGAATATTCTTGCCACTGCCACTGATTTTTAATAAGTTCAAATAATTCATTTTCAATCAATAATATTTTCACTAAGGGTACTCTCAAAACTAGAGTTTTCAAAACCTATTTTCCTGAAACAGTGCTGAACACAATTTTGTGATACGGATTTAACAGCTTTTGTAATTCACTGAATGATATTCAATACACTGACACATTTTCAAACTGATAGCTGTTTCTGCAAGCAGCTTACCAAAGAACAAACCATAAAAACAGTTTTCTTCAGTGAACCTTGAAGCTACTAATTATACCTTACTCCAGAAAAACTGATGCTACATTAGGCACTAAAAACATTAAATTAGCCAATTTCAGTTGCACATTTGGTTGGTAGGCTGGCGCATTGTTAAGAAATACATAGCTGACTCTTATTCCTATTTTTCAAGACATTATTTCATCAAGAATTATCAAACATTTTGACATAGTGCTTTGCGACATCCATTACTCTTTTTGTAATGCCAATGGATCGATCAAGCTTTTAGTTTTATATGTTTGAAGCATCTTGATTTTTCAGCCTTAGAAGAAAATTAAATAAGATTAATATACTGTTAACTTAAAATTGAAAACACACTGAGAAAAATAAAAAGGTACTTTCAAATAATTCAATCAGAAATTCACAATTAACAGTCTTAGAGAAAGAATGTGGACACCCTATCATCCGACTACATGTGCTGATACTGACTGCCCAAACATCACTTTTACAATTAAAGGTGCTTTATGAGTTTGTGTCGTCATTTATCTTAAAGTAGAGTAACCTTAAGAAGTATGTATTAACCCAAATCCATGTGATTTAGACAAAATCCCTCCTAATAATTTATCCTATTAATGGTTTTGATTTGTATAATTAACAATTCAAGAAGTTATACAGCTGGCCATTGGTAACAAAAAAAAAAAAAAAAAAATTTTTAATTACTTATATTGTAACACTAAGTGACATCGGTTTTAGTAGCAATATTAATTTGCTTTGTTTACAATGTGGTTTCTATTAAAAAATTATTTTTTTAAAGTAGTTGAAAGGTTTTATGATGCTTCTTAGTAAGTCTATATTCTGAATAAAAGATTTTTATTCATTAAGATGCATTAGTACTATATTATTAAATTCCATTGAAGCTAGTCATTTCTTTTTCATTACACTTTCTTCCAAATAAAGATAAAAGAAAAATTGCCAATACATACAATGAAGTTGTTGATTAACAAATGTTCATGAATACCAGTTCTGTTATTCAAAGAATATCTAAGCAATTGGACTGTATTTTTAATCTTAACTTCATGAAGGTACTGCTATCATGCTGTTCCAAGGAGGGAGCTACAACAATAAACTCTGGCAGAGGTTTACATAAAACTTAGCGAAGTTGCTCAACCAGTGTAAAGCATTGGCAACAAAAAAAATTATAGATTGAACAGAAATGTTTTAAAAAAATTATAAAAATGAAGATTCACAAATACATAGCAATCTCTTATGAAAGTTACAAATGGGATTTTAGTACAACAAGTAATATAAAAAAAATGTTTTTAAGTCAATTCCTACTTTGAACAGATGAATAGAAAGTATTTTATTAATGATTGAAGATATGAACAAGATATATACATAAATAAATATACACGGAGAGAGTGAATTAATAGTAAGAAGTGAAAAAAGAGCATAATTTGTCTACATTGTTGAAACAATGCACACCTGGTTTGGCTGAAAAACCAGTTTTCGATGCCAACTTTTGTCATTGCTTTAACAGTTACATTGCTACAACAATGGAGATGAATCTGAGTTGGCATCAAAAACCAGTAATTAATTTAATTTAATTTAATTTAATTAATGAATTAATATTTGAAAAAACTGTACTAACATTAAGTGTCATCCACGACAAGTTTAAAAAAATTTATTTGAACTTGAATGGATGAATAGAAAGTATTTTATTAACGATTGAAAATCTGAATATATATATATACATATATATATATACATAAGGAGAGAGTGAACTAATAGTAGGAATCAAAAAAGATAGCCAAAGCAGTGTCAATTTGAAATTTTGTAAATTATAATTTACTTTACAAATTTCATATGCTTGTAAATTGTTTGCAACTCATAATTAGTGATAGATTTTAGTGAGTGAATATTCATTAACATTGCAACTATAAAGGATATTGGTAGGGGGCTTGTAAGTTTGAACCATGATCAAGTGACAAGGACAACACCTGAACTGGTACCCCTTATCTTAACTACTACACCACACCAATGGGAGGGCATTGAGCCTCGGCATATTTAACGCCCATCAGCTGCTCTACAAAGCGGGTTTTCAGGGGCACTGGAGCTCAAATTCATGACACACCATGACAACAAGTGACCATGACAATTAGGATACCACAGCAACATACTTTGATTTTAAACAATATTTTTATATATATATATGTATGTACGTATATATAATTTCGAAGTTTTGAATAGAAATTTATGCTAGTCTTCTTAATCTATTTGAATGACAATTTCATTTATATTCATTGACTGTATTTAAAGCTTAAAATTAACAGAAATCTTGATTATAAATTTTCCAATGACTCAATATTGTTAGAGTTTAAAAACAAAACATAAATTTAACTGCGATTAGGCAAGGCAAAATAAAAGGAAAAATTCCCATAGTAAACATTTCATTAAAAAGAAATGGAAAATTCTAAATTTAAAATGTTTATTTACACATTCATCAAAAATGTCAATAATACATGGTATTTTTTTTTTTTTTTTTTTTTTTTTTTGTCAAAAAATACTAGCAATCTAATTTTAAAACTAATTCACGGATTGATAAGCACAAAAGAAAACCAATAAAAATTACTCAGATATAAGAGAAGTTTTAACACCACAGAATAAAAATGATGCCCTTTTCAAGTAAAAGTCACTTCTTAAATCAAGCTGACTTTCAAATCCCTAAAATTGTAACTCATAATCAATCAACTGAATGAAAAACAAAATAATATAATTTTAATAAACAAAAAGTTTTTTTATTTCTGCATATATATTCAATAAGCTTAATCTATACTAGTCCATATACTTTTCAATTCTTTTACGAAGAATAGGATCATCATAATTAACACCTATGACTTCACAATCTGGAAGAATTTCTTGCAAAAGAAGTGAAACAAGTTCTTTATGTTGTATGTTGGGTGTATCATGAATCACAAGAGTTTTTAAATTCCTGGTGGGGGAAAACGAAAAAAAGCAATATTACTTTAATAAAACAACTGTATCATAATTCAAATAATATTAAAAAAATATGATAGACACACCATTTAAAGAAATTATATCTTAAACACCTTACAGAGTAAACAAATACATTTACATACTTTAAGGTAAAATTAACATGTCAGAATACAAACAGACAAAAAAATGACAATATTAAGCGTTTCAGTTAAATAGGATTGAATTTCACCCATCTTGAAAATAAACTTTTTGATTTTTTGTTTGATATTAGCACAAAATGAGAACATTAAAGCTTTACTTTTAACATAATCACCAATAATCTTAATGTTCATAGCAACCATGAAAAGGTATACAAAGGCTGGTCATTCATAAAAACTACTTGTGATTTGAATTCCCAAAGATGAAAAGTATATATATTTCATGGTTATAAAAATCAATATTTAGTTAAATAATGCCATATACTAATTACAGTGTTGCAGAAAATCTCAATAAAATCTTTTATAATGAATTAATATACAAAAATATAAATTCTTGATAAAAGAGTTCACACAGATATCAAATTGCTCAACTAATGGGAATAGATACCACTTCTTCAAGCAGTTTTAATTAAACAAAGCTTTGGTTGATTTTTAAACTTAAGTTAATTCATATTTTAACAGAACCAACTATCTAATTTTGAGTAATTATACAATATTTAAACAACAAAGGAAATTCAAAAATGCAGAAAAGTTAATGTAGAGTAGATTTCATTTCAACTAAATGTTTTCAGCTTAAAAACGGCTTAAGTATAAATTATTATAAGTGATGATGGAATTAAGGAATAACCTTCTAAAAATGTGAATTTGGTTATGAAAATTGAATTCAACCATTTCAGTTATAAATTTAATGTACTTGCTATTTTCTAATATTTTTGTCTAGAAAAATGAAAAAAAGATAAACCCCACAACATTGTAATTTTTAAAAATGAGAGCGTTTTGATATTTATACGAGTATCATTAATTCGGTAATTTAGCATAGATAAATTACAAAGCTTTAAAGTAAAAAAGCGCATCTATTTTAGGCACTAATTCACTTAATTTCATAAATGTAATGTACTTGCATGGTTTCAAATCTATGCAATTCTGAAAAAAATTATGTAAATACAGTTACAACTGTTTTTATAGTCTTTATTTATGCAGTTTTTTAAAGCAATTTAACATGTTTGATATCAGAAAATGTTATTACATTTTTTATGCAGTCCCTATTTTATGCATAAAGACAGGATTGACAGTATGATATAGTTTTAAAGAAATATTGAATAAATTTTCCAAACATTAATAGATTACACTTACAACCAATAAAAATAGAATTTATCTACATTAACATGTTAATTTGATTATAAATTTACGTCATTAATGAAGCTCATTTGAAATGAAGACACTAATTTTTTTTTAAGTAAAAATTCAGTAACCATTCATTCAAATACAGTTAAGAGTTAGATTTCACAATGAATTGCTTGGCAAATAAAACACTTTTGTTTGTTATACATTTAATTGTAATTTGAATTTTCCAATTGGTCAATTAATTATTTTCCAGTACTGTTCCTCTTCCAAGTACTGTATTTTATTCTTTGTAATATTTGAATGTATTAAACCTTAGTATATTTCAATGTACTCACTTTTTATCAGCTATACAAGAGAAATAGATCTAAGAAAAAGGCATAAATCACATGAACTCTTTTTAATTTCTCAAAATTATGCTTCCTTTTTTCAAAACTTTAGTGTAGCACAATTTGTGTATTGAATCCTTTTTAAATACTGAGTTAATCAGTGTATAGTACTATTACAATTAATTAAATATCTTATATATTTCTATTTTATTTCAACTAAATGAACAAATAATATACAAACTCATGCACTGTCAATGCATTGGCAGTATAATTAAATCAGTATCATTAAGATTATATTTTATTATTGTAATTAATATTGCTTTTATTTGGAAACTTTTAGAGTATTGTATTATAAGTCTTGATTTTATCATCATCTCTAATCTGAAATAACACTAAATAAAAACTATATTTAATTAAAAGGAGATCCCAATATTCTAATTAAGAGTGTGACAATTGTTATTAACATCACTATATTTTAGCTAAATATTAGTATTTGTGATCCAAGTATTTTAGAAATTAAATTTCTAAAACTTACTTTAAAACATGCAATGTACATATTCCTCTCTCAGAAACATTTTTACATCCACTGATATCTAGATATTCAAGAGTATTTCCAAATAAATGCGATCTATTCAGGCACCAGTCATCGACCAAGGGACAGTTTTGTAAAATGAGCTTTTTTAATTCAGACAAATTACCTTAAAGAAAAACAATCAAAGCAATTTTAAATTATAGAAAAATATATTAAAATAAAAAATAACAATAAAAAGATATGGCAATGAATAAAACACACACATACATATTATCTAATTATTTTTGGTAAAAAAAATTGTGAGTTTATATCCATTAATTGCTCAAACCTTACTAAAACTAAAACTAACCAATTCACAACAGAATACTTGAAAACAGCTGTAGATATTATAAATCTTAAATTAAATAGCAATATTTATGAAAAAATGTGGGCACTTTTTAATTTTTAAATAATTAAAGTTCCATTTGAAACAGTAATATTCATGCATCAATTAATAAGAATGTGATACTTAAATATTTAAAATGTTATTGTTATTTAATAAATAAAAATAGTGATAAAATTAATATTGAAAAATTTATAAGATAATGTTTAGAACATGATATTATGCTATAAAATTTCTTAAAACTTACATTTGTTATAAATTGAATGCTAGTTTGTATTACCCTAAAATCCGGCATATAACACAAACTTTTAACACCAAAAATAACATCGAAATCTATGGGTATGCATTATATGCCGGGTATAAAAATGATAGCTTTAAGAATAAAAAAAAGATGAGCATAAAGAAAATCAGGCTTCCTCATTAATCAAAATACTGTTTATTTTAAATATATGATTTAATTTATAAGATTAAAGAGTTGTAATTCTAGACATACGCTGTTTTTTTCAAAAGCCTGGGATAATACCTCAAATAAATGACTTCAAAACAGAAGAGCACTACATACATACATTTCAGGTTTCTTTGTAAAAAGGGGGTTGCGCATTGTACGGTGGATTTTATGTGATGTGTGTGTGTAATTTAAATCTTAATATTTATTATTTACTTCATTAATCACAGGCATTGCATTACTACTTAATGTGTTTGGAATTTATCTGATTTTGAAAAACTGGTTTCATATTTTATTCATACAGCATATTGATTTCATTCAAGACTATTTATGAACAATTATTTCCAGAAATGTTTTTCTGTGATTTACATTGTTTTGGTTCTTAATGGTGAAGTAACTGGATTTTTTTATACTCGTAAGTTTCCATAATATTTTTATAAATTAACTTTAAGCTTATTATATTTTACTAAGTATGTAGATTACTGTCTGTTACTCAAGGATTATGGGCATTTAGATTTTTACACATTAAATGTAGTACTACATAAAAATTTTACATTTTTATATTTTAAAAATTTTACATTACATATATGTCTTTTTAAAAGAATATTTCTATTATTTCCTTACAAAATGAATTCTTTGTAAATTAAAAAGTACATAGTCTATTATTTTGGATCAAAATACATTTTAGAGACATTTTTAAGCATTTTAAGCTTTATAAGATATGTAACGATAGATTTTGATTCATGATAATCTGAAATCTATTTTATTATTTTAGATTCTTAGAAACTAACTATTATTAAAAAATGATGAACGTTTTTTGTTTTACTCTTAGCATCAGAATCGTTTTCTTCTTATTGCTTCACATGAATAATTTTTTAATTCTAACGCAATATTTCTTTTTATAAGTCATGCATCGAAATTTGAAGCTATATCTTATCTGTGAGAAGGAGAGGAAGATAGAACAATAATTTTACACTAAAAAAAACGTGTTTGGGCTATAGAGAGGGGGAACCTGTCTTAAATCAAAAATAAGTGGAATGGGACAAATTTCGAAAAAGGGAAATTTTTTGACGCAATTTTAGAAATCACTCACGTTGTGCGTGTACAAAACACACACACACACACAGAAAGCTGGTGTCATGAGGAAAAGAGAAAGCCCAAGCAATGCCGGGCTAAGCGGTGGAGGGGAAGGGTGGAAGTCATTTTGAAAATGAGCATTAGAAATGCTGATTTTGTGAAAGAAAGGGAAAATTTATAAAAGTAGAGATAGCCCGTGCAATGCCAGGCCATGCAGCTAGTTACATATAAATAAACAGTCAAACCTCCATATAACAAAGCTCTGTTTTGCGAACCTTTTCTTGTAACTGAGAACAATTTACTACTTTCTTTGTTAAACAACCTCCAATTAGCGTGAAGTGCATTTTCTATTTAATGAACTTTTTCTTTTCCGATTCGATTTTTTTTTTCTCTGTTTTTAAAATATTTCAGGACATTTTTCAAATTATTTTCTTTTTTATCACATTTTACGGTGATTATTGGCCTTAAATTGGTTTTACTAGGTGCCTAGCTCACACAGAGTAATGAAATTGCTGTAGTTTTTCAAACAAAAAACTCAAGCAAAATCAACAGATTTTACCAGTTATTAAATTTAAAGATGCATGAGGTATTGTATCTTAAGAACTACTAGTTATAAAATCATGTATGTTTAAAACTATTTGTTAAAAAAAGTTTTTTAATTTAATTATGAAATTATGTTTTAAAGTTAAAAACGCAGTGTATTCATCAACAATGTTTAGTTTTCTTGTTGTCCTTGCAGATTTCTTTTTGATGAGTAATATACATAAAATGACAGATATAGATTTTCAAAAAATTATTGAATAAACACTTTTTTTTAAATAATATACAGTGTTTATGAATTTAAAATATTTATTTCAAGGGGTCTCTAAAGTATATTAAAAATACGAATCTCTATTTAATGAATTTTCCTTATAACAAACTTTTTTTGTGATTTAGTGACTTCTTTAAATAGAGATCCAACCATATGTATATGAAACAATTTCAAGAAATTGACATTTTCCTGAGAAATTATTTTGTCTGGTTGGAGGGGTTTAAGGATTGAGGAGACTTCTTGGTAAATACACATTTATTTAGTTAATTAAAATGCACAAAACACAACACAAATACATTAAGCTAATACACAAAAGCATTCATTGTGCACTCTGGAGAACTCAGATTTTATAGTTTTTTTAACCAGAAGTTTTTAGAATCATATACTTTCCAGTGAAGACTTTTGTAATTGGTCAGAATATGCAGATGTTGCAATATTGCAACCGTCTTGTTAAAAAAAAACATGAATATGACAGTGTTTTAGGAGATAAAGTGATAGTTAATGATATACTTCCTGTTAAGTGGGTAAACTAATTATTGCACAAGTCTTGGAGAGCTCTAGACCTTTATGAATTAAGTAAAATCCCTTGAGAGAAAATTTAAGTAAATTATTACATATATATATATACATACAAATATAAAAGGAGGTAATCCCCTCCTCCAGAAAAAAAATTATATAAAAAAAACACTGTATTTAATTATTATTTTTTTTTAAAAATCTTATCAACTTTAAAGTATTTTACCTGACACTTAATACATTGCCCAATTTGTGATCTTTTCCATTACTGAAAACATTTTTTAAAATTCATCTGCTTTGAAGGTTCTGATAGCAGCTCCAACATTTTAATTTTCACCTTTTTTACATCAGCAAACATTTCCATTTAAGACTTGAATTGAAGGAAACAAAAAGAAGTTGAACTAAGTGACATCAGAAGGAAGAAGAGCTGTACAAGGGAGGCATAGTTTTTCTCCAAAAACTGATGTACTGAGATGGCTGTGTGAGCAAAATACATTGCCCTTGAGAAAGAATCAATCCTTGACTTTCACAAATTGAGCCCTTCCCCCTTTTTTTGTCGCACAAAGTTACATTACACTCTCAGCTTGATTAACAGTTGACATGGTGAAATGACCTGTGAATGCATTCTCCCCACATCAAAGAAACAAACTATTATTGTATTGTTGCTTCATTTCACTTTTTTTTTTTTTTTTTTTTTTGCTGCATTGATAATTACATCTTTTACTGGTTTTAGAATTTTAAGAATATATAGAACTATATCTTATCACCAGTAATGACCTAAGAAAAACAAGTTTGGAACACTTTAGAATCGTTTTTTTCAAAACACTATATTTTTCCACTTGATGCAGTTTTTGCTCATTAATCAGAAACAGAGACACAAATCTCAGAGATCCTTTTAGTTTGCTAATCTTCTGTTAAAATTTTCTGAATTGAGGTCCAAGATAATCCAAATAATTCCATCTTTTCAAAGATCTGTTGCAGGTGTTTCAAGAACACACAAATGAACAATTTTTTTTTCTCATTTTCCTAAATTTTTAGGAAATTGATGGACATCCAGAATAAAGTGCATAATAAATTGACACTTTATCTTTCTTTTAATCAATAAAACCACTCATACACTTCAAGTTCTTCCCATAACACTGTAAGTTATGTCTGATGTCATAACAATTCCTCTGGCATTTTTCCAGAGTAGGAAATCAAATTTAACAGCTGTGTATACTGTTCTCATAAATCAGCCAATAGTTTTTATTTTTAAAAAAGTTTTAAAAAATGAGAAAGCAAAACTGCCTTTATAAAAAAATTTCCTACAATCAGACGAAATCTTTCCAAGTGACATCTTATTATTCTAAGTTTTTTGGACTCCCTCCCTCCCATATATACATGTAGATACACTGACAGTATAAATTAAATTTATAACTAACAACTATTAGTTGATATTTTATTATTAACTAATAAGTTATTAAGCCAATATGTCAGTTTTTATCAAGAAAAACAACGAATGTGAAGTTGATTGAATATTAACTAAAACTGAAGGGCTATTAGTAATATACTTAACAAAATCTCGACCAAATTACAAACATAACACCAGAGAGTTGGCATTCCCTTCCCTAAACTTCCATTCTGCAGCAATGTGATGGCTTTAAGCCAGTACAAATTTAATGTGCATCAATCTCCCTACACAATGGGTCTTCAATTACACCAGGATTTAAACTCATGGCTTGATAGAAACATTGTTCGCTACAAGTAAATATCAAGGTGAATTAGAGATACCAGAAATTTGAACAAGCAAAAGTATGACAGACCTTAAAAAGATTTAAGTTAAAGTTTTAGTTTCAGGAAATAAATTTTAATACTTCAAATTATTAAATTTCCAAATCACATCTATCCAACTATATACAACACACATATGTTTTTAATAGTTACTGAAAATAAAATATTTTTTTTATCACTGAAAAATAATCTTGATTCAACAGTTAATGAAAGCTAAATGCTTTTACATAAAAAATAAGACTTACACATGTTTTCAAATCCTTCATAACATAAAGGTAAATTAGATGCATCCAACTCTTCAACGTAAAAACCAGGAACATAACTTGAAGGTATTCTTTCCATTAGTAAATTATCAAAAGTCGCCCACTCTTCATGACCTTTAAACTTTACTTTACCACCACGAGCAATAATAAAATGGGCAGTAGCTAAATCAGGACCTAAAATCTTATGCCTGGCACTGATATATCTGTAAAAAAAGGAAATATTTTAAGTATACATTGAGATATACTAAAGACATTTCCAAGTTTTATTTAAAGGTTTTTTAAAGAAGTTCATATTCATCACAATTTTTTATTAATATTAACAAAAGGGTTAGCAAAAACTTAGTTTACAATGCAAATCATAAAAAAGGAAAATAAAATGAATAATAAATTGTCAAGATAAATTTACAAACTTTTGATTTTCTTGCAATTCTTTCATTTTTTTCAATTTCCGTTCATGCTTTATGTCAGCCCAAGTCCAATTTCTTTGAACAATTGCATAAAAATTGGTTACAAAAGATTCTCCAGGTTTACTTGCTTTCATGAATGGTGTCTCAGTTTCATCATAATGTTCTTTTGGTAGTATACGAACTTTTAATCTCTGTGAAGTAACATATGGTAGACAAGTACATAGTTTTGATATTATATTTCGATTTAGCAACCTATAATTAGAATTTAAAAAATTACTAAGAAATATTATACAATTAATATATATCAGAAGTTACTAATTTATATCCTAAAATTTATTTCTAATTTTATGGAAGTGTATTAAATTTTATACAAGAATTCTGATGGTTCTTTACAGCATTTTTCTACAATAAGCAAAGATTAAAATTTGGAACTAGCATCTTTATTATCATATGGGTTTCATATGCTCATGAAAAATAATAATAACAATACTTATAATAAAACCATTACATTTTAAAACATTTTTATAAGAAAAAAATGTCTGATTGAAATATTGCAACTTAAAAGTTATCCAGTTAAAATCTTTACCTTCTCATCCATAAAAGTTCTAGATACAAATAGCCTGTATTTTTCCTTTTTTATTTTTGCACAATATTTTCCAACTTTAATAACTATCAAGCAAATACAATAAACAGATATACCTAATTATGAAATTGTCTTTAGGTGATGAAAAAAAGATTTAAATCTTTTTTAATTTGAAATAATTTACTTCAACAGGAAATATAAACTTAATTTTGAAATGAAAAACATCACAGAAATTTCTTAAGTGGTTTAACTTAAAACTGATATGCAATTCATGTCACAAAAGCATGCAAATTGAAACAAAAAAATTTAGAAAAGGGGGGAGGGTTAACAATTTTTTTAAAATTAAAATTTAAAAATTAGAAATTAATAGTCTCTCATTTTTACTCCTTATGACACTGAGTTAACTAAATTTTAAAATTAATCTTATTATTTTGCCACTTCTTCAAAAGTACTTTTCTTATATCAACCATTTACATGAGCTGCACATTTTTTAATCAGTCAATCAAGTCAACACAAGTGCTCAACATGATTGACATAGGAGGCATTTCGAAATTTTGCAAATAAATTATCACTGTACAGCTTTTGAGCAGCATATTTAAATCATTATCTTTTTAGAAAAACATGATTTCTTCAGTCCTAATTCAAAGATTCTTTAACTTAGATTGCCGATTAGAATATTTAGGGTTATTTACATATTATCGCAACAAAGCGAGCATTGAAGATAACTCCCCAAGTTGGCAACCCTGATTTCATACGGATCATACGTGCTGATTTGGCAACCATGTGCTTTCTTTCATATAGCGTTGCCAATACAGTTGTGCTAATACAAAAGTACGATATTTAGTTAATTATATAGATTCATTAGTCTACCATTGCAATATTTTATAGAACTTCAAATATTCTTAGGTTCAATCTCTATACTTGATTTTCTTCAAGTGTTCAACTGATTTCTGAATGTTAAATTTATTCTAATTTGAAAAAAACCACAGAGCTCCATAAATTTTTAACTGTTTTTCAATACTTTTATTTATTTAGGTCTCTTTTTTCAAACACCTTCTCTTACGAATGGATTCCTTCACATATTCCAACCATGGCATTTTGCCTTTCATAATACACGAACAGCAAACTGTCTTAGAATGCACATTTACTAAAATTATTTTCTACAATAATCTTTGAATTTTTCTTCACTTTTCTCTTTTCAATAAATGTTGCAGACCTTTTCCCAATGATTTATGAAATTAGCCATTAAGGCCAAATTTACTCAAAATGTAGTTTTATAGCTTAATACTTATTAGTTACAGAAATTATGAAACAAACTCATGGGAAAACAAGCCCAATTCTGTCCCCTCATTGTTTTTATAGTGAATGCACTTTCCGGTATAACATTGACTATGTTTATGCTGATAACTCGGAAAAGCAATCACCAACTCCTGATTCCTGTAACTGATAAAAGTACTTATGTATTATTGCAACAATCGCCAATGTTCAAGATAACTCAACAAGTTAGCAACCACAATTTCCCATGTGTCGTACGCACTGAATTGGCAAACACATGCTTTGTTTCATATAATGTCACCAATAGGTTGCAATAAAACTAAGTACCCTGATAAATACCATTCAATTCTTGAGAACCAGTGAAAGTTCCTTCTTGGAATCATTGGTAAATTTTAGAAAGAGATTTACAGACCAACTCGAAGAAATTATAACACAAGAATTATACCCATACAATAGAATTTAAAAAATCCCGAAGTGCGAAGCTTAGCCATTTTTCAGAACAAAACTTTTTTTAACTATCATAGTACATACAAACTTAAGTTAAACATTGTATTAATTTTTAAGCAAAATTTTAAAGCAGTCTGTGATATCCTTCAATAACAGATATATATCTGTGTGTATCCTTAATTTTTTTTTAAAAAACTGTAATACTTTTTCACAAGACTAAAACACGGAGCACACAAAAGTTATACTTCATTTTGCGACTAAGTATATGTGTAAGTTTAGGGGTTAAAGTGTAGTATAGGGGGGGGCGGCATTTGGCGGAGCCATTTTTTTTTTTGGCGACTATAAGTGATCACCAAGGTACTTTATTCGGTACCAAGTTAAACAGTGTGCAGAATGAATTCATTATTTCACCATGGCATTTAGATAAAAATCGTCAAATCCAATGTGGGCCCCCCATACTACACTTGAGCCACTTTAGGTTATTTTTTTGCTTAAGATTTTTCATTTCTTCTTAAAAACTAAACAGAAAAATATTTTTTTCATATTTTCCTATTTATTACAAAACAAAAACGTATTTTACTTACATTTGAAATTCTTTTAGATAAACAGAAACCAACAGTTGATTGATTGATTGAATAGGTCTATGCAGCAACTAAAGCTATTAAACCATAAAAAAAAATGTTGCTCCTTTAATAAACATCAAAATATTTTCTCTTTTTTAAGATAGCTCTAGGTACTTGTTTAATAATCGTTTTTGTTTCCAAGTTTTCTGAAATAGATGTAAATAAAAATACCACAGACGTTTGTTTATTTTCTCTCTTAGCAAGCTTCGTTGCCAAATTAGTTCAACAAAACTAACCTATGAATCCCTATGAATCTTAACTGAAGTGTTTAATGAAAACTTTGTTTTTAATTTTTTCTTTACATATTTACAAACTTCATATTGAAGCTACATTAGGTTTTTAAAATGAAATTTACACTGTTGTAATTGTAGAGGGACCAAAGATTTAATGTAATAGAACTGATTAGAGAAATGTTGATTCGTATTATTTAAAGGTGGCAACACTTTTCATTCTACGTGTAGAGCGTGAGTTATGTGTACTCTGAAACATAAGAAATTGTGATTGTTTATTTACATCGTACTTTTCGTGAAACAAATTATTAAAAAGCCTTCAAGATGGTGCTTGCAGATTTAGGTCGGAAAATAACGAATGCGTTGCGTTCACTTAATAATGCAACTATTATAAATAAAGAGGTAAATATTGCTAATATTTAATCTAAAGATTGCGTTTTTTTGCTTACTTGTCATAAATAAAACCTTGCAAGTTGTTCTTCTGTTTTTTCCATTTGTAGTTAAAATGATAATTGAATATGGTTCATATTTTTAAAAATTATCGCGTATGAGCCATGTCCTTATTATGAAATATTAGTGAAATAATCTCGCAATATGCTCGATAATTCCATGTGGTTTTTCAATGATTGCTCTTATTTTTTTTCCAAATACTCTTCTAAATTCTCATAAAATCATCGTGTTTTATGTTCCTTTTAAATTCCATTGTGGTGGTTGTGTGTATTGATTAAATTAAGTGAAACATTTGTTTTATTTTACCTTTACTCAGTTGGATCCTATTTAGCCCTCACTTTGTTTTTGAACTCTTTTGTCGCTAAACAGGATGATATTCCAAATACAAAATTGTTTTTGATTCTTGTGGAAAGTTTTATGGAAATGTTTCATAATTATAAAGTTTTGAAAAGAATGCTTGCACTTCCATTATACAATAAAAGAAAATTTTCCTTAAAATATGAAACTGTATTTTGGAACCCTGTGATAATTTCTTAAAAAGCATTCTATGAACTGAATGTAACATACAGGGCCTTAATTTTAAATAGTAATTTTTCTCCAATATCGATTCTTGACAATAAAAAGCCATACAAACTAATGATAAAAAAAAGGTTATTCTATGTTTTAACCTAAAAAATAAATTGCTGGTGGTAGAAAAAGGAAAGAATTTTCTTATTTAGGGCAAGTTTAAAACCAGGCAATGTATTGATTTTTTTGAAAATCTGTGTAAATGTATCAAATTTGCAGAAATGAATAGATAAGTATACTGATTCTTAATTATACATATTGTAAAAAAATTTTTATAAAAGGGCTATATTAAATAAATGTTATTAAATGATTGAAATATTTACATGATTTTGAATTAACATTGGTTTAAAATCATAAATGAATGTTGCATAGGGATTTTCTGGTGCTCAAGAGTTGATGCTAAGTCACCGGTGACTTTAGAGAATTTGTAACAAATTTTTGCTTGTTGAATACTTAGAAACTGTCTTTAGGATGGTATCAATGGTTATCAATTACATGGTTATGATTTTCAGAATTTGTAAAATCTTTTGTCAGTAATTTTTTGATATGGGGTTAGTAAGCTATTACAAATTGTCTCAAATATATTTCTTAAAAAAAAATTTAGTATAGTGAGCTGTTAGTTTTTCCTTTTTTTACTTGTTATTTAAGTAATTGTTTTATTAATTAACTAATTCATTTTTTACATATAATTCAAAATTTATTTTAAAAAGGACCATGTCTTAGAGGAGTTATGATTTTTTTCCTCTCGGTGGTTTTTGGCATTTGTGTGAATATCTTTGTAGAAAATATACTTCTGAAGTAATCATCCAAAACTGAGCTATGAATTTTTTTTTATCACAAACATATTCCTCTTTAGAGAAGTAAGTATGAATCTGATAGCTTCTTTGGGTACTTTCCCATTTCACCAGCACAGGGAATAAAGTCCCCTAAATGATATAACCTAAATCAAATAGAATATTCCCACTAGTAACTTTTATCCTCTTATTTTTCAAACAAGTCACTGACATTTCTTAGAAGTAACATTTTTTTCCTAAATACACTCGTGGGCAAAAAAAATTAGCGCACCAAGAAGGAGTCGTCAAAATGAAACGAAATTTTACATACGTAATGACTACTTTGATATAAGTAAATGATTAGAAAATCAAAGAAAAAGGATTATTTCAAAGAAAAAAAGACAAAAGAATGGGGGATTTAATACCCTGTTGAACCCCCTCTAGCATGAATGCACGATGCGATACGATTGGTCATTGAGGCATACAAGTTCTGTATGATGTCTTGAGACATTTCATTCCATATTTGCTGTAACCTTGCCTCTAGTTCATTCAAACTTGTGGGATGCCCAACTTGCCATCTCAAATGATCCCAGATATGCTCAATTGAAAATAAATCTGGGGATCAGGTAGTCCAAGGAAGGGTAGCAACAGTGCAGAGACAATCTTGTGACACCCTTGCCGTATGAGGCCGAGCATTGTTTTGTTGAAAAATGGCTCCTGGATGCCGTTGCATGAGTGGTAACACAAATGGTTGCAGGATGTCATAAACATACCGCAGGGCTGTCATGGTGCTACTGATCAATATTAGGGGTGACTGTATATTGTAGGCAATGGCACCCCATACCATCACACCAGCTGTGGGAGCGGTGTGTCGCTGTAAAGCAAAGGCAGGATTGAGGCATTCAGCATGGGGTCTCCATACAAGAACACGATTGTCATCACTGCTGAGATTGAATCTGGATTGGCCGCTAAAGATGACCTGATTCCATTCTGCTGCAGTCCAGTTTCCTCGAGTGCGGCACCACTCCAAATGGAGGCGTCGAGAGCAGCACACGTAATGGGTGCCGCGATCCCATAGGTCCTTCAGCCAGGCGCCTTCGATGACTGGTCTGTCGAGGGCGTCCTGAGCCTGGTCTTCGTGTAAATGACATCTTTCGAATTCACTGGTCCCAACACCTCACAGTACAATCAGAGCAGCCTAGTTGATGAGCTACTTGCATAGGACTACCCAGCTTCTATCATGGCGATGATTCTCTCCCTCTCAAAGTGCAACAGCTGCTCATATTGTCTTCGAAAACAACGTAATGGCATGTCTACCTCAGCTCTTTTTTTTTGTAAACGATTCAGCACACTCAAACAAGCTTCGGTTAACTGTTTTATACTCCATGTAGAATGACATTAAACACCCTCTACTGGATATAATGCGCAATCATGCTGCATTTCTAATCATTTGCATATCTCCTCGAAATGTACCTTCATGCCAAGTTTCGTTACAATTCAGCAATTATTTCTTGGTGCACTAATTTTTTGTCCATGAGTGTATGTCAAAAATGAATGAAAAACCTATGAAAATGTGGGGTTTGTTTCAAACTGTTGCTGTGTATACTGTGTGTTGTCACCAATAAAGTCTGTTTAGCAAGATTTGTGTGTGCTGGTGAAGTGAAAAGGAACCCTTTGTAATAAAAAAAACAGAAATCTGCTATCAAAAGCATCACAATTTTACTATAACTTTGAATTAAAAGTCTTTTTTAATCAGTAGTAAAAAAAATTGTACTTGTTAATCTTTGATTATATTTTCTTAGTAACTTTCTTTGATGTTTTAATACATTATACTAGTCTTATTTGTTTTTACAATTCTGCTTTGTTTCCCCTTTGATCAGTGGAGTCATTTTCCTTGGTAATATCTGCTGCTTTTAATATAAGTAATCAATTTTCTTACAAATAAAATTAATTACTGTTTAGTTTTTATTTTAAAGTATGGTTTATAGGATTTTGTTCTTTATTCTATTAAAAAGTTCTAATTTCATTTAATACTATAAAATGTTAAAAACTAAAGTTAATTTTAATAATGTAATTATAACTTTACTTTGTTTGATTCATAATAAAAGCAAATTATCTGTATATAATCATATAGTTTATTAAAGAAAAATATTTATTTTTTAGCACATTTGAAGGAATAATTATATATTTACTTTGAAAATCTACTTAGTTTCATTTTATTTTCAAGAAATGCCTTTAGATTCCTGTAAAAATTTTAATTTATATTTTTTTAAAGAAGTATTTTTAATAGGATTTTTATTTTTATCCATTAAAAACTTTTAGATAAAATAAATTTTGAAATCAAAACTTTTTATACACAATGTAACTTGTTTTATGGTTTGTTAACTGAACTATCTGTTGTTATATGAGAGTTAGATGTGTTAGTAAGAATTGATTCTATGATTAAAATACAAATTTCAGAAGTTGGATATAGAATATGTTACATTATCTTACCTAAAAAAATATTTTTGCATATTTACATGAATTGTCACTTAAAATAAGTTTGTACTTATATATTACCATCACCGCAGCAAAATTTGCACCACACAAATTGCACCTTGATATTGAAACAAGAAAGATTCTTGCATGTTTTATTAAAAAAAAAAACAATTGGAGATTTTGTTGGAAAAGGATGTATCTTGTGTTGCTCAGATTTGGCTGTGGTGATGTTAATTTGTAATTACCTATATATTTTTTTTTTTTTGAAAAAGGAAAAAATTAACTAAATACAATGAACAGAAATATATTGGAAATTAGCTTGATATCGATACACTATTAATTTTTGGTGTGATTTTGAAATTGCACCAAATAGATGTTTGCGACCAGTCTAATCTTATCCTAACATGGCAAAATTTTACAACTATTTGGCAAAATAATTCATAGCATACCAATATCAAATTAGTACCACCTATTGGGGTTTATGAATTTTCCTGATATTATCCTTTGCTAACATTGGAATTTCATTTAACATAAATTTTTTAAGTATAAATTTTTTTTAAAGTGTTAGAAATTAAAATTTGTTTGTATTAATGACTGATACACATGTTTAAACAAAAAAGCTTGTGAGTTGCTACTGTAGATCCAAAAAGAAGATGGCCTACCTGCGTCCCCGCCTTGAATAATTTTGAAGCCCTTGAGATTCAATACAATTATTCAAAATGTGAATATTATGTGCATTTTTATCAAGTTTTGTGTTTTGTAGCAAATAAATCCCATAACTGTTTCTATTTTATAGCATTGTCTCTGTTTTAATTCAATAAATTTTTATAATGGATATAAATCTAATATAAAGATATATATTTTTATATGCGGCCCACTGGATTTAATGTTTTTTCAAAGAAGCTCACAAGGTCATTTGGGTTGACCTCTCCAGCGCTAGACTATTTTGTAAATTATATGTGGAATAGTAAACTTTGCCAGATTAATGATTCTTTAGAAAACTATTAAATTTTTAATTAAAAAATATTTCAAGTTATATTATGTGCATATTGTTGGTATGCAGTTTTATTATAACAAATGTTTTATTTAATTCCCTATAAATATTGTAACAATAATTGAATGCTGTAATTTTGTGTAGGTTTTGGATTCTATGTTAAAAGAAATATGTACTGCTCTTCTTGAAGCTGATGTCAATATAAAACTTGTAAAACAGTTGCGTGAAAATGTCAGGTAATGTAATTTTAGATAGATTATTTTGTGATATTTTTATAACATATAACTTTTAAAAATCAAGGAATTAAGTCATAAACAAAATATTTTCAAATTTTTATTTTTAATCTGTTACAAAGCTTAACAGTCACTTATTGCTTTTGAAAATGTGTAAAATTATTAATATTATAGGTCAGTTATTGATTTTGATGAGATGGCTGCTGGCCTTAATAAAAGGCGTATGATTCAATCTGCTGTATTTAAAGAATTAATAAAAGTAAGCATATGTAATTATGATCCAATTTAAAATTAATAAAAATGCCAAAAACATGCATTTCAAACTCCAATATATAAAATTTGTAGTTTTATATAAAATAAATATTATGCATTATTTGATTAAATAGATATTTTTAATAATGTTTAAGTATTATCTAAAAATAAGTATCTGTAATAAGTATTTTTCTCAAATTGAAATTTTATTAAAGATTGAATGTAATATTTTGCATAATTTATTATTGAACTATAGCTTGTAGATCCAGGAGTAAAAGCTTGGCAACCTACTAAAGGGAAACCAAATATCATTATGTTTGTTGGTCTGCAAGGTAGCGGCAAAACTACAACTTGTTCTAAAGTAAGCTCAATAAAATGTTTGAAAAATATTTAATAATACATTCTCATTTTTGATTTTAATGTATTAAAATAATAACTTTTTTATAATTTAATAATATTGATAATGTATATTGTTTTTCATGTATCAATACTAAAAAAACAGTGTCATTTATCTTTCAGCTTGCTTATTACTATTTAAAGAAAGGCTGGAAAACATGTTTAGTTTGTGCTGATACATTTCGTGCTGGTGCCTTTGATCAATTGAAACAAAATGCTACTAAAGCTAGAATACCATTTTATGGAAGGTATGCATTTAATTTTATTTTTTAGAGCTCCTAACCTTGCATATCAAAATTTGAAAGAATTTTGTTACTAAACAATTAATGCATATTGTAAGAAGTAATTTATTAGGAATATGTGTTATTAATTATTATTTATACTTAATTGATTTAAATAAAAATAAAGTTAATAAAGTAATATTTTTTAAATTTAAATCATGTCTTACTTTTCCTTTTAGTTATACTGAAGTAGATCCTGTAGTTATTGCTCAAGAAGGTGTTGATAAATTTAAAAATGAGAATTTTGAAATAATTATTGTGGACACCAGTGGTAGGCATAAACAAGAAGATTCTCTTTTTGAAGAAATGTTACAAGTTTCAAATGCTACGGTAGGATCTTAATTTTTATATTTAAATTATTCTTTTCTGTTTTTTATTGCATAATACTTGAATAGTTGTAATTAAATTTTCCTTTTCAATATATTTAGTATCAATTGGAATTTAATCTAAATATCTGTTTATTGTAGAATCCAGATAATATTATCTTCGTGATGGATGCTTCAATTGGTCAAGCTTGTGAAGCCCAAGTATGTCTCTTTTTAATTATTAGTTCATGTTATTTTTCATTAAAAATATCCAAAACAAGGAACAAATATTTCTTATAGAAATAATTGAAATTTTAAATGTTTACTAGAAATAAATAAGTTTTGTGTATTTTTTTTAACTTTGATTTTTAGATATGAATGTATAATTGTTTTCAGTGTAAAAATATTTATTTTTGTAATAAAGTTGTTTGGTTTTATATATTTGAGAATTACTAACAAAACTAATTTTGAACATTATATTGCAACATGACACTGTCCCGTTTATCCCATTAAATATTTAATTTCCAATGCTTCTTATTTATATAGGCTAGAGCTTTCAAAGATAAAGTTGATGTCGGAGCTGTAATAGTAACAAAGTTAGATGGTCATGCAAAAGGTGGTGGAGCTCTTAGTGCGTAAGTATAGTATTCTTCTATAAAGAAAATAATCAATATTTGTTCAATCCATCTGTGTAATAACAAAACTAATAAAGAATTAATATCATCAGTAAAAGACTATAACATGTTTGTTTTAATTTGACATTTCTTCTTGTATACCTCGTCCTTAAATGTTTAATTTGGATGGAAGAATTATAAATTATTCTTAGCAATACACTTTTAAGTGAAAAATACAGTTAGTCAAATTTTAAAAACCTTTATCTAAACTTTGTGTATAGTGTTATTTGTTTATAGTGTTTAACATCCTCCTGTTCGAAATTCTTAAAAAAAAATTCAAACAATCATTACAAATTGAGATTTAAATTCAAATTTCTTTTACCTTTCTCAATTTCAATGCCTTGAATTTCAATATTATAAAGAATGCTTATTTTAGTTTGCATTTTTTTAAGTTCATTTTTCCATTGCTTGTTTTGATTAGAAATAGCATGCCATAAAATACTTTTAATAAAATAAAAAAATTTATTTTTTAATGGTACATTAAACTGCATGTTAAAATCTTTGCAGTTTTAACCTTTTTACTATGGAAAAGTCATTTAGGCATTCCCTGATGGCCAGGCTTGTTAAAAAGGATTTTTTATTTGAACTGTTTAATAAGCGTTCTTTCTTGCCATCTTGTTACTGTAAATTGTTAAAAATTTCTACTTTTCAAAAATTTACATTTAAGTATTTTTAATTGTTATATTACGATGCACCATTTTAATAGAGATTAGAAAATTCTGTGAAATATTTGTAAAATGATAGTTTGTAAATTTCAGCATGTTATAATAATAACTTAAAATAGATAATTAACCCCTTACCTACCCAGGAAAACTTACGAGATGCGCTCCCCAGTGCCTCTGTTTTTCATACAGGCGCGCGTAGTTATGCGGTGCATTGAAAGAAAAAAAAGATGTACATTTTGCAATGTAAAACCTTTTTACTTTCACAGAAAAAAGAAAATGGAAAAAAATAAATAAATAAAAATTCAAAATTTAAACTATAGAATAACAGTGTAATAAAACTTATGTGAGATCTTATCTGCTGTGTGATATTTCCTAAAACAATAGAAAATAGTAATTTAAATCACTGTCAGACATTTTTGTATAAAGATCTATTTCACACAATAAAGAAAACAGAAGCAAAAGAATAATTAAAAAAGCATAACCTACTCAAACAGAAGCAAAAACTGCACAGTTATGACTTTCACCATTTCAGAAACATCCCCTCTTTACCTATACCCTATTCTTCTTCTCTGAAATAAGAAAATCAGTTTCAAACATTGTCAAGGTCATTTTATGGCATTCCAAGGCCGGGGGAGCAGTTTTTTTTATAGCAGCACAATGCAAAGGATCGTACCTTTAGAGAGACATATATATACGCCTGCGGCAGTTAAGGGGTTAAGAAATTATTTTAAAAAGTATTCCTTTAAAGCCTTCTAAGAAATTTTTCTGGTTGAGTATAATTTAATTAGAATCCTACACATATTCAATTCTTTTTTTTTTTTTTAAGTATGTATAATTTTTAATTTACAACATACACAATTTGTTTTAAGAATACTTTTTCTAAATTTTTCTGAAAATTTCTGTGATGGAGATTTTAGTGTGTAACTATTCAGAATATTCTTTAATAAAAATTATATAGTCTTGAATGTCATAAAACTGAGACATATGTATGAATATTTTAGAATGACGAAGAAAAGAAAAAAAAACCCAAAATAATAGGAATATTTCAAATGGTATTTTTTGTTTTGCATTATTTATTATTTTTAACTAACTTTGTTTTTTTTTTTGCAGGGTAGCAGCTACTCAAAGTCCTATTATCTTTATTGGTACAGGAGAACACATTGATGACTTTGAACCTTTTAAAGTAAAGCCTTTTGTAAGCAAATTATTGGGTAAGAATCAAAGTTTTTTTTTAAAGATTTTATTATATAGAGAGAATTAATTCATTCCTCTATTACAAAGTTAAATTTAACCATCAAACATCAATTTTTAGGGAGAGGGGAAGAGGAATTATCTGATGAGAAAAGAAAAAAAAAAGGATTATTTATTTAATATAATTACAGCCTTAAATACTCTCAATTTTCAACTAAAGGTTAATTGAAATTATTGACACATTCTAATTTATTATTTTTACTTTGCTTTTAAATTTCCATTCAAGGAAGTCTATAATTTCAAGAATGCTTAATATATCTGTGAAACAATATTGTTATTTTAATTTTTAAAAATCATTGAGATTATTTTATTAAATGTTTGATGAAAGTTTCTCCACATAGCTAATTTTTTTTTAAGGATACTATTCTTGGATCTTTTTAAACCTAAAGTATTATTTGAAGGGGTTTTTTTTTATCAATTGTTGAATAGCTATGTATCACTTAGAAAAATTTATTTTAATTAAATTTTTTTAAGTAATATATATATACATACACTATCTAAAGGTACTTAATTGACGTTATCTCAGATCTTAAAAAAAAAAAAAAAATACTTGTTTTGTTTATATCGAGAAGCCTAATATTAAAATAAAACTAAAACTTTTCATCTATTCTTTATTTAATGTCTTTCCATTTTCAATATTTTGTGTATTTTAATCTATGATTTAACATTTTAAAGAGGAAATATACTGTTATGATTTTTACAGGAACCAAATATTTACATGTTTATGAAATTGCCTACAAACATTGTTTTTGGTTGTGAATTTATTAAATTTTTCTTTCTTTTTCTTCATTAGGTATGGGAGATATTGAAGGCCTTATTGACAAAGTAAATGAATTAAAGTTAGATGACAATGAAGAACTTATTGAGAAGCTGAAGCATGGTATGAAAAAATTTTTGTATTGTCTTTTTATAACTGTTATTATTTATATACTCTTTTCTTTGCAATCACAATTTTGTACATCACTGATTCTCACTTTATCCCTAAAATCAGAAAAGAAAAATATTATTTACCTAAAAAATTTTCCTTTTTTTTATATTTTGCAAAGAAAATTGGATGATCTAAAAGAAACAAACTCACATGTAACAGTTTTGTCAGAAAGAGGGATCTGTTTCCGTTTTTACTATTTCTATGGAAATTAGCCATGTGCAGAACATATATAAATGATGAAAGGCACTAGGACAAAGTAATACATATGTTTTATGTAGAAGCTATTTCGTTAAATGTTATAAGCTTTTTATGATAGTTTTTGATAGAATAATATATAGCTCTCTATTAATAGCGTTTTTCAGCGATTGCAAAAATGTGAGTTCAGCCATCTAATTGCCTTGCTCAAGTTTTAAGCATCCAATAAGATAAATTATGCCAATTGGTTCAAAGTCTATCTTAAGCACATATTTTCAGGACTGTGATTCCATTTACATGATTTATGGAGTCACATATGACCAGCATTTCAGAGTTGTGAGACCTATGACCACACTTGTATGATTTTAAATTGGAATGTTTTATTTAAATTTTTAATCATCATTCGATGACAATTTAAGTTTGTTATATTTTTTTTAATATTGTTCACCAAGGTATTTACTTTCAATGTGTACTCTTGGTTCTGAGTGTTTTGCTGTTGTTGGATCAGAGAAATTTCAGCATATATAAATAACTGTACATGTTCAATTCTTTTGGGAGGATTGGATAATAAAAGGGCTCAATATAATTGCCCCTTTCACAATTAATAATTGTGAACAGTCTGTTAAATTCACTTAATTATATTGCACTTTGTAAGCCTTATCAAGAATTTCTTTATGTGTATCACAACATATTAAAAATGTCATTTTTATCTTTATTTTCAAAAAAGTTGTTCATATTTTTGTGCCTTTCATATTACAAGTGACAAATTCTGCAATGTTTAATTTATTATTTTTCTTTAGTTTCCATTAATTTTGTTAAAAAAGAAAAATTCATGTATAATTTAATTTATGCCATGTTATAAAAGAACCATGTCTGTCAAAATAAGACAAGTCTTGCAATTGCACATTCAGTGTTTTAATATAAGATTTTTTTTTAAAGAAAAATAAATCAAATTTGTTATTATTATTTGAAAACTTAGGAAGTTCTATATAATGCGATAAATTAATAAACACTTGCAGAATATTTTGCTGAGAATTAGGCATAAACAGAAACTTTCTTCTTGCATCTGATAATTTTATATATATCATAACATTTCTTTAATTTTCTAATTGCTCTGGTATTTATTATTTGTCTCATTTTTGCTCACACAATTATAATTTAAATGATAATTTAAAAGTTGTTAATTATGTAAAAAAAATTTTTTTTGTTTGCTTTTGACACATTTATAAACATTATTAAAATGATTATAGCTTATTATCACATTGCTACTTTCAGTATAGTAACTAGTTTTGCTTTTTAAGTTATTATATTAATTTCAACAACAATGCAATATCTTTTTAGGTGTGAAACCAAAATAATGTTCTTATAAATTAACGCTTTTCCCAACTATAGATTTAATGCAGTTCTGTTAATTTTCTGCTGGTGACCTAGCCACATTTAAAAAGTTAATCTTGAGAAAGATTTATCTTAAGCCCCAAACAAGGAAGGGATGGGAAAAGAACTACTGTATATTATGTGTGATTTGAAAGTATTTTTATTGACATCTAAATTTTAATTTGCATTAATTTATTCGGTCATAAGTTTTACTTTGCTAATTTTATTTCAATGATAATTAATGAGGTATTCATTAGAACTAATAATTATCATATGCAATTAGTATAGTAATAGATTTAATGTAGAATTTATTGGGGATATACTTCTTTGTTATGTGAAAGTAAAAGTAATTGCAGGTTAATTTTAAGTAGCAATAGATGTTTTATTTGTTGTATTTTAATAGGTGAATTCACACTTAGAGATATGTATGAGCAGTTTCAAAACATTATGAAAATGGGACCATTTAGTCAAATAATGGTAAGAATAATTAAACTGTTTATATACAATAAATTATTCTCTGTATTGAAAATTGATATTAATATTGATTTAAGAAATTTTTGCTTAAAAACTTTTTAATATCTGAAATGTGTTAACTTATATATTTTGATTCTATTTTATGGTTTGTAACTTTTAAAATATTTGAAAAAATATTTTTGATGTGTAATAATTGCATATGTTTGAATACTATGTTCAATCATATTTGCAAAGATCCTCTGTTCAGAAGTATGTTTATTTCAGGGTATGATTCCTGGTTTCAGTAGTGATTTCATGACGAAAGGTAATGAACAAGAATCAATGTCTAGGCTTAAGAAACTTATGACAATCATGGACAGTATGAATGACAGAGGTTCGTACTTCTATCTTTCCAAGTTTGAAAAAATAATTTTCAGAAAAAATATCTTGGGATAATGTCATAAATATATTATTATTGATCTAAAAATTTTACTCTTGCTGTACGCTGTTTATTTTAATAGTAATTTTTTTTAAAGTATTTTTATACTTGTGTGACCTTAGTGTTGAAATTTAAATAAAAGGTATTTAGATTATTTTTGTCATTTCCAGCATAATGATGGAATTTATCAATTATTTTGTGTGCTTTAGTTATATATTATTTAACTATTTATAAGTTGGAAGAAAGAAAAATGAGTGATCCTAAAATAATATAACTTCTTGCAGGTAGATAAAAAGAAGAAAAAATTCCAATTTTTTTTTCACATTTTATATAAAACATTCAAAAAGTTAAATATAATTTTCATAATAAATTTAAAATACTCATTTGTACTTTTTTTAAAACAAAGGAAAATGTGTAACTTTTTATTTCAATTTTTAATAGAACTAGATCACAGAGAAGGAGCAAAGCTTTTTTCTAAACAAGCTGGTCGAATTACTAGGGTTGCAAGAGGAGCTGGTGTAGCTACTCGAGATGTTCAAGAATTATTATCTCAATATACAAAATTTGCAGCAATGGTGAAGAAGATGGGTGGAATCAAAGGTTTATTTAAAGGTAAATGTTAAATCAATGATATTAACTAATCAAGATTAAACTCTTTGTACTGAATTCATATGAAAACTTTTAAAAATGATATGGTAATATATATCTACTAATAATCATTATATTTTATAGGTGGTGACATAGCTAAAAATGTTAATTCTGTTCAAATCAATAAACTAAATCAACAAATGGCAAAAATGATGGATCCTAGAGTTTTACAACAGATGGGTAAGAAAAATTTCTTAATATTAAAAGAAGAAATAATAGTTTATGTTGAATCATATTTAAAAGCATTAGTTTATTGTTATTTAATGTTTACAATAATTTCTTGATTGACGAATTTCAACATATTTTTGAGTTATTTTGCTTTTGATAAGTAGTATTCATTGTTATTAACAATTTTAGAGTAATAGTTTAAAAATTCAGAATTTATAGGTTCAATTCTAAGGGCAGCAATTTTATGTTACAATTTTCAAATAATTTCACACGTAAAAAAATGTCTGGGTGCATGTGTTACAAATTTTTTTGCCAAAAAGATTAACGGAATTTTATTTGAAAAGTTGTTTCTATGATTCTACTTTACCCAGCCTTTTAAATATTGAAATAGTGGTCAGATTTTAAAACATTTTCAACTATATGTATATCACAATATGCCTAGTGGATCCACATTTTTCATTAATTTGTTGTTGTGGTAGTCGTATTTGTGTTAACATTGATGAGGCTTGGTACTTTCACATCTTGATTTATTTATTTGCAGAAAAACACATAACACATCGACATATATCAAACACAAAGCAATATGCAGACAATACACACATGCGTTTTATGAAAAGCAGCTTCAATGTTCCAGTAAAATCTACCATTTATACAAAATACCAACGGGAAGCTCCCAAAATCATATGACTTCTGTGAAAGACTCCTCTGATTGGTCCTAATACATCAAATGATGTAGATTATATAACTCCTAATTTAAAAGTTCTGAGCTTTAGATTGTAAAAATATAAAACAGTAATCATAAATTAATTTTTTTACAGGTGGCATAAGTGGACTACAAAATATGATGCGCCAGTTACAAGGAGCAGCATCAAATAATCTTGGCCATAACATGAGATCTAGCAAGTGACAAAGTTGATTCCTTAGTAACAATTCTTAAATTATAGTGATGATCAAATCTCTGATCATACTATAGCTTTAAGGCAATCTGTGATGGTTTGAGACAAAGGGTTAAAGAATTGTTTAAAAGGTAGATGCTCTCTTGAGTCAACCCTACCTTTGTATGATACATCTTTTGTACACAATTTTATTGACTGTAAGCAAATAATAGAAGAAAAAGAAAATCATTTTACATGATGTGGCGATCCTGTGTTATGAGATTCTTTTTTTTTATATACAATGAAATGTAAATATGCCAAAATTAATGTACATCTTATTCACTTATCAGAGATCTATGATCCATCAATTATTAAAATATTTCTTTGGTTTTATTTGTTGTGTTTATTTTTTAAGATGTAATGTAGCCACAGAATACCATTGTATAAATTAATTGTTGAAAATTGATTATTGTAAATGTGCTACAATGTACAAAAATTACATTCTGCCTAGGGGTGTATTGCCACTTAAATGTGATATCTTTTTGAAGAGGGGATGCTTGTGCAGTATACTAAAAATTCTATTAGCATGACATTAAAACAAATTATTTAATGTTCTTGAGTACCAAAATTGGTATTTAAACTATTTTTTTCTGTATCTCTAGATAACTTTATGAAACATTAAAACTATGAAAGGTTGTATAAAAAATTAGTCTTCCTTGAATCTTTTAAATTTATGCACATTACTGAATTTTTTTCACTCAAATTATTTCCCTATTGGTGTATTATATATTTAATCACTGAGATGTTTGTTCACAGTAGTAACTTGTCTCAGAGAAAAAAAAATCCTGCTTGTAAGTTTTAATTATTGTATGGAGATGATAATTTTTAGTTTTTAAATTTCTTTCGGAATCAAACTAATATTTAAAAAAAGTTAGATCTGTTTCATGGCTTACTGTAATGTCTGACTGCAAAATATGTTATATAATCCATAATTTATTACATTAAATAAAGTTGTTATGGATAATATTTACTGCTTTTATGTTCAGTATTTTATTTAAAAATCTTAACTTCCTCAACAAAACAGGTTTAGTTTTCATATAATTGTAATTTAAATGTTCAGTTACCATAGCCACATATCATTATCTAACTCGAAGATATTCTTCAATAATTTGGATAAATTAATAAATTTATCAATAATTTGTCCACTATTTAACCACCATACTTTATTAAATCAGAGAAGATCTTCATACTGATTTAATTTCTTCAAGTAATTGCTTTGTTCTGCAAAATATATATATATATATATATATGATTGATATTATTCCTGCTGATTCTAATGCAAAATGAACTCCTGAATCTGAATCTTACTCCTGTTTTGTCCCATCGCCTACCATTTTCTCAAGATACTCCTTCCCCTAATTTTTTTCATCATTGTTCAGTATTTTATGCCCATTAATTTGATTGGGTAGAAGAGGATCATTAAATGTCTCTACAGTGGAGAAAAGTTATAAAACATTAACCTTTGTAAATAGGAGGGGATTCTTCCCCCTTAAATGTAAAAGAAAAGTCAATAAAAAATAATTATTTTCCTGCTTGTTTTTTCCCTTTAATTTGTTTAATTAAAGGGAACTTGTCTTCACCTTGCACCCAAATAATAAATGCATATACCAACAATTTTGGCTAAAATTGGGGATGTGGGAGAGGCCCTAAAGCCCTTGCAAAAAAAGCTTAGAAGATTCTCTATCTAACTTATACACTTTATAGTTTGAGCAGTGCTGCTCCTTCATATCCACATAGTATGCAACGGAATCCTGTTTTGTTTTCCATAAATGTCATTTCCGTTGGCCAACAGGACAAATTTAAAACTTGTCTGATGAGTCTATAAACAGTCTCCACTTGTGTGGATCTCATTGCACCTTTATTTCTTTCATCAATTTATTTAATTAAAGGTAATCCACCATTGAAGACAAGATCTAAGAGGTTAAGATTTGCTCTTTGGTAACTCCAATCCCAGGTGAGATTGTCAATTAATTCGTCATGAGTGGATGTTAGGGGTCTTGGTTATGTCCTAAGTCTTCCAAATCTGTTTCTTGTTGTAGAGTTTAGAGGCCACTGGTATAGACAACAATTCATTGTGAGAAACTGGTTTTAAAGCTAAAGGAATATTAGAATACTGATTTGCTGCTTGCTTTGGCTAGAGAACATGATGGTGAAAGTCATACAAAAATAACTATCTGTAACATGACTGCAAAGTTGGTACTAAACCATGGACATAGCAAAAGGCATTGATTTACAAGTACTTTTGAGACGATTTTATCAAACTACTGTAACAAATAGTGTTGCTAAACCTCTTGTCTTGATCAACTCAGCAGTAAAGGTGAAAGTCATTAGTAATTTCAAGGAGTGAAAAAAAGGGGTTTTTGTTACTTTTTTTAAAGTCAATTCACTACAAACATATCAAACTATCAAGATAATTTTTACACTTGCATGGCATAATAAAACTAAACAGTAAATTACTGCTTGATATTAATGACAACTTGCACACATCTACAATAATTCACTTTTAAAAAGCCAGAGAGGAAGAAATTGGACTGTTCAACAAAATTTAAACTTGGAAGAACAGAATTACAAAGAGTGGAATTATTCATAGAAACAATGCTGTACAGTGAATCTTCTGCTTTCTTGCAAAAACCCTTACACACTTTTAGCTAAAATTCTTTCTGTATGTATTTATTATTTAGAGTATTCAAGGTGAAGAAAATGGAGGGGGAAGGTGTTGGAATATGTAGAAAACAAGTGAACAAATTGTTAGAAAAATAGATAATTTTTATTTATTTTAAATTTAAGGGGAGAATCTCCTTAACTACAAGCATTCATATTTTAGAACTTTCTCCTCTGCAGCCTCTCAGAATATATTTAAGAATGTAAAAAATTCTTCTCCTCCTTCCAAATAAAATTCATGGCTAAAAAATTAATGAACAATGATGAAAATAAGGGAGGTACCCCAGAAATGGTGGATGTGAGAAAAAATGAGGATAATATTCGGATTCAGGAAGTCATTTTGAAGAAAAGGGAGTCATTTAAGAATTTGCAGGGATGGTGTCAAGGACCAATTTTTATCAGAACAGTGTTATTTTAATTTTCTATTAGAGTACAATAGTTTTTGTTGTACACATCAAATATGTGCATATAACTTTTTATCTCATTATAATGCAATGGAAAGTTAAAATAGATCATTCAAGATATTCTTGAAATAGATAAATGAAACCATTATATTTTCTAATTATTTGCAAATTCTCCCCTTTTGATAATATAATTTTTTTTTATAAAGAATTGCTAATATTTGATATATGTACACCTCATAATGTTTGACTAAGGCAAATAAAACATCCATAAACCATATTCATTCATGCATTTTACAACACAGTCAGAAATATCTTTTATTGTAAAATATATTGGTGCATCATCCCTTATTTCTACCATTATAGGTTTCTTGCCTTCATTATTTGTCGAGCCATGTCATTTTATGAGTGCTTTTGTTCAAAAATAAACTAATATTGCTTAGCTTCAATTCATTTGTAAATTGATTTTTTTGTTCTCACTCATTGTATTCACTAAACGATTTGAGAAGATTAAAGTGTAAATTTTTTTTTATTGAACCTGTAGAAAAAAAGATAATGAGACATAAAAACAATGGGTTTTGGATTTCCCCCTCCCAAATCAAATTCATGGCCATAAAATTACCATAGAACAATGGATTTTTAATTTCTACCTTGAAAATTTTGCCTCTGCACTTCTGTCTTCATGTTTTTTAGAATGTGTAACCCTTCTCTGAAAAAGAGGTCTGAGAGTATGCTTTAGCATAAATAAAATATTCTCCATAAAAGTGTGAAGTATGAAAATTAAATATATTTTTATTATGAGAGTTTCTCGAAATTCCACATTCATGCTTTTCTTTAGTCCATACTCAAATGAGAATTATTATTTATAAAACGAATAGTAATGTCTTGAAGCATTTCAAGTATGTTTTACATTTGTTATTACATGTTGTTGTTTTTTTCTTAGTTGAATGAGACCTAAAATTTATTTTAAATTCTTGATGTCAATTTTTTGGGTTCTGATGTTTTTAAGGTTAGAAATGTAATTTTTTTAAACATTTATAACAAATGTAAAATTTGAATGAATAGTTCAAAATATCTAACTACTGTTATGATGTGTAAAGAGCAGGAAGAGACTCCAGGTATAGAAACAATTCAGACGTGCAGATTAAAGAACCAGTTTCCTAGAACAGTATAAGAGAATTCACCTCTAATCAAACAACCAATTTCTGTAAAATTACATCAAAGATCTTCCGGTTGTAGAGCATTATCACTTGAACAATCAGCAAAAATATAGTTAGACAGGCGAAGGGGTCATCTGATAAAAGCTTGTGGATTAAATGTAAAAATTCAACTAAAATATGGAGAAATCCAAAATAGAAAGAATGACAACTCCACACAACAATGCTAATTTCTTTAGAATCCTGTAATAAACATGGGTACTATAAATTGTTCCAGGAAATCATGCATTTATTTATATTGTCATGAAGCAAATAATAACTAATAGCAAAAACAATTAGTAGGCTGTCTTCGTACGAGAGCTTGAACTAAACGCGAAGCACATTTTCAGACAGAAAAATGCCTCAATTTCCATGGAAATTATAGTAATTGTACAGGTCGTTTCATAATACCTGTTGATGTTTTAATGGTGGCAGACCTTACTTTACCGTCTCGTCCCTTGTGGATCTCAATGATCTTTCCAAGTCTCCACAATTGCTGATTAACCTTCTCTTCACCTAATACTATATCATTTACATTAAATTGAGTTTTTACATTTACATTTTTGTTTAAATTAGCACTTTTTAACTGAAGAAGATACTTTTTATCCATCTTTTCCAAAAAAATATTAAGTAACCTTTCATGATTAAGGTATCTTTTAATTAATTCTTTTTATCTTTAAATAATTCAATATTTCTCTTGCCTGACCAATTAAGTAAGGCAGTTACTCTTCTTCCAGTTAAAAAGTTGGAAGGAGTGACAGGGAATGGTTCATTATAAACATAAGTTAATGGACGTGAATTTATTATTGCTTCTATTTCAGCCAAAATCGTTTTTAGTTCTTCAAATGAAATTAATGCCCTTCCCAAAAATTTCTTAATGCAATTTTTGTTATTTGAACCATTCGCTCTCAGTAACCTCCCCACCATGCAGCATGCTCAACAATGTACTGCCATTTTATACCTTTTTCACCAAAATAATTTTGTACATCTGGTTCACAAATGTTCATGTAGAGCCTTTTGAGTTCAATGTCTGCACTTTTGAAAGTCTTTGCATTGTCTGAGTTCACTGTATGACAAATTCCTCTTCTAGCAATGAACCTGCGAAAAGCTAATAAAAAATGTTCAATGCCCAAAGAGG
Source organism: Trichonephila clavipes (assembly GCA_019973935.1). Classification (NCBI taxonomy): domain Eukaryota; kingdom Metazoa; phylum Arthropoda; class Arachnida; order Araneae; family Nephilidae; genus Trichonephila; species Trichonephila clavipes. The sequence goes on from BMAU01018786.1 coordinate 761,155, forward strand.
ACACAACTTCAAGATGAATGGCACGAGTGACTGCACAAGTAAATAAGGATATGTACGCCTTTTCATCGTTCTTTGTGTAAATAGGGCCGGCAAAATCTATACCTACAGTTTCGAATGGAAATTCTGCTTGGATTCTATTTTCTGGCAATGGAGCAGTTATTTGGTTCCCAGGTCGAACCTCCGGCAAATAAGGCATTTTTTCAAACAAGATTTAACTGTTTGTCTCTCACAAAGAATCCAATAAATCTCTCTAATTTGCGTTAGAGTTTCACATACACTAGCATGATGCAGCCTCTGATGTTCTCTCACTATCAGGAGTTCTGAGAATCTCGATTTAGAAGGGAGAATGAGCGGGTGTTTTTCTTAAAAGTTGAAGTTAGATATTTGCAATTGTCCACCTAAGCACAAGAGTCCATCTTTAGTCATTACAGGATTCAGACAGAAAAGTTTAGAATGTCGCGATACAGATTTATGTTGCTTTACTTCGTATTCTATTTTGAAATTTGTTAACTGTACGCAACAACCTTCAAGTTGCCTGTGATCTTTTCCGTGTTATGTTTACAAATCTTAAGACATAGGATGTTATCCTAATAACCTTGTTCAAATTAGTGTAACTATGGAGATTTAATAAAGACTGCAAAGGTTCAACGTTCGTTAGTAAAGACACAGCAACCTTTCGTTTTTCTTCTTTAATTGATTCTAAATCGGTGTCAATTGGATCACTTAAATTGTTGTACGGGATATTGGACTCTGAAAGCCATGATGGTCCTTTTATCCAAATCTCATCCTTCACCAGAGCTTTAGCATTCATTCCCCTAGTTAATTTGTCAGCTGGGTTGCTTTTTCCAACACAATGATGCCATCCAGTGGCGTAACGTACACCCTCGCATCGCGAGGGGGGCCAGGGTTCTAAGGGGCCCAAAGCCTGATTGACGCATGTGCCTACCCTTTGTAAAATTCAACGTGGGGGCCCAAAACCTGACTTTGCAGGGGGGCCCAAATGTTTTCCGTTACACCACTGATGCCATCTGTTCGGATCCGTTTTCTCCTTGATTTCCGATACGCGGTTTCTTACAAACAGCTTCCAATCATCGGCCTTTCCCTTAATCCAGTGGATGCATATTTGAGAGTCACTCCAAAAGTAGATATTTTCCTTTTTCAACATGGAAAAAGTATTTTGTAAATAATGTTCCAATCTTGCTGAAATCAAAGCACCTAATAATTCTAATCTAGGCAGCGTGAGTTTCTTTAAAGGAGCCAAACGAGATTTTGACATAATGAAGCTAGTGATATATTTATCCGTATGTTTTAATAGAAAATAAGCCACAGAACCATAGCATTTAGGACTTGCGTCTGAAAATAAATGAAGCTCTATTGATTCCCAGTTTATCTCATTGAAATATAGCCTAGGAATTTTCAACACACTGATTTATATATAAAATTTCTATTTCATTTATCCATTCTGTAAATTCATTAGGAACGCATTCATCCCATGATATGCCCAATTCCCACATTCTTTGTAGCAATAGCTTCATCCTAACAGTAAAAGGGTTCATTACACCTAATGGATCAAAAAGCATACCACTCAGTAGCGCACACAAGGGGGGGGTCCGGACCCCCCAAAGCCCTTGATTTTTTCCCGATTGATTATAACTCTAAGTATATAATACGTAAAATTTAATTAATTACTTGTTATTAATGATTAATTTTATTAATTAATGCTAATTATTTATTCAAAAATTAGTTTTTTACTGTGTTTTGTTCCCGAAAATCGACAAAATCAAAAGGAGCATGATACAAGAATAGTGAACTTTCGATCCCGGACCCCCTTGAAAAATTCCTGTGTGCGCTACTGATACCACTAGCAGACAAAATGACTCTCCGTTACTTTCACAAGATTATTCAACTTCTCGAATTGTTTAATATCAAATTTTAAACTGTCATTCACATTGTCCCAGATTAATCCAAGTATCTTCAACGGTATGCCTGATTCTTAGAGATTAGGCCCTCCTTTCTTTATCCGTAAAAATTGTCTATCTTCCTCGACGATTCCTATTTCTAAGAAAGCGCGCTGAATATCTGCACAAAATACAATTTTGTGTAATCTGAACCGTAATATGATTTGAAGTAAATCGGGATTTAAATTTGGTCCGCTTTTTAAACAATCGTTTAATGATAACACGCCTTTACCTTTTGATGATGCATCGAAAACTATTCTAACCTTTGTACTATCCTTTTGTTCGCGCACTGCAGCGTGATGTCGATTTGATTTGATTTATCATTAACGTCGCACTGTTTAAGCTACACGAGGGCTTTTGGCGACGGACCACGTAATTTTGAACCATGGTCAAGTGACGTGGACGATACCTGAGCTGGCACCCCCCTCTCCTAACTACCACACCAACGGGAGGACGTTTCAGCTCTCGACAGATTTATCGTGCATCGCTGCCCTACACGGCGGGTCTTTAGTAGTACTGGGCTCGAACTCGTGACAAGGCAAGCCACGGTCCGATGCCTATACCACTCGGCTACCGCGGCCTAGCGTGATGTCGAAGAAAATATCCTGTGTTGATATTTTTATCTAAATTCTTGTTCACCCGTTCTATAATGCCGTCCCTTACGTGCTCCTTTATAATTTCATCGTATTTTAAATATAATTCCTCGTTTTTCTCAAACGTTTTACTTAAAACGAGTAAACGAAGTTTTGCTATTTGTTAATTACTTTTTAATTCCCTACTACAGTGTTTCTCAAACTGTGGGGCGCGCCCCCCTAGCGGGGGCGCGAGCATATCGAAAATAAAAGATTCAAAAATAATTAATTTACTGGAATGAATTAAAACAAAATACTTTCAGACATAATAAAAAATGCACTTTTACTCTGATATAATTTATAGGCATGCGCGCGCGATATTAAGTCAACAAAAATAAAAACTTCTTCAATACCTAATTCGCTATCTTTGATCCTATAACTAAATAATAAAAAAAACTTTTATTTGATTTGCTGTAATCCCACGATGAGAGATTTTTTTATTACGCTTTCTGTTTAAACCTAACATACAAATCTTTCAGCGAAAAAACAGATCCCAGACGCAGAATCGAAAAAAATTTAGGAACATAAAAAATTCACCACTGTCATTATTTTTGAAATACTGCACATTATAGCTGTAATCTGTTTAACCTTCTAAGTTATTGGTATAGTTAGTTATGACACCTCTCTTATGTGTTTGTTTCTCATTTAGGGAAGCTGTAAGTAATATATTTCTCTGTTACGCTTTTTTCCATGCAAAAGAGATGATATTTGGAAAACCACGGAGAGTTGACTCACCACAAACCACTTTGAACAATTATTTGGCCAAGACTTATTTTTACGATTATTCTATACATATAAAGCATAACGCGAAAAACGTTTTACGCAATTTCATTTAATCATAATGAATACACTTTTTATCCGGAAATGGTCGCGCGGGACGCACAGATTACGAAATCGTTAATTCTGGCAAAACTGTTTATTTGTTACCAAAGAAAAATTGAAAAGTCCTTGAAAGTAGGTAAGTAAACTTTCTCTTAATTAAATTATTCACTGGAATCACGATTTGTATCGTACAATAAAATAATTGTAAAAAAAAAGGATTAGGGTGACTCAATAATCCCGCTCGACCGTATCGAGTGCGCGCCTGTTCCCGGGTTAAAACATGAAGTCTTTTCGCTTTAAATATTAAAAATAATACAGTTATTCTTCATCGGAATTTTATATTATTATTCATTATTTAACATCAAATATAAATGCTAATTCTGTGAGGCTTAAAATTAGCATTCGCTTAAAACTAATTATAATTTGAGCAACCATTTTTAAAAAATCATTTTACATTTTTGTAAACATTGTCGAGCACTTGGCTTTGCTCCCCTTACAATTAAGCTATTATATCAATAATGTTTTATTTTCTTATAAATGAACTCGTGCAAAGAGCGGGCACTTCAGCCGGTATATTTTGTAACGTTTGAAAGAATAACGGTAGCGTATTCTTGGTTAATTAAAATATGGAATTTATTTACGTCACAACTATTGAATATAATTTACTAAATGATACATTAAAGTTATTAAACTTAATTATAGATTGTTAGAGTCCAATATTTTGTGAGAGGAGGATTCGTTGGCCACCGCTCCCGTGTAAGTTCAAAGCATCTCCCTCTCATCTTCCGGTCGACGGGGTTAGATTCCTCGGGGGTCAAAAAGGGGTTGCGCTGCAAGATGCACGTATGGGTGTCGGGTCCACCAAAGATTTCGACCGCTGCTGGGAGTGGCTACGTTACAGCTCTCGCCCTCTCTTATAGAACTTTTCTGTTGAGAAAAGTTTAATGGAATGACGATGACAACTGACAGATTACCGACACATTCCTTCATTAAGCACCCCTATATTTCTGAGCTGCAATTTTAACTACTAAAGAAAACGCTGAACTAAATTTGGAATGACTTATTTCTAGTGAGTGAGTGTTCTTGCTAGGGAACTTACACAAATCCATACTACGAAAATGATCAATAGCAATATAAGAAAACATACTATAACATTAAATAAAAATACAAACACTCCTATCACAATGCCTATTATCAATTATACTAACAACATGTTACATCAAATGCTAGTGTAAGACCTTACACATAAAATATTCTTCGCCACAATACTTAATAAAAATTATACCAACGACATGTTGATATGATATGCGAAGTGTACAACCTTACACACAAAATCTTTTCACAATATGCCTCTTGCGTAAACTAAATAATCATGTATATTTTAAAACCCTATACACAAAATTAAGCATATTAATACATTTGCTTTTCATGGCTTTATCTTTTGACACGCATCTCCATTCGATATGATATACAGTACTAGTAAATAAATAAAATTAATACAATTATTAACCGTTAACTAAAAAAAACATTATAAGCAACAATTATTATTCATGAGCAAGAGAACATTGTTAACAATTCCTAATTATCTATCACCGATCTACTGAGACTATCTGCATTTCTGTGACTTTTACCCGACCGATGTACAATTCTAAAATTATATGGTTGCAAAGCCAAAGCCCATCGCATCAATCTAGGGTTAGAACTAATATTTCTATTCAACCACACCAATGGGTTGTGATCGGTCATAACTAAAAATGAATTTCCATCTAAGTAATAATGTAACCTTTTAATTGCGAAAACAATACTAGCACATTCCTTCTCCGTCGTACAATAACGCTCTTCTCTACCTCTGAAAATTTCTTACTCTGGTAAAGGATTAGATGCTTCTCACCTTGTTCATTTAATTGGGTTAAAACTGCTCCCATACCTGCGTTTGAAGCGTCCGTTTGAACAATGAATTCTCGTCCAAAATTTGGCGCGTACAAGACGGACTTATCAATTAGTTTCTCTTTTAGTTCTCGAAATGCGTTTTTACACTCGGTCGTCCACGTAATTTCTCCCTTCTTTGCTCTTCCCTTCAACGCGTCCATCAACGGAGCATCGATTACCAAAAACAGATTGACATATTTTTGATAATAACCTGCTAGACCTAAGAAGGCACGTATTTGGGTTTTCGTGCGAGGGGTAGGGAACTCTAGAACAACCTGAACTTTGATCTCGGAAGGGGTGCGAAAACCCTGACCCACAATGTGACCCAAAAATTTGACATTTTGTTGCGCAAACTTATACTTTGAAGGTTTTATAGTTAACTTAGATCTCTTTATTCTCTGCAGAACCGTTTCCACATGTTTAAGGTGCGACTCCCAAGTATCTGAGAAAATTGCGATATCGTTAAGTAATTCAGCCATGAGTTTACTAAAGAAATATGGAGCATTCTTTAATCCAAAACTCATCCTTAGGGATCTGTATGTACCAAAGCTAGTACAGAAGGCTGCGTCTCACTGTGCAGTTTTACTCAAATGGATTTGCCAATATCCCTCAGATAAATTTAAGACGGTAATAAATTTAGCCGCCGAGATACCTTTTCTACGCGTTCTTCGATATTCGGAAGAGGAAAATATTCCGTTCTAATGATCCCGTTTAATTTCCTGTAATCAATACATGGACGAGGTTCTTTCCCAGCTACCTCAACTAAAATCATAGGGGACATGTAATCCGATTCTCCTACCTCAATGATTCCTAATTTTAACATTCGGTTAATTTCGTTTTTTAAGATTTCATTTTATCGGTGCGACATTCGATAGGGCTTCGTCCTAACTGGTTGATCGCTAACTAACTGGGTTTCGTGTTCAACCAGATTAGTTAAACCGGGATTGTTTGAAAAACATTTAGAGTATTTATTTAATAATTCGCGCAGTAGATCCATTTGTTTGTCGTGAAGGTATTTGTTCAACTCGCTAGCCTGGATTACGTCCTCCAAATCATAAACGACAGAATTGTTTTTTAAGTACGGAATTTCTAATTCCTGGTCTGCGAGAGAATTTTGCGTTTCATCATTAATAATTACGTTAACGTGTTCTGGCCTTTTGTAATACGGTTTTAGCATATTTATATGATAGCTTTGAGATGTTTCGCGTCTGCCGGAGATTTCAGCTAAATAGTTCGTTTCCGAAATTTTATTTAAAATTGTCCCAGGACCTATCCACTGCACTGCTAATTTATTTGCTCTGGATGTAGCTAACACTAGGACTAAATCTCCAACCTTAAATTCACGTTTTACTGCGTTTTTATCATACCAAGTTTTCCGCTTAACTTGCATTTCCTCCATTTTATTTATAGCTATTTCTTGACATCTTTTTAATCTATTTATTAACTTAAACATATATTCAGTGACGAGATCACCTTCTTCTTCCGGTTCCATCCAATGTTCCATTACTAACAACTCTTGGGTTCGCAAAATTTTCCCATACACCAACTCTGACGGTGTATATCCTGTACTTTCGTGAGATACAGTCCGTAACGCTAAAAGAATTGACGGAAGATGCTTGTCCCATTCGGAGCCTGCATCTAAACATAAGAGTCGTTTTAACGTTCTATGAAATCGCTCAACAGGGTTACTCTGTGGATGATACACAGAACTATGCCTGACAAGTATTCCGAATCTTTAAAAAAACTCGGTAGTCAGAGCACTAGTAAAAGAAGTACCCTGGTCACATTGTATTTCACGGGGAAACCCCATCCGACTAAAGATGTTTAACAGCGCATCTGGGACACTAACGGAACTAATATCAGACACCGGAATAGCTTCAGGGAATTTTGATGACATGCAAATGGCCGTGATAAGATATCGATTCCCTTTAGATGTGAACGGGAGAGGCCCACATGCATCAATATTTAGCTTAGTAAAAACCTCCTGAATAACAGGGACCAATTTTAGTGGAGCTTTCTTTTTATCATTGGGCTTCCCAGCCCTCTGACACTGATCGCAAGTTTTTACAAACTGTTCCATATCTTTATAGCAATTCGGCCAGTAGAAATATCGGTTTAATTTGTCTTTGGATTTCGTAATTCCCAGGTGTGCAGATGTTCCCTCATGACACAAGGATTTAATGGAGTCGCGCAACTCTTCCGGCACTACTATTAACTTCACCACGTTACCTAACTTATCTTCACGATTTTTGACCAATAATTCCTTCTCTAGCGAATAAACCTGATTGATAACCTGCACTTGACTGGCTGCCTGTTCGTATAAGGATTTAATCTCCTCGCTATTTTTTTGAGCATTGATTAAATTTTCTCGCGTAACCCTTAGCAGCGCTAATTCCGGAACATATTCCTGGAGTGCAGGTATTAAAATTTCGTCCTCTGCATCCGAAGAAACAATTATAGCCTCATCTTCCCCTTTCTTAGCTTCAGCACTATCTATTCCCCTATCTTCTCTAGCCGCTTTGACTTGAGACCTTGTTTGGACAGCATTCAGTATTTCGACTGGCAGGAAATTATAGCCTAAATTTTCTTTTATTAGCTCGGCCGTTTTATTTCCAAGCAAATATCGACCGTGTTGATTTAAGTGATTTCCACAAACCGCTGCCTTAGTTTGCACCGTTCCAAAATTTCCGGAAACTTCCACGGCCGCCAAAGGTAAACAAACTAATTCTGGGCTTAACGATTGTTTTATCCAAACATTTTCACCAGAGAAAGAAGGATTTATGTATTTTGCACATACTAAATCTATTGTCGCTCCTGTATCTCTAAGAATGTCTATCTCGTGACCATTCACAGAGCCCTTTGTTGTATATGGATTAAGAAAATCTGGGTTTTCATTTCCTTCAATATTATTAAGAGTTTCCGTCGTTTTGTTTTTTATTAATTTAGGGCAAACGGCTTTTATATGTCCGGGCATATTGCAATGATAACATCTTTGTATCACGCGTTTTTCAAAAGTTCTCTCTCTAGTACTCTCCGGAACAGAAGCTCCTAATCTGGGGGAAGATTTTTCAAATCTATTTTCTTTTTCCTTAACCCCTGAGTATGTCAAAATTTTATCATTCCTGTCCAACCTATCCATGGGTTTCGAATTTACCTTTCGGACGTCCTCATACACTGCTGGACAATTGCTAAGGACGGATCACAAATTGCTATGTAGCATAACATTAAGCGAGACATGAGGCCTAGTAGGATAAAATATAGTTGCCACACTGTTCAGACATTAGAGTAAAGAATATTTATTGTTCTGGAAAGTACAAAACCTGTGAAACATCTGAAAGAAAAAAAAATGTTTATTTGATCTGCGTACGGAGAAATGGAACAATGCATCTAAAAGTCAGCAGGCACCTTAAAGAAAGGTATCAGTACGGGATATGTCCACCGTGGAGTGTGATGCAACATTCCACACGTCGTACCATACTTTGCACAACATTATCCAGCAGCTGTTGAGGCAATTTATCCCATTCCTCTATGAGTGCACGGATGAGGGTGTTCTTGTTTGTCGGAGGATAGTTTCGACCAGCAACTTGCCTTCCCAAAGCATCCCACACATTTTCAATGGGGTTTAGATCTGGTGAACACGCTGGCCATACGAGACGTTGAATACCCTCGCTGTCTAGACAATCCTGAACAGCGAGTGTTCGATGACATGTTGCGTTGTCGTCCATAAAAACAAATTTATCACCGAAAGCACCACGGAAAAGACGAACATGAGGAAGTAGAACTTCATCAATGTATCTGTTGTTCTTTTGTGAAATAACTTCTACTACGGTATCTTGGGACATCACATTTATTTATATACATACGAAAATATTGATCGCGGATACTGCACACAGCAAGTCTGACCCAAAAGCACACAGCGAACGGTCAGCTCGTCAACCCCGTAGAAGGAATGCGCGGGAGTGAAGCGGGAAAAAGAGTGCGTGGGCGGATCACTCAGTTATCCTTCCGCCAGAAAAAATAGTTCACTCGCTTCACCCCAACAGTATCGTTGGCCCGTCATTCACAACCACATGTAGGCGCGTGCGGCCATTGATCATGATGCCGGCCCACACCATGATACTGCATGTCGGATATCGGTCCTTTTCCTGGATATTTTCTGGACGATAAGCAGTACCACTCTCGCGCCAGATCAGTTGGCGTCTACAATCCGATGACAGACTGAACCTACTCTCATCTGAGAATAGTACGCATGCCCAGTCCTGTTCAGTTCAATTGTGATGCTCACGACACCATTGCAAACGGGCAGACGGTGCTGTCTGGTCAATGGGACACACACAACAGGTCTGGGTACGTATAGTCCTCCTCCCCTCAAACGTCTGGCAACAGTTTTTTGGGAGATCTGCTTTCCTGAGGCAGCAAGAAACTGATTTGCCACCTGCTGAGCTGTGGTGCGCCTGTTCCTTTTTGTTGATAGGACGATATATCTGTCTTCTGAAGGCGTCTCGTACTTCTAACACGACCTCCCCCGTGCCGTCTACTACACATTCCAGTAGTTTTAAATGACTTCCACAGCCATGAAACAACGCTGTGAGCGATGTCGAACTCCCTGGCAACATCTGTTATTTTTTGCCCTTCTTCGATCTTTCCAATAATTCGTCCACGCATAAAATCATCTATGTGATGTCGGGAAGACATGCCAAAAATTTTAAGTTCGTCTATTAAATCTTTCCTGTAAAACTTTGACTTGAAACAACAACTGTCCACACGCGTCAAAACCTTTAAAGCTCTTATGAACGCTATCACGTGATGAACAGACGTGGAAAAAAAATGTGCATACTCATACTTTTTACTAATATCCCGCACTTATTCTAATTTTCCACATTTTGCTTCCTTTCATTTTGTGGTTGCTATGGATGATAGTGTTATCCGTCCTTAGCAATTGTCCAGCAGTGTAATTATCAAAGAGTTTTGCTATTTGAGTAGCTGATTTAAGGTTTGCCTAATTATCTAAAAATGATCTTTCATACTAGCATTGGCGCGTTTTTTTAATTGATCTACCACCATTAGATTTTTAAGATCTTGAAAGGTATTTATTTCTAAGCCAATCAGCCACTCATCTAGATAATTCATAATTTCAAAAGTGAAATCCTTCCAGGTGCTATCGGATTTTTTCTGGTGTTGGACAAATTTTTGCCGAAAGACCTCCGGACATAACTTGAATCTTTTAAGTAATAATTTCTTTACATAATCGTAATTTTCGGCTTGTTCCTCCGGTTCGCGAGCAATAAATTGCACGATCTCTAGGGGTAACAAACCCAATAATTGCCCCACTCACTCTTTCTTTTCTATTGAGACCCTTTTAGCCTCTCGTTCGAAGATCACTAGATATAAACTAATATCTGACTGCTTAGGATCGAAAACTGGGATCAATTTTTTTAAGTTTAAATTAGAGGTTACAGAACATGTATTTATAGAATTGTTTGATTCATCGTTTACCCTAAATCCGGATTCTATTTTAAACCTTTCTAAATCAAATTTCAGCTGTAATTCTTTCTCTTTTAATGCCTGCTCCTTTACTACCTCCTCCAATCTTATTTTTTCAGCCCTTTCTAACTCTTCCAATCTCATTTTTTCAGCCCTTTCTAACTCCTCTAATCCAGTGTTTCTCAAACTGTGGGACGCGCCCCCCTGGGGGAGGCGCGATAAACGTACAAGGGGGGCGCGAGCATATCGAAAATAAAAGATAAAAAAAATTTATTTACTGGAATGAAGTAAAACAAAATACTTTCTGACATAATAAAAAAAATACACATTTACACTAATATAATTTATATATCTGCGATATTACGTCATAAAAAATTAAAGCTACTTCTTTTCAAACCAAAATGAGAAAAAACAAAACCCAGACCCATAATCGAAAAAAATTTTTAGGAAGGTAAAAAATTCATCACTGTTATATATTTGTCATCAGATGTAGGCAGCAGAATGTAGCTGCTGCGGTTTGACCTTCGAACTTACTTGTACGGTTAGTTACGTCCCTGCTCTTATGTGTGTGTGTATTTGTTTTTTCATTTAGGGAAGTTGCAAATAAACTATTTCTGCTGCGATATTTTCCTTGTAAAATATTTTTATGATTTTTGGAAAAGCACAGAGAGCTGAAGGATTACTTGGCCAAGATTTATTTCTATGAGTTATTTCCAAACATATAAAAAAGCGTAATGAAAAAAACGTTTTACATAATTTTTTTTGAACATCCATATTGTAATAAATACACTTTTATTCCGGAGCTGTCACGCCGAGCGCAGAGTGCACGAAATCGGTAATTCTGGCAAAACTGTTTAATTGTTACCAATGGCTCTGACACTATCCTCCTGTTTGACAGTCTTAACGTGTGAACTAAAATATATTTGTCACATATCTCCCTCTTTTTTGGGAGTGACAAACGTTTTTTTACAATCTTAAGGTACTTGTTTTGACTGAGTTCCCGGTGTGATAATTTTTTTTCCGAAATATTTTCTGTGTTCTTGAAAGTAGGTGAGTATATTTTCTCTTAATTAAATTATTCACTGGAATTACGATTTTTATTGTGTACTATAAAAATAATTATAAAAAAAGAGATTGGCGTGGCTCAATAACCCCACTCGACCATTAGTATCGAGTGCGTGCCTGCTCCAGGTTTAAAACATGTTGAAGTCTTTTCACTTTAAATATTAAAAATAATACAATTATTTCTCATCGGAATTTTATATTATTGTTCATTATTCAACATCAATTCTAAATGCTAATTCTGTGAGGCTTAAAATTACAGTTCGCTTAAAACTAATTTGAATTTGAGCAATGATTTTAAAAAATCATTTTACATTTTTGTAAACATTGTTGCGCACTTGGCTTTACACTCTCTTTAAAATTCAGCGATTATATCAATAATGTTTTATTTTCTTATAAATGAAATCGTGCAAATAGCGGGTATTTCAGCCGGTATACTTTTAATGTATCAGTGCTGCACAGAGTATTTTATAACTAATTAATTAATGCTAAATTAAGAACAAGTTTAATAAGTATTAGCGACTTCCATGGGCTTGTCTTACAGAGCAAATTTTTCAAAGGAATGCTTATGATTAGAAATTGATCCACTGAGTTCTTTCCAAAAAAAAAGCTGATATCTATATTTTGCCTTCTAAGCAGCCACCGCATTTTGCAATATATTCCAATCTAAAAATTAGAGAAAGGAAAAAAACATAATAATTATCCTATTACTTAATATTTTTTTTGCTTAAAAGCAACATATACAAAATTTAATATTTATGTCATGAATTTGTACTGTATATATATAATTAAGATTATTGCTTTAGCGTAAAAAAAAGTGCATTATTATTGCATTCAGTACATTATTAATGTATAAGGGGGCGCGATAAAAATTGTGATTGATAAGGGGTGTGCCAGTTTTGAAAGTTTGAGAAGCACTGCTCTAATCTCATTTTTTCAGCCCTTTCTAACTCCTCTAATCTTTTTCCTTTTGCAATGATAGTCTCATACAGATTTTTAACAAATTCCTCTTCATAACCTTCACTGTTAGTGATTGCAATTTTTATGCTAGGGACAGTCATATTTAAGGTGGCATTTATTCCTAATTCCTCAGCAAGTTGCAACATATCTTGCTTTTCCCCTTTACCAAGGAAAGCCATTTTTTAAACAATATCAAATTAATGCCACGCTAAATTTTGCACTATTTTGTTACTATTCTCTATTAATACAATAACACTGGTCCCATGCATACACAGAAATACACAAAGAAAAACTTAACACTAAAAATAATCAAAATCATTCAAGAGACTTAAAACACAATAAATCTTAAGCTAAAATTGCACACAATGCTTGAAATACAATTACAATTCTCTAGAAACAAAATAACACTGTTCCCATGCAAGAAAAAACACTAAGTATTTCAAAATTTATAAAGAACATTTTAACCAAAATTCCTAATACAATATGCAGTTTGGAACTCAAAAATATAACAGTACTCACCCATTTGAAGTACTCAGCTTGCTGTCAGAAGCAAATTATGTGCAGTAATATGGCACTAGTGGTTTTGAACTCTTCCGTGTGAACAATTGTCCTTTTGACCAATCTTGAATCTTTCACCCTTAACAATAAGTGTGGTCAGTTTGACCAGCCTTGAATTCACTCGTGGCACGGCTTCCAAAGATCGCTTTCCCTCCGGGCACTCCGGCGGTTAACACTATAGATCAGTTTGATCTTCATTGAGCAGGACGCTCTCCTTCTCCGAAGCTGAATTCAATTGCAGCACGGCTTCCGAAAATCGCTTTCCCTTCGGACACTCTGGCCATCAACACTATAGATCAGTTTGATCTTCTTTGAGTAGGACGCTCTCCTCCGAAGCTGAATTCAATTGCAGCGCGGCTTCCGAAGATGTCTTTTTCTCCCTGCGTTGCGGTCCGTCCATAAAATCCAAAATTTCCTCCTCTCACGAGTAGGGTTGCCAGATGTCCGGTTTTCGACCGGACAGTCCAGTTTTCTTTATGTTAGTCCGGTCAAGAGAATCTGGGTAAACCGGACAAAAGAATGTCCGGTTTTAAATACATTTTGCGTAATATCTGGTGCTTTGGGCAGACAACCAACAGAAAGAGTAGGATTCTAAGTACCTAGGTGTATATCTACATGGTTTGGACACGCGTGTGCATGTGGATAGGATTGCGCAGCCAGAGCCACCTTCGGTTCGGATTCGATTCGGACTTTCGACCTTCCTCTTCCGCTCTTCCCCTCCGAGCTCCGACGGAGGAGGGGGAAGGGGCCGGTAGCGGGGAGTCGCTGTCAGTCCATAGTTGTTCTTGATGTGGGTATATTCGATTCCTATTATTTGTGTCGCTGTCGTGATCGTGTATGAGTGTGCCAAAATGGAAGACAAGGAAGCATCTAACAGCAAGGGAACTCCAACTAAGAAAGCAAGAAGAGTTTGTCATTATAATGTTGATTGGGAATCGCGTTTTGTTTGGTTAAATAAATGCGATGAAGACAACACAAAAAGGCTATTGCAAATTGTGCAAAAAATTCATTCACTGTAGCTTATGACGGCTTAAAAGCAGTTACCCACCACGCTGAGGCAAAGAAGCACAAAGAGTGTGAAAGTGCTGCAGCCATGTCTCACCGAATGAAGTCTTTCTTTACACCAAAAGGCAGCACCCAAAGCGAAAAAGTTGGCATTGCCGAATTGACTGAGGTTTACCATAGTATCAAGCACCACATTTCTTATGTTGCTCAAGATTGCTCCTTGAAAGTATTAAAACAAGTGATAAACGATTCAGATATCGTAAAGCAAATGACAGGAGGACGCACTAAATGTACAGCTTTGGTAAACCAAGTTTTGTTTCCGTATTCAATGGAACTTGTGCAGGAAGATTTAAAGAATGATGCTCCCTTTTCGGTAGCGACTGATGCATCAAATAAAGGTAATAGAAAAAATTTTCCAGTTGCTATTCAATATTTCTCACCAAAAAGCGGCATCTGCCATAAAATATTGGATTTTTACGAAGACTCATTTGAAGATTCAACATCTATTAAGCAACGTTTATGTGAAGTCATGGATAAATCACGACTCCCATGGAGCAGAGTAACAGCATATGGAGCGGACAACGCGTCTGTTAATTTTGGAGTCAATAATTCCGTTTTTCAAAAATTGAAGTCTGAAGAAAACAACGACATAATTGCTGCTCACTGTAATGACCACATATTTAATAAGTGCGCTAAAAATGCATTAAAAGTAATGCCTGTTGATGTCGAAAATATAGTGATGAAAGTATTTGCAGGGTTCTCTTGTTCCGCTAAGAAACGAGAAGATTTGAAGGAGTGCTTTGATTTTTTCGAAAGCGAACACAGAGAAGTCATTCGTCACGTTCCTACAAGGTGGATTAGTTTATATAAAGCTCTTGATAGGATGCTTTCATCATGGGGGCCATTGAAAAGGTACTTCATAGAACGAGGTTCTGATAATTGCCCTACGGCTCTCTGGGCTATCTTATCAGACCAAGAAAATGAAATTTCAGGTGAAGCTAATCCTACTTATAATGAACTATATTTGTATTTCACTCATAACTTTATGGCTTCTTTTCAAGAAATTATTCTGTTGGTAGAGAAACATACCACAGCAGCATTTAATCTACATAACATAATGGTGAAAACGACGCAATTTCAAAGAAAATAAATGACAAATATTTCGGAATTAAAGTCCATGTGGCATTAAAAAAAAGGCCATCTTCCAGACCATGAAGTTGAAAAATTTACTAAAAACGCTACAAATGCGTATCACCGAGCTCTAGCTTACATAGAGAAGTGGTATCCATTTGAAAACCAAAATTATAAAACGTTCAGTTGTTTGAATCTCGAATGCGGAAGATTGCCCACGCTGGATCAACTGCTCGATCTATGGTCAATATCTCCATAGAAGCAGCAAACTCCCCCTGAACAGATTTACGATGAACTGGCTGCACTTCAGAGTGTTTTTCCTTCACTCAAACTCGAAAGTAACTCAATTGAAATGTGGTGCAAATTTTTCCAAAAAGAAGAAGCACCGAATCTGCTGAAAATTGTGCAGTTTGTGTGCAGTGTTCCTGTATCCAACGCTTTTGTGGAACGTATCTTCAGCGTCATGGGAAACGTATGGACTGACGAAAGAAATCGTCTCGCTGTAAATACAGTAAAAAGTGAATTGTGCATTTTTTTTCAATATAAGCTCTAGTTGCACTGAATTCAAAGATGCCATTTCGACCAATAAACCTTTGTTAAAAGCAGTGTCATCAAATGCCAAATATACAAAGAAGTAGAGATTGTAAACTTCTTTGTCATTTTCAGCAATATTTATGAGATAATAAAAAAATTGAAAAGTTGTCCGGTTTTTTTCTCGAACACATCTGGCAACCCTACTCACGGGTCCTGAATGCTAACTTTTTATCCCAAAGCGCTGCCACCAAGTCTCTAAGCTGTAATGTTTGAAAGAATAACGGTAGCGTATTCTTGGTTAATTAAAATATGGAATTTATTTACGTCACAACTATTGAATATTATTTACTAAATGATACATTAAAGTTATTAAACTTAATTATAGATTGTTAGAGTCCAATATTTTGTGAGAGGAGGATTCGCTGGCCACCGCTCCCGTGTAAGTTCAAAGCATCTCCCTCTCATCTTCCGGTCGACGGGGTTAGATTCCTCGGGGGTCAAAAAGGAGTTGCGCTGCAGCTGCAAGATGCACGTGTGGGTGTCGGGTCCACCAAAGATTTCGACCGCTGCTGGGAGTGGCTACGTTACAACTTTTAATGTAGCAGTGTTGCACAGAATATTTTATAACTAATTAATTAATACTAAATTAAGAACAAGTTTAATAAGTATTAACGACTTCCATGGGCTTGTCTTGTAAAGCAAAGTTTTTATAAGGAAAATGCTTATGATTGGAAATTCACCCTCTGAGTTCTTTTTCTATATTTAGCAGATATCTATATTTTGTCTTCTAAGCAGCCACCGCATTTTGCAATATGATCAATTTGAAAATTAGAGAAAGGAAAAATAACATAATAATTATCCTATTATTTTATGTATTTATTGCTTAAAAGTATTATACAAAATTTTAATACTTATGTTACTAATTTGTATGGTTTATAATTAAGATCGCCTATTGTAGCTTTAGCATCAAAGTGCATTATTATTCCATTCAGTACATTATTAATGTATAAGGGGGGCGCGATAAAAATTGTGATCGAAAAGGGGGGCGCCAGTATTGAAAGTTTGAGAAGCACTGCCCTACTATCTTCCTTCCACAACAATCGAGTTTCATATCTTTTCTTTGTATACACCGTATTTTGTTCGAATGTTTTCAAAATTTCTTTATCTGACAAGGGCACTTCATTGTCCGGATTTATCCCAATTGTTTCTAATGACCACAAATTCCTTACTCTATCAAAATCGAACTCCTCATTTACGATTAAATGATTAGCAAATATATTCTTACAATTAACTTCATCTTCCTTTCCCTGTATTAAATATCCAAAAATACTATCAACCGCAATTAATCTTTTGCTAATTCTAATGTTCTTTTCACCTAAGGTTTCTGAAATGTAATCCGAACCAATGAAAACATGAATCCTTTCAGCGGTGCTATTATCCGCTAACTCGATTCCCCTTTCTAACGCGATGTTTCTTATAAACTTCGATGGAATCCGAATTCTAGCTGAAGTGATCGAATCAATAACAACCGCTTGTATTTTAATATGCTTATTAGTATGTACATTTTGTAACGTTACTTCAACTATATCGTAAGTGCGTTTCTCGGCGGCTTCACTTCCGAAATCACTAACGCACAGTGGCGTAACGGAGAACATTTGGGCCCCCCTGCAAAGTCAGGTTTTGGGCCCCCACGTTGAACTTTACAAAGGGTAGGCACTTGCGTCAGTCAGGCTTTGGGCCCCTTTAGAACCCTGCCCCCTCCCCCGCGATGCGGGGGTGCACGTTACGCCTCTGTTAACGCCTCCTTATCAACAACCTTTAACTCCAATAACTCAACGACTTCCCTCAGTATAAAAGATTTATTTGCACCACCATCTAACATACATAGATAGAAAACCCGACCCATTTGAGATCGTGGATTCCTGAATCTGACTCGCACTATAGAAGTTGACTGGTCGCCGCTCTTGACAGTGGCCCGCAAGAGATCTCCCTCTATCGAATTGGATGCGTCTCCTATACGCCCCAATTCATTAGCACGATTCACATTCTTTTCTTTACGATTTATACATCTGGCTACAGCACTTTTCAGTGCTACTAGTGTAGTTCAGATCACTAATTATTCACATCTGGTTACTCTCACGGCATAAGACTAGGAATATGGCAATGGCTCAGCAAACTGACATGGACTTTTCTCCCTTATCACCACTATCTATAGCATCTAACGGTACTGCTCCATGCGATGAGCTCACCGCAATGAAGAGCTACATTAGAAGGTTGCAAATTATTTGCAACGAAAAAGAAAAAACCGTCTCTCTTTTAAGACTAGATCAAGGACATGTCGAATCCGATTCTCTCTACCAACTGGCATGGAGTGAATACCAGGATATACAAGGAACACTTCAACAAGCGGTGAGTAATTTTGACTCTCTCTCTCCCTGTACCAACCCAGGCTGCTCTCACCAAATCTCTCCCAAAAATTCTCCCAATAGTACTTCTCCTTCTCCCTCTAGGAGAAATTTGCAACATAAAAGAAAAGATGAGGACGACTTCGAATTCCCGCTACTTAGAAAAACGGCGAGGAAAATGGTACTTGAAAGCTCAGAGGACATACCCGTTGTTAATCAATTCTCTCTACTCCCAAATGTAATCATAAAACAGGTCGCAGGTCAACTGGCCCCACCTCCCACTAATAACCAAAATTCTACTGATGTAACAAAAGATCAGCAGAAGCCAGGAAATAACCCACTCCCACCTCCAATTATGATGAAATTCACAAAAACCTATAGGGAACAGGTAGACACAGTAAAAAGAATTTTTCCACATCTCAGGCTAAAAACTACAGGAGAGTATATAAAGCTTTACTCCAATACCACAGAACAGAATCGCATTGTTAGACAAACTCTCATAGAACTTGGGAGGCCGCGGTAGCCGAGTGGTATAGGCATCGGATCGTGGCTGACTTTGTCACGAGTTCGAGCCCAGTACCACTAAAGACCCGCCGTGTAGGGCAGCGATGCACGCTAAATCTGTCGAGAGCTGAAACGTCCTCCCGTTGGTGTGGTGTGGTAGTTAGGAGAGGGGGTGCCACAAACTTGACCATGGTTCAAAATTACGTGGTCCGTCGCCCAAAGCCCTCGTGTAGCTGAACAGTGCGACGTTAATCTTAACTCACTCACTCACTCATAGAACTTGGATACAAATTTTACGTAATAACCCCTAAAAACGAAAGACCAATAAAAGTGGTCATAAAAGGTTACCCAAAATCTGCTGATCCGAATCATATTAAATCAGACTTGGAAAAAGAGGGATTTTTACCCGAAAGGGTAACCCAACTAATTGGAAGACGAACTAAACAAAAACTTCCAGTCTTTCAAGTTACTCTCCCTAGATCATTGGAGAACCTAAAAATTTTCGATTTAAAAACGCTTGCACACCTAAATATCACAGTCGATGGATATAACGGCAAGGGAATCACACAGTGCTTCTCTTGCAACAATTTCCATCATAACGCCGAAAACTGTTTTCTCAAACCCCGCTGCCTTAAGTGTGGCGAAGAGCACATAACGAAAGACTGCCCCATCAAGCAAAGGCTTGAAACAAAATTTTGTATTAACTGCCAAGTGTACGGGCATATGGCCAACTGGTACGGATGCCCATGCTTCCCCAAACCCAAAAAGGGCGCTGCTAAAATTAATCGCAACAGTTACACAAACCTCTACAATAGTTTCGTTAGACCGAACTTTTCGTATGCACAAATCGCTAAACACTCTAATAATACAAAAACTAATTTCAACTCTCAAATCAAACCACAGATGGCGCCACGAAAACCTGAGACCTCAAACCAAACTGAGGCCATTAACAATGCTCCTCCCATACAAAATCAAGTTCAAAATTCTAACCAGGTTATTAACTCTAACCCCACTCCCAACTTAAATCTTAATAATACTCAAAACGGTAATAACAGTGGCATTAAAGCACCACCGTGCAATGCCTTATTCAATTACTTAATGCTATGAATACAGCTCCAACCCTTACCAATAGTTTCGATCAAGTAAATTCCGCCCAAGCGGATGCAAATCAGATGTACAGCCTAATAGAGGCATCTTGTAACACCAATAATGATAAATAAGTCCCCAATTGGCCTCAGTTTGTGTTCTTGGAACGCAAACGGTTTACTTGGTAAATTAACTGAATTAAAAATATTTATAGAGAAGTACTCTCCCGATTTACTATTAATTCAAGAAACACATTTGAGACCATCACATAACATTAATATAGCAAACTACACCTGCTACAGAAATGATAGACAACCTTCAATTGAGAATGACAGGGCCTTCGGTGGAACTCTAATTCTCGTCAAACGCGCTATTAATCACTACTCTCTCTCCCTCTGCAAACCATCGAAGCTACTGTTGTTATACTAACCCCACTCGATCACGATCCTATTTCAATAGTCAGTATCTATATTCCGCCAAAATCTGACGAGTATACCTTCACCATTGACATAGAAAATCTAATTCAAACCAGCAGTAATTGTGTTTTGTTCGGCGATTTTAATGCCCCACATACTGCCTGGAACTGTAAAAATAACTCTTCTAGAGGAGTGCGTCTCCTCGACTTTACTAACTTAACTAACTTGCACATTGCTTATCCGGATTCTCCAACTAGATTCGGAATTAATACTTCAAATACCTTAGATATTGCTTTAATTAGAAACTTCTACTATCCATATACTATAAACTCTCTACATGACTTATCTTCAGATCATAATCCAGTCCTTCTAAATTTCACACTAAAACTCAACAAAGATATCACTAACCCCAGGGCAGTTCACACGAACTGGCCACTATTTTCTAAAAAACTTAATGCAAATCTCTCTCTTTTAAATTATCACCCAAATACTATTAATATTTATTCTGATATCGATAAAAAAATCACAGAGTTCACCGATACGGTCCGCGCCGCCCATAGCCACACCTCCCGACCAATAGTAACGCCTCACAAGAGCTACACACCGCCGTATATTCACAAACTTATTAAACAGAAAAACCAATACAGGAATTTTTACCACAGAACACTTGATCCACATTTCAAAACACTATACAACAAAGCCCAAAAGAATGTTAAAAAAGAACTCAGAAATTATAGCAACGAAAACTGGACAGCCAAACTACAAGCTCTCAGCGCTCAAGATAACAGTCTATGGGCGGTTCAAAAATTTCTCAAAAACAAACGCTCAGACATCCCACCACTTAATTGCACAACGGGCACGGCAGTTACTGACAACCAAAAAGCAAATATCCTCGCTGATTCTATACTTGACAACTTCACTGAAAATACTAGGAAAACAAATGTATTTGACGATGACGATGAGTTAATTAATAACACTGTTAACTCCTTCCTCTCTATTCCCCCTCTCGCTACCACTGAAACCGCATATCCATCTGAAATAATTTCTTATATTAAAAAATCTAACTCTAAAAAAGCGCCAGGTAAAGATGGCATTAGCAACCGCATGACTAAAAATTTCACACTCAAAGCTATTCTTATTTTAACTATCCTAATTAACAAAATTCTTACTCTTAATTACTTTCCTAAATCCTGGAAAGAAGCCATTATCTTCCCTATTCTTAAACCAGGCAAAAACAAAAACTTACCCGCTAGTTATAGACCTATCTCTCTCTTACCTACATTAAGCAAAATTACAGAATCAATTATCCTAACAAGATTAAAAAACTTCATTTATACAAATAATTTATTAAACCCAAATCAATATGGTTTTACTAATAAACTCTCTACACTCCATCCATTACTTAATCTCACCGAAGCTATCTCTGAAGGATTTCAAAATAAAAAGAGCACCGGCGCAGTATTTCTGGATATCCAGAAAGCCTTCGACCGCGTGTGGCTTACTGGACTAACATACAAACTTATTAAATACAACCTACCCCCACCTCTTGTATTCCTACTTCACTCTTACAATACTAACCGCTCCTACCAGGTTCGAGTTAAGGACACTCTTTCAAACACTAAAAATATCAGCTGCGGAGTAGCCCAAGGGAGTCTCCTTGGACCTCTGCTCTTCAATTTGTACATTAACGATATTCCGGATTATTCACTCACCAAACTTAACATGTTTGCAGATGATACAGCCATACACACCACCTACAGAAGAATAACATCAGTCACTTATGCACTAAATAAACATCTTAAACTACTTGAAAATTATTATGATAAATGGAAAATAAGCATTAACGTAGAAAAATCCGCTGCCGTGCTATTCACTAAAAAACGAAAAATTCCACCACCACCTACAATGTACAGCACTACAATTCCATGGTCTCAAAGTACTAAATACCTTGGAATTACCTTTGATAAGAACCTCACTTGGAAAAACCACATACAACACACGCGACAAAAATTCCGGAAAATAATGTTTAAATTATTCCCCTTAATTGGCCGGAATTCTGAATTATCTAGAGACAATAAAGTACTTCTCTATACAGCCGTTATGCGTCCAATATTAGCCTACGGGTGTCCGTTGTGGGGATATATACGCTGCTAAAACCAATATAAATATCTTAGATACTCTTCAAAATTCTACTATCCGAATGATCGTAAAAGCTACCAGATATATGAGAAACGACGACATTCGGAATGCCATTAAAATTAAAAGCTTTAAATCTTATATTCAAAAAATTGCCAAAAATTTCTTTAACTCCTTACAATTTACAAACAATATCAATATGTTGAATATACCTCATTACAATCCTAATGATACTACTAAAAGACCGAGAAGAATACTTCTCGATTCATATAATCCGCCATAATTCATTAATTTCGTGCAATTTATTGCACACCTATTGCTAAAATTTATTTGCAGTTATCATTTATATTATTTCTTTTATCATTTTATATTTTTCTCTTATTATTATTTCCCTACACGGGGCTTGCCCCCTTTTATCTTAAATTTCTTCCTGAGAGATTTAAGCAGCCAATGAGAGTCACTATCACATCCCGCCAAGACCCAATCAGAGAGCTTCATCTCTTTACCGCCATACGAAACGAACGAAAATAAGATCGATCGCGAGCGACAGCGAGCGGGCGCTTCTGCTCAGAATGAATGGCAAAGAGGGACGGAGGCCAACATGAGAAAGAAGCCCAAAACTGGGGAGGGGCGGGGCAACAAGAGGAGGCAAAGCCAACCAGGACGCGACGTGGGCGGAGCCAAACACGAAACTGGGAGAAACGGTCAGAACGACAAACGACACGGACGAGAGCGGACGGAAGCAGGAGCTGCAAAAGAAGGGAACAAGGAATCGGAACAAAACAAGATTAGTATGGTTCACAGTTCATGAGTGCATGAGAAATAGACTAAAATTGCAAGAGGAGGGGGAAGGCGAGAGCTGGCTACGGGGGTTTAAGCGGTTGAGACCACTTTGTCGAATTGTAGGCAAATTTGTGTTTGCTATTGGGGATAGTGAAAATTGTTTGTGCCTGAATTAGTGGATTTGGATGATTCTCGATAGTCCTAAAGACGTTACGTGAGAGTTTTGTGATGTAATCCCCAATAGGGTCTATCTTTAAATCGTGATGTAAAACACTGTTTCTGATGTACCAAGGCGCATTTGTCATGATACGAAGAATCTTATTCTGCATAGTTTGGACTTTTTTGATAGTGGTAGGGGCCGCCGCTCCCCAAACGGGGGCGGCGTACGTTAGCACTGGGCGGAGAACTTGCTTATAAAGCAAGACCTTGTTTTTAAGTGAAAGCGGTGACCTTCTTCCAATCAGCGAAATGCTGAGATGGATTTTGGTCCAGAACTTATCACAAATATATTTGGTGTGTTGCCTGTATGTTAGAGAACTATCTAAGAAGAGGCCCAGGTAACGTACCACGTTAACCCACTCGATATCTTCGTCGAATAAGGATAAAGTTTTAGGAATTATATTGCGCCTGTGTTTTCTAAAAACAATTGCTTGTGTTTTGTCGACATTTATCGCTATACGCCAGTCTGTCAACCAAGATTCAAGAGTGTGAAGGTATCGTTGGAGTGTACATTGAGTGTATTTAAGGTTCGCTCCTTGGGCGAGGACCGCAGCGTCGTCTGCAAATAAACAGATACTGACACTGGGATGATGGGGAAAATCATAAGTGTAAATATTGTATAGGTAGGGCGAGAGACAAGACCCCTGAGGACATCCTGCCTCTGGAAAGCCCTTGTTCGAAAAGTCAAAATTAATTTTGACTCTGAATGACCTGTTTTTGAGAAAATTGTGTATAATTTTAACTAGGTACTCAGGGAAGTTTAATTTAATCATTTTATAGATGAGCCCATCATGCCACATCTTATCAAATGCTCGTTTGACATCGAGAAAGACCCCTACAGTGAAAAACTTATAAGTGTACCCTTCATTAATTATGTTTGTGACTCTAATCAGTTGGTGAGTGGTAGAGTGATTGTTTCTGAATCCACACTGCTCCGGAGGGATACAATTGATTGTATCACAGTGCTGTTTGATTCTATTAAGAATTATCTTCTCATAAATTTTAGCCGTGGCACATAGTAAACTTATAGGACGATAATTTTGAGCAAGCTTATGATTTTGGTTAGGTTTAGGTAACATGATCACATTAGCCGATTTCCAGAGTGAAGGAAAAAATCTATGCTTAAGGCAGGTGTTGATTATTTTAGTGAGGTGTGTAATAGCATTAAGTGGCAATAGCTTTAAGGCATAATTTGGAATATTATCTGGGCCGGAAGCTTTTTTGTTTTGTAATTTATTGATAATTTTAGAGATTTCAGCTGGACTGGTGAGCGGTGGTACTTGCATACTGGAGTTAGCAAGGAAATCTGAAGTTTCAGACTCTACTAACTCTATGATTTGGTCGTTGTAAGGCTCCGCATTTTCTTGAAACGTAGCCTCGAGATTGTTTTTAAATTCTTCGGCTTTTTCGTCGTCCGAATAAAGGATGCCGTTCCTGCCAGCCAGCGGGGGATAATAGTCGGCTTTTTAACAAGCTTCCGTTGGAGGTTGTAAAGGGAGTTATCTTCGGGATGTAAATTAGTCAACAAATTTTGCCAAGAATTGTTCCTATGCTCACTAATTTGAGTTTTAATTTGCCTCTGCAGGGAGTTAACTTCTCTCTTAAGGAGAGGGTTCCTGGTGAGCTGCCATTGCTTACGAAAACGGTTTTTAATTTTAATTAACTCCCTGATGCGGTGTGGAAGTCTTAGGTGTGGGGTACTAATAACTTTAGTGACAGTGGTAGCGGAGATAGCACTAGTGATCATGCCAGTGAAGTTGTTAATTGCATTATCAATATTGTTAGTATCAATGATAGGGTTACCAGGAATAGAGTTAAAAACTATTTCTTGAAATTTAATCCAATTAGTAGACTTGAGGGTACGGAGATTTTTAGGTAAGGAATTATTAAGAGCTAGATCAATTAAAACAGGGTTATGATCGCTACTTAAGTCGTTAACAGAGTTAATATCTTCCAAGATTAGATTTTTAGCAAAAGCAATATCAAGAATAGAGCATGTGCCACGGGCTGCATAGTATGTGGGAGCAGTGGGTGCCATGATTTCCAGGGCATGGGTGCTCGCCCAGTTGTAAAGAGTGTTTCCATGAGTGTTTGGGCGCCCTGGGTTCCAACATGGGTGGTGAGCATTAAAATCACCAAAAAGCATGACCTTGGGACTGGCGTTGAGAATAGCATCAAGCTCCGACGTGTTAATATGATTCCTCGGAGGCTTGTAAATGCACGACAACGTGAGGTGAGTGTTGTTTCCTAGCTCGATCCTAACAGTAGTGTTTTCAAATGTGCTTGTATTGAAAGAGACAACGTGATGCCTGAGTGAGTTTCTGACAAAAATGGCCGTACCACCTCCCCGGTGGGATAAACGGTCACTGCGGTGACAAATATAATTGGGAAGCTTGAAGGAATCAGCGGGACCCAGATGAGTTTCCTGTATACCTATAATATCTGGGTCTTCGTCACACAAAAAATTCCTCAATTCTCCTAACTTGTACTTGACGCTATTGGCGTTCCAGCTCAGAACACGAAGAGAAGAATTATTGGGGTTAGAGGTATTAAATATTGTCGCCTAGTTTGTTCATGATTTTCTGGAACATAGTTCCGAACTGGCTCATCATCGTAGACATCTGCTCCATAAGTACCTTGGTTTCAGAAAGCGATTCGCTACTGTTTTTGCTTGAACTTTCTTGATTTTTTTCATTTTTATTTTCATTTTCAGTTTTTTTTTTTTTTTTTTTTCCTCAAAAGCTTTCGCTCGCTCATGCCAAACATTTTTGGTAGGGGGCTTGCTGGGCTTAAGGTTTTTGGGTTTTTTCACACCCTGAAAAGTTCGCCGGGTGGGGACCACCACAATTAGCGCACTTTGCCGGGGCATCGGGTTTTTTGTGCAGTCTCTCGTCAAATGACTTTGACTGCATTTCAAGCATTTTGGCTCCCTGTTACAGAAGCGCGAATGATGGTAGAAAAGCTGGCACCTGTAACATTGGGCTGGCATGGAATTTTTATCAAGGGGTTCTACTTTGATTTTATAGTACCCTATGGATGTAACTTGAAAAATTGCTTGGTTAGCTGGGCATTTCCTCGAGACTACCAAAAACAAAGGCATGTTCTTGTTCTGTTTGCGGTTTCTCATGACCGAAACGTGCTCTGGGGTGATGTTATGAGTACCCAGTTCTTGGATGATCTCATCAACATCAAAATCACTGGGTAGGCCCCGGATGACAGTTTTGAGCTGCTTTTCGCCCGCCATTTCGTAGGTATGGGATTTTAATTTCTTAACAGAAATAAAATTTTGAATTTTCCTATGGGCATTTGCATCTTCGGGGAAAACTTTAAGCTTTCCGCCGACGATCTTGCCCATAACTTTTTGCCTACGACTTCACTAATTTCTAAGAGCAATCCAGGGGTGTTATATTGCTCATCAATAACAATTGGCGGGGTACGTTTTTTTGGCTGGGTGTCCTTTGTGGACGAGGAAGTATGCCCACCAGCGTCAACCGCTAACGGAGACTCATCTGGACTTTCCTGTTCATTATCAATCATGTCTATATTACAGGGGTCCTCTACAGGTGCCTGGGGGATGCTATCTTCTTCCTCAGTGCCCGGAGCAGTGTCTACAACA
This sequence comes from Trichonephila clavipes, assembly GCA_019973935.1. Classification (NCBI taxonomy): domain Eukaryota; kingdom Metazoa; phylum Arthropoda; class Arachnida; order Araneae; family Nephilidae; genus Trichonephila; species Trichonephila clavipes. Next base: position 788,395 of record BMAU01018786.1, read on the forward strand.
TTGTCCTCATTGAGGTCCTTAACATCTACTTCTAAATGGGCAATCGCAGAGAAGGAGTTGCTCAAGGCAATAACTTCCTCGCTCGGCTTTGCTTTCTTGGCTTTGCCTTTATTAGGCGACTTAGAAGTGCGCTTGCACTTGACTGGGGTAGTGAATTCATTGCTGACATCAATTTCACTACTCGATCTACTAGGCGTCGGGGGTTGCTTGGCAACCATTGCCTTGATCGCTTCTTGGTGCTCTTTAACGAGTAAGGTATTTGTTTTCCTGGCGCCTTTAATACAAAGCCAGGAAACATTATTTATTATTTTAAGTTCCTCTAACCCTAGAGCAGACTCATTATTATTACAAGATTTAAAAATTAACTCCTCTAGCATTTCGCAAAAGTCGTTACAATCTTGTGAAGTATGTAGTTCATTTAACCTAGCAAGGGCTGTTGGTACATTAAAAGCACTCAAAGAACTAAATGAAACCACACTAACCTGTGATCCAGTAGCTGCAGAGGCGTTTTCCTTGTCCATAGCGAGAAATCCAAAATTGCGTAGTAATCCAAGTGAGTAATCCAGGAGCACGTGCGCACACGACGAAAATCCAAGTCCCGAAAAAGGGAAATGGATTAAAAAATAATGCTAAATAGCATAATTGCGGGAAACCGCAAAAGCCTACAACATAGAATCAACACGAATTTCCGAAAAATATCTAAAATTCGAAGCGATGAAAAAAGATTCCACTAACACGCGGAGAGCCGAAAAATTATGCGTATTTAACAGCAACTGCGTCTGAGTCTGAGATGTGTCTGTCACCGCCATGATCACAGAAATCCGCAAGATCAAGGCAATTTCCCCAACGATTGGCTCGACCAATCAGCAGACTGCTACTCACTAGCATGAAATGACCACCATCGTTCCACATCAAATTATCGGATATGGGATGGAGGCTCGCTTCGCGAGCCATATGCCCAAAAAACTCACCGAAGGCACCATCTAACATACAGCGCAACTGAACACTTCCTTTCGGTTTTGCGTTAACTATAGCCGAGAATGTCTGTAATAAAACCGAATTGGATACGTTGTTTTTCTTTTCCTTAGCAGAGAGAGAAACCAGAGATGTCGTAGCCTTATCCCTAGAATTTCCCCTTTCTTCAAAGGGTGATCGAACCCCCATCGCGACCCCCTGCTCTCTGCCCATTTTCGCAAATCAACGAGTTATGTGAAAAGGAACCACATATTTTACATTTTTGATCGCCGTGGGTAGCCTAGTGGTTAGAGCATCGGACTCCAGACCGGAAGGCCTGGGTTCGATGCCCGATGCCACCAAACACCCTCCGAGTACACACGGAGTACGTGCTCGTTAAATCAGTGGGTTCGTAGTCTTGTGGGCTTAATCACGAGCGCAGGGACTGGAGAATATTTCCCTCCCCTTCAGTCTAGATGCAGAAATTGAGGAGGTGGAGATAGAGGTCGTGTCGCCATCTATCGTCCCTTCGGGGAACTTCGCCGAGCTAAAATCGTACTGTCACCTGTATGGTGCTCAAGGCCAACGACAGGCGTACCTCTAGCCCATGCCACGATGAATTTCGTGGGCCTCGATCTGACTGCGTCAGACAGGTGGCATCAGACAACAACAACAACAACAACATTTTTGATAATTATTATTGCAAAACTTTCTTACATGATTCTGAAAACAAATGAAACATTAACCTTTTAGCCATTAATGATTTTTTCTTCTTAAAAGTACTAAGCGAGCAATCATGACTCATATGATTTTGAGGGCAGAATATACAACTTTGATTATTTACAAATCTATCAGCGGAAGAAGTAAGGAAGTTTCGCCGCGGAACAAATTTCCGATTGGATTCATGTTTATGTTGATACGAATCTATATGTGTGGCCAAAGCGGCGGTACTACATTTAATGCCAGCAAAATCATTATTTTCTGTATTCGAATAGTTAAATCTATACTGATAACTTGGCCCCATTTTGTTTTTAAACGAATATTCTCTTGTATTAGAACTTTTAGGGTTAGCTAACATTAACGAAGCTTCTCTACATTCTACTTCCTTTCTTAAGAATTCTACTAAATCATTGATATCAAATAATTCATCTGCTTTACGTTGACGATTATAATCTAAATTTAGTTCTTCGGGCAACTTTTGTCAAATTACCGGACAATACATTACTATGCGTACCGTAGCCACACCCAACGATTGTAATGTTGCGTTTCTATTGAATCATACATTTTTCTTAAACCTGTTACATTAAAACATGATTTTACAGGATCAATTAATAAAAGTTTATGCATATGAGATGAAATAATTATATCTGTTCGACCAAATCTTTCTTTTAATAGTTTTATCAATGCATCATAATTTTGATCTGTTAGCGAAAATCCTGAAACTGCATTTAAAGCAATTCCCTCAAGATATGTAAACTTTTCAACTTTAGTTAACGAATCATTGTTATGTGAATCGCAACTTCAAAAGAATTCCAAAAGTCTAGAAATTGACTACAATCACTTTGAAAGGTGTGTATGTTTAGCTTAGGTAATTTGACAGTTTTATATTCGTTTTTAAAAGAAATAGTATTATTCCTATTAACTGTGCTTGGACCGCTTGTCCTAATTTCCTGCCTATCAGATATTTCTATTTGTCTATGCAGTTTAATTTTTAAATCTATACCTCTATCTTTATATTCTTCACAAGATGATATGTCAGCTGCCATTTCACTTATTTTAATTTGTACATTCTCCTCAGCTTTAATCAACTCATTTAATTTTTCTGAGAGCTGAGACTTTAAACTCAAAAGCTCCTCAAGTTTTGCCTCTTTGTTAAAAATTTCGCAGAAATTTCCTTACTTAAAGTAATCTCTATTTTCGTTAAATGTTTAGTGAAAGACATCCTTAAAATTTTCCTTTTCTCTTTTAACCTTTAAAGATCCATTTTTAAATTTAAACAATTCAATAAATTTGAATAAAGCAAAAAGTGCCTACCTCTAATCTCAGCTCCTCACAATGAGTCGTAATTCATCCAAGAAAAAGGATTATCCAATCAATTCCAAAAAAAACACTAGTTTATTTTCAATTTATATTCCACTTAAATATCCATAAAATATAGGTCCGGGTCACCAGAAATTTGTGTCGCGTATTCAAGTTATCAGTCCTTGTTTTCAGGTTTTTTAGAACATTTATTATGACGACACACAAACAATTAAATATAAATTAAAAACTACTATTTTGCACACCCACCGATTTCGGGGGTTCCGATATCGGCCAAAGTTGTTCACAGACTGACTGAATCCCCCCATCGGTTAGGGAAGGTTCCCACATATTTCCCTTTAGGGATTACTGAGAAGCAAAACGCCACAGTCATGTTTTACCAATTTATAAATCACTTTGAAGTAAAAGTCGGTCACTTATAATTTCAACTAACCTGTCTTGGTGTTTTGAATCTTTTCACTGTCAACGAAGTGTGTGTTATGCCCCAATTTTCTTCTTCATGTGAGTGATCAGATGATATTGAGGAGGAGCCAAGTTCAGGCTAAAATGGAGATAGTTAAAAAATCCCATTTGAACTGGTGCAAAAGGTCTTGTGTATATGAAACATTGAAAGCTAGCATTGTCATGAACCTAGTATTAGTGACCTAGTATTCACTGTTTTGTTTTAGCTTTCATATACGCTACCCAAGTCTCATTGCTAGTCACTATGCTGTTAAAAACTCTCCACTTTCCCCATCATAACGGAAAATCTAAAGGAGCGTCATTCGAATTTTTATCAAGATCTCGGAGAATTTTCAGTACCTATCAAGCACATAACTTCTGATAGCCTAATTTTTTATGTTTACCTCACTTCATACAATACAGTTTGAAAATTATTGTAAAAGTTCCAAGATTGTGAATCAACAGTTACCGTAAACCGGCACAAATGTTTGACAAAATCGTTCACAATAGATAATCTCCTACTCTAGTCCATCAAGAATATTAATTCTTTGAAAAATCCGATGTACTATTCCTAAACTCATATATGGCACTCATTCATGATAAATATTTGCTGTAGACACATTTATTCTTGCCTCCCAAAATCTTATCATTCCAATTACCTCGCATTAGGCAGGATTTTCAATGACAGCACATAATTTATGATGTTATTTCTGGTAAACATGCAACCGTATGATGGTTTCACAAATATAGCTGAAAGCTTAGTGAGCCACATATTGCTTGATATAACTGGTTATGCTCCAAAAACTACTACTAGTGCCACACCTCAATGGATTCTGAATGAAGGTTTCTTTATCCTTGCAAAATCTGCTCAAAATGTCAAATGCAGCAAAAATTTTATATAATGCTGAGAATCATATATATAAAACTAAGGTGCCAAAAGTTATGGGTACAAACAATTTTTTCAAATAGCAGTAGCATTTGTGTAAAAATGGGCAGTGCATTGACAGGGCTTGCATTTGCACTAACATGATTCAAGTAAAAAAATTTCTGTTAGATAATAGAAGATATAAATTAATGGGGGAATAGTTAATTTAAAAATGGGTAGCATTGGCAGGAGCTAGATTCATGGGGCATTTCATTTCAGAAATTGCAAGAGAATTCAACAATCTTCGATTCACAGTGTCAAGAGTATGTCCAGAATATGTAATTTCAAGCATTAACTCCTATCATGGACAACATAGTGGCTGACTGAGTTTATTTAATGTCCAAAACCAGTGGCTTGGAGTTGATAGGAATTTATCAGCTGAAGACTGACTTAAGTGCCTTTACTAATGTGCTATAAGTTGCAGTACTTCTGCTGGTCCTGTAAACATATCAATTGGCTTCATAAATAACTAGAAAAATGTTGCTAGGTCAGCTGAATCATGATTCCCGATAACCCTTTGAGTGGCTGGCACATTTTAATGAAACAATGCATGAAATCTACTTCTATAGTCATGTGGATGTGTTATTTGCACTTAAAAGAAATGTTATGATTGTCTATTTTCTAAGGAAAGGTGGCAAGTTCATGGTGAAACCACAACCCTTCATGGACATTGACAGACGAGATCACCTGTGTGTCTAACAATCACATTCGAAATGCTCCAAATCTCTGTTTAAGTAACTGTTAAATATTTTTAACTAATATATTCCCCCCACCCAAAAAAAACTTGACAATACTATTTTACTGTTTTACAACAGAAATACATTAAAAAAACCTATTAGTTGTAAAATTATAAAGTTTTGTTAAAAGCCTAAAATTAGTTGCTTTCATTCACCAGTAGCTATAAATAAAATTTATTATATTGCTCAACCTCAGTAGCGCACACAGGAATTTTTCAAGGGGGGATCGAAAGTTCACCATTCTTGTATCATGCCCCTTTTGATTTTGTCAATTTTCGGAAACAAAACACAGTAAAAAACTAATTATTGAATAAATAATTAGCATTCATTAATAGTTAATCATTAATAACAAATACTTAATTAAATTTTATGTACTATATACTTAGAATTATAATCAATCAGAAAAAAATCAAGGGCTTTTGGGGGAGGGGTCTGGACCCCCCCCTTGTGTGCGCCACTGCTCAACTTGGCAATTATATAAATCGCATATATTGGTACTGTGAATAAAATGCATGTTAACCCAATATTACATGTAATTATAAAAGAACAATATAAAATATAGTATAAATTAATAATTTTGCATATGATATCTAACTACAACAAATAAATTAAATAATTATAATAAGAATTTTCAGCACATAATGTGAAAAAAGATGCATTCATTAAAAATTCTTTCTTTGAAGAAAGCTACAGAACAGTGAAAAGTTTTAGTCTTTTACTATAATTGGACATATGCCCTGCAAAGGAAGTGTTAGTGATTGTGTCATTGTAGACATTCCCTATATTATAAGCAAACCTCCATGATATGACATCATGTACCCAAAAACAATGGTGGAGTTTTCTAGAACAATGTACATATGATTTGCCACATAGATCGTCAGACATGAATCTCGTCAAAAATATTTGATCAAAAGGTCAGTTTCAGAACAAAATCCTGCACTAGAGAGACACTTGAAATTAAGGGTGATAGTAGAGGCAGCAAAACTGGTTAAACATTTCTTCTGATGATTTCTAATTTGTTGTGCCGTTGCAACATTGAGTTGTTGCACATCCCTAGATAATAGGAAATCTCCCATGACTTTTGGCACTTAAGTATATTTTTGAAAAATATAAAATAGAATTAGAATAAAAATTGAATTTTATTGGATTAGATAATTCTTAAATTATGCAAAAGAGTTTTTTATATGTATAAACATTAAAGAAAATTGTTTTCATCCACTTGTCATTCTGCTGTGCCATTTAAAAACCTTTCACATGGTTGGTTGTCTCAACCATTAGTTTTTATCCTACCCCCAAAATTATAACTGCCTTGATTTAAGACAAAAGCAGCTTCTTTTAGTTCTAAGGGAGGCATTATTTCAGAAAAAATGTAAAATTAGTGTTTCCGAGAGTAATCTTCTGATAACCATCTTAAAGCATTACTAAAAAGAAAACATGCAAAGTTCATTGAATTTTACTTTCATACAAAAAAAAACCAAACAAACAATAAAAACCTAATCTTTACAATTTAATAAATAATTTTACTGAAAGTTTTAGAGAATTAAGAAATGCTTAAAACCATTTATATATATATCTTGAGAGAATATCCATCTAGTGTGAAATTTCATTGGAGAACCATGTAAAATGAGTTTATGATTTTCAATTTATCAAAACCAAGCATACGGCATTTAAATGCTCGAATAATAGAAATCTTTAAATGTTTTAATGTATGAATAAGTAACTTTAGATATATTTTTTACCTCTTTAATAGTTTTTCTAGACTTGAAAATTATAATTTTTAAAATAAAATGTTTCTTATGATAGGAATTGAAAAATAAACTAATCACATTATTTCACTAAAAATGGTATAGAGATAAAATAAATCAATTGTTATTACTTTTGTATGTGTTTAAAGACCTGTATTTACACTAATAAAAAAAACTAAAATCAATTAGATATTTCTCAACAATATATCTTGCAATTATATACTTGTAAATGTACGAAACTTTTTTTTTGGTTAAAGTTAAATACTGTTTTATTTGAATCTAAGCTGCCCCCCGAATTCTCAATACGTTTTGGGGAAAAAAATAGTGTAAAGGTTTATCAATATTTGATATTTAGGAAATTTAAAAAAAATTACATGTAGTGAATAATTAATTTATTTAACTAAGTATTAAAAACTTTTAAATGATCTGCTATTGCTCAAATCATCATCAGTATCATATATTCAATATTCCCCATCCAATGAATTTTTCCACCTTCAATCTAAACCACACCCAATTTTTAGTATGATTGACATTGGAAAAAGAGTGACTTAAATTCGATAAGTACAGTAACTACAAAATAAAAATTACAAGCTGAATGTACTAAACTGTAATCAAGGATACTCACAAATTTTTCATAATTGGCTATATTGCCAAACTTCCTAATTATTCAACATATACATGTAAGAATAAAAATTAATAAGGTTGTACTCAAAAAACTCTAAATCAACATAAGATTTTAATATCATTTTACACATTTTATGTACAAAGTAAAATTGATGAATAGATGATAGGATCTTTTCTTTTTGATGAGTTATTATGATCTAGTCAATGCCTTCTTTTATCAATAAGGTTGACTATCTTCTCACTAACTTAATGACATGAAAATGAAAAAAACAAAACTCCCTCAGTTAGCAAAAAGAAGTTTCAGCACTGATTATAAGGTCATCGACCAGTCATCTTTTTAACAATATGTCTCACAAAGTTAGCTAATGCCTGGCCTTGAACAAGAGAATTATCACATCTTATATTTTGTTCCTCTATCAACTGAACTCCTCTTTCCCAATTCCAGAAAATGCGTCCACTGAAGCATGATCTAAAATTGAACAAAACAGTGCATTATAAATATTAACACTAATCTAACTACAATCGAACCTCTATATAACAAAGTCGCTAAATCTTGGAAAAAAGTTCGTTACATGGAAAATTTGTTATAAAGAGGTTCATTTATTAATATTCTTAATAAACCACATAAAACAAATATTTTAAATTCATAAATACTATATATATATTAAAAAAGTAATTATTTACACCTTTTATTAAATTAATATAAGTGTATTTTATATATTTACCCATCAAAAAGGAAAGAAAGAAAAACTTCAAGGAAATCAAGAAAAAAGAATGTTGAAGAATTCACTGTATTTTCAATATCAAGAAAGTAATTTTATACTAAAATTAATGAATTTTAAGAAGATTTTATAGTTTGAAGCATATATATATATATATATATACAAGTAATATTAAACATACATTATTATATAATTATAACACAAGGACACAGGACAACTCCACTGAGGGTTAAAGAGGATATTGAAGATGGTTCTAGTGAACTGGGCAATGGGGGTTAAAGGTTGTTCTTCTTGGATAAAACGTCAAGAACTCTATTACTCTCGGTGAGTTAGTATCTAATAAAACCAGTTCAAGATTTTTGACCACCATAAAATGTGTTACAGAGAGAAAAATTTGAAATTTTTTCAGAAATAGTTAAAAAAAAAGAAACAAAAATTGAATCACAAAGGAAAAAGTTCGTTATATAGAAAATGCACTTCCCTATAGAGAGGTTATTTTAGGAAGTAAATCGTGAAATTTTCAAGGTTCAGGGAAAAAGTTCGCTACATAGAAAAATTTGCAATATAGAGGTTCGACTGTATACACAAATCACAGAATACAACCTATATGAACTAGTACAGATGAACTTGCTTTGGTTAACTTGTATTATTAGAACTATTTGGTATAAGTCTTAATTATTATATTTTTAATATAAAATTTATGCCATATCTGAAATTCTACATATATTAAGAATAGAAAAAATTTAATTTATGAAAGACATCAATCATACTTGAACTAAGTAAGTTAACAATGGAAAATTTTCTCATCTAGACATTATTACACCAAATTTCTTTTTGGAGTAATAATGTCTCAAATAATGCCTTTCTTTTAAAAAAAATGAACACATTACTTTTTTTAAGAAAGGATATATAAGTTTAACAGTTATTGGGGTACTTGATCTGTGCTGAGGTCTTAATCCCCATTGTTAATTTAAAGAAAGGATGGATTTAAATGTAAATAATAAAATAATAAATAATTTATTAGTTAATGAAAAATAGATTCCATTGTTTTTAATGTTACATTCAGTAATATTATTTAGATAAAAAAAACTGCCAGTAAAATATTTAAATATATATTTATGAAGGTAAATTAATATATACCTAAAATTGGCATTAGCTCCATCAACTTTTTCAAAACTGGAAACATTTTTTTTAGTGTTAAATAAATATAATTTTTGATTTGTCTTGCTGAATGCTGTCATCCACGGATCTGTAAATAAAAATAAATATACTGTATTGCTAGATATACATATATAGTTTGTTAGAAATAAAAAAAATAATGAAATGCAACTTTTATTTTTATTGCAAAGGGAAAATTAATGTATAAAATAAAATCTTAGCTGTACACAGTAAAATATGAAAAACTTATTGTCACTTATACTAATATAAAATATCTATAACTGTTTTCTCTCCCCTCACCATTAAATTCAATGGTAGCAAGATTTTTAAATTGTGAGTACAAAATTCCAAGTATTGCAAAAAATAATTTGAAATCTGCTTTTTTTTATTCATACCAACTGCACATTATGTTTTGAAGTACAGTTCTTATTTTTTTTCTCTTCATAACAGTAAGAGTGTAATTCTTATTTTCACATGATTTACATAAGATTCAAGCATGCTAACCAAGCATCATTTTTTTAAATTTCTAACTGTACATAAGATAAAATTAATATGCAATAATGTTATAATGTAATTATTTTAACTGAATATAAAAGAATTGATACTAACTCAGAAAATTTGCAATGATATCAGTTGTAGTTTGTCTGAATTTTTTTATCAGGATTTGATAATTCTAAATAATTCCTAAATACAATCCTCGAATCCTCACCCCCTTTTTTTTATTCTAATTTTACTTGAACTTTTAAATTCTGTTTTTACTCCCTAATACCACCTCATTGATTCAGCCACTCGATATGGGTATTATGGCAGCATTTAAAATGCACTACATGAAGCAAACGATTAAACAAATTTTAGACTCAGTGTAAAAAGAAATTTGACTATTGTGGAAGCATGGAGAAAGTTTACTATTATGGACTGCATTACACATGCTTCTTTTACCATCAAACATTTGTGCCAATCAACTTTAAATGCTTGTAGGAAAAAATTTTTGCCAGCATGCGTCAAAAGTGGAAGTGTCGTAGTACAAAAATCAGCTGTGTATTCTGACACTAAAACTCTATCAAATGCAATTGGTGGCAAAAGTTTAAACAATCATGAAAATAACTGACAACAAAGAATTGATGCAAGAAAGTTCTTTGGATGAGGATAATTTGATCGAATTTCTCACATTTTATGTGATAATAAAGAACTTGGTAATGACGATGTTGAAGGTTAAATTCAGATATTAAGATAAGATTTAATTTGTGAAGGCTTGAAATTTGCTACAAGTATGGAATAAAATTTTCTTACTCATGATCCTGACATACAGTGTTCATTAAAATTACTCATAATTCATAAAAATTTCAGCATGAGTTTTGTGCAGCAGGATGTAAAAAAGTATATAAGCAACTTGAGAAAAAAAAACTGCTAATAACAGACTTTGTACATACAAAGAAAAACCAATAGATGCCGTTAATAACAAACGAAACTCTTCATTTGAATCAAAGCTGACTATTGTGCCAGACATATCTGACACATCTACTGATGATAGCATTTTTGATCCAGTTTGTAATAAATGTGCATGTTTGTTATCAAGAAGCGATGAATAGCTGTTAGTTTTAGTAATTTTAATCCTAATTTCAATTAGAATTTTTATATGTTATATGTACTTATAGCCAAAAGAGAATTACTATGGCTAATAGATGTCTTAATGGAATATGAAAATATATGAAATCAAATTTAATCAAAAGAAAAACAAAAAAGTTTTATTGTATAAAAGTCTTTTAAGATCAGTATTAACTTATGCATGTGAAACTTGGTCCAAGTCTCAAACAGATGATAACAAGATAAGTATCTATGAAAGGAAGATTTTAAGATTCATTTTTGGAGGAATTCAGGAAAATGGAACATGGCGAAGATCGAATTTAGAGCTCTATCAATCATATAAAGAATCTGATATTGTTAACTTCATCAAAATACAACGAATTAAATAGGAAGGTCATGTTATCAGAATGAACAAAGACCGCACCACTAAAAAAATCTTCATTCCTCAACCAATTGGCACACGAAGAAAGGGCAGGCCAAAACTTAGATGGATTGATGGCCTAGAGAAAGATCTAGTTTTAAGAACTAGGAATTGGAGAACACTAGCAGGAAGAAGGCTGGCCTGGAAAAGGCTTCTTGAGAAGGCCAAGACTCACCCTGGGCCACTGATGAAGGAATATATACTTATAAACTAAATATACTAATTTTAAATTTTTTTGTAATAAAAATTAATTGTTTGCGTTTTATAAAATATGTAACATAGATTTCCTTATTATTTTTGGGGGGAAAATATTTAGAGTGTTTTCATCTTAAATGATTTTTTAAAGTTGTGGAACATATCCCCAAATTTACCAAATGTTGCATATTTTTTTTACACAAGGCCTTTTTTTTTGCATGGTTTTCTGAGATACGTATCTATTGTGTAAAAAAAAAAGAGTTGGGTGTACTCATAATTTTTTGATAGTACGATCTTCTACTTTAACTATGCATTCCTTTTCAGTGAAACTTAATTATTGTCTTATTGTTAACATTTGGAATTTTTTAAAAAAAAATGGCATTCCAAGAGCAGGTTTGTTTTTATTTAACATTTAACTATTTGGTTGATTTCAGAGATCATTACTAATAACAATTCACCTCAATTATTTATACTATAAGTTATTTTTAAAAAATTAAATATTTTTAACAGAACTTGGTCTGTGACTAAAATGAATAATACAGACAGAAAATGCAAATCAGATTCCTATATTAAAAAAATACAATGAAGATACGTTTTTCTCAGAAACTATTTTCTTAGTATAATGCACTTTTTAAATCTAAAATATAATCTATAAAGGTGATCAATGTGGTATTTTAATTTATGAAAAAGTTGATACAAAGCCTATTAAAAATTCAAAATGTTAAACTTATAAAGCCTTAAACAAAAATAAGAAGCAAAGTTAAGGCCTTTACTCATTTTAGGATAAAGAATTCTACAGATTAAAAATAAAACATACAAATTAAACACTGTAATGTTGAAAAAATGTAGATACCTGCTGTTGTTTGAAAAATAAGTAGGCCAGTTGCAATAATGTGGCGACCATCTCCTAGATCAAAACATAATCTAGGAATATGACAATTCTTCACTATTCTCATTGCTAATCTATAAACAAAGAATAAGCAGATGAGACAAAAATACTAAACACTATTACATTGAAAAGAGAAAACTATAATCTAATTAAATGTATAATATAATATATATATGAATGGAACTTTAAACAGTAAGCAATAAAATTGAATAAAAGTTTGCTTATCCAAAAAAGATTTAGTTTTAAAATATCAAAATATTATAAATCAATAGTTATTTCTACCAGATTTTGAAATGCATTATTGCAAATCAAGTAAGAGAAAAATAATCTAGATTCTGATTCTCACAATAAAATGCAAATTTTAGAAAGCATACCACAATTGGCAATACATAAAATTGTACTAAAATTTTTAATTAAAAAAAAATGCAGAATATTTCAAAAAGAATTTCACCTGTCAAAGATGTCTTCTATACGAGGCAAATTCCAAATTTCTTTTACTCTAAAAGGAATGCAATCTGACCTACTGGGTTTTGATACAGCTTTTGCAAGTTTTTCTGCCAAAATTATCCTTTAAAGTAATAAACAGAAAAATTGCACAATTAAGTAAAAACTTCAATAATGTCTTTTCTAATTTAATACATATTAAACTCACAATTCCAATATACATTAATTATGCATTAAAAAATAAAGTAAGATAATTTATTACTTAATATTGATTAGCAATCCACTAAATATACATCAGACTTATTGAGTTTTATCAGATCAATTTTTACTAAGGGAATAAAAATGAAGAAAAAAATGTAATGAAATAGAAATAATATTCATGAAAATAGGGTATATATTAAATATAATAAATATCTAACTTGCAATATAAATGAAATGGGATATATTTATTACTTTGAGTAATTTCTTAAAAATTGAATAATTAATTTTTTAAGAAAAATAAACAATTTTAGTTGTTTTTGTTACACGGAAATAAAAATATACACTTCTTTCCAGAACAATAATATAAATTTTTTAAAAAAAATCTTACTATACACATTTTTTACAAACAAACTTTTGAAAGTATATAAAATTAAAAATATGTTTACCATAATATTTACTTTTATATAAAAAATAAATAAAAACATACCTTTTCTCAAAGTGAAAATTTCGAACATCAGTTCCTCCTAAATAAATAGCATCAATTAAATGTAAAGCTGAAATTCTTCTCTGTGCTCTAGACTGAAATATATAAACACTTGTATCAATCTTACATCATTATTAGAAAATAAAGAGAACTAGGTAACATTAAAAATTCCAACAAATACTTCAAAACATTAATTTTTATACTTTTGTCTCTCAATTGATATTTGTTAATCTCACTCTATCATTCTGGTCTTCATTTTTTTTAAAAAAAATAATTTTAATATTTACTTCAAATTTTTTTTTTTTGGGGGATTGCTTTTAATTCATTTTTAAAATTGTATTTTAAAAGCATTTAAAAAAATATATATAGTATAAATTACCTATATTTTAGAGCAATCTAACAGAATTTGAAATGAGTTGAAATTAAATGATGCTAACAAATAATCCATTTCAAGATTATAGAAAAAAAAGCTTTAATCGAAATAAAATTGACCTATCAAAATATACCACTTCTCTTGAATAAAAAAAAACAAACCTTTAGAA